>JBAWJQ010002779.1:0-472252 GCA_037783105.1 Bactrocera zonata | reverse complement strand
TTCTACTAAAGGTGACTTTATAAAATGTTTAACCCCAATATGTTAGCGAGATAAATTATATAACTGCCAACAGAGTCACTGCTTCTTTTCTGTTAAGTAGCAATGCATATGGGGAAAAATTTTTTTCCTTGTTTTTTTTTTAAATAAATAAAAAAAATAAAAAAAATCGGCCCACTCCGGGATTAGCAGGGATAGTTGTCAAATTAATTGAAGTTTTTTTTAAGGAAAATAAAAAAAAAATGGCGAACTTCCAAAAAAAAAAAAGTACGATTTTACTTAAAAAAAACCGATTATTTTATATAGGTGATCGTGTTAAATTTTTTTCGTGTATTTTTTCGAAAGTTCATTCAAAAACAAAAATTTAAAAAAAGGTCCCCAAAAGTCAATTTCTACAAAACTTATGGCTATTTGAAAATAAAAAAGCCATTTTTTAGCAAAAAAATAGCAAAATTCATAACTTTTTTGAAGTTGGACAAAAAATTTTGAAAAAATTCTCGAAAATGTTTTTCAAAGGGTAGAAAAGGATGGATAAGTTTCAGCAAAATCTAAAGGGGTCGGGTTCAAAAGTGGTCGATTTGTTGTGGAATACCCCATATGTTACCATAAGTGGTTTGGGTTCAGAAAAAGAAAAAATATTTGTATAATGGTTAGGCAATTGAAAAACCGTCTTGTTCTTATGTGGGCTCACAATGGGCATATATTTATATATATTATTAGTCAGGTGACTTTGAGATCATTAAAGTCTCAAAGCGTTTGGTCATAGTTAGAGAAAGAACGAATTTGTCTCTTAGTGGATGTTAGAATGTTAGCATGTTAGATCCTATTTCTTTGTATAGGAAAATAATCACATTTCATACACTTATCTCACAAGCACGGGGTGGCTTAGAGAAGAAACAATTGAACGAGGGATTTTTTGTCGCGGTAGTATTACAAGGGGCCTTCTAAAGGTTTAGTTGCCTAACCTATTTTATATGTTTTACACATATTTATGAGCGTATACACATAGGGGTGTCCGATCTTTTCTAAGTTCATTGTTTGTGTTTTACAAAGGCCTCCTGAAGTTAAATTTTTACTAAAAAAAGCAAAGATTCAAGAAATTTTAGTAAAGAAACTCTTTATTTTCAATTTAAATGATATTTGTTTACTCATGTATAAAATACAGGATTTTTGATATTTTTCATTTAAGAAATAAATGTGCAACTTTGAATAGGTAATATTCTAAAAAAAATGTTTCGTTCTACAAAAAATATCTATGGATTTTTTCGATAATATCAGGCATTTAAAAGCTATAAACAGTCAAAGTTGTACATCAAAAGTACTCCCTTATATACATACATATACACATTTATTTTTTGTACATGTATGAGTAAATTTCTAACAGCATTTTCAAACACATACATATATATATATATACTTATGTATGCATGTATGTATATACCCACCTGTCACGTAAAAACTTCTAATCATAAAATAGTGGAAACCTTCGAGCAATTCTTTTGTTTCACCACAAGATCAAAGCAGTTTCCTTTCCAAACCATGATAAGCGTATGGAAAATAGATTTGCTGTCCCGCTGCGCTGCTTCAAAGCATGGCTTTTGTTAGGAAATCACAAAAAAAAAAATTAAAAAATATAGCGCGCTGCTTTGTTGTCGGCGCTACGGTGGGTATTTTTGTGACATTTCACTTTACTTTTATCCCTTTTCCCAATGGGTGCAGCGTATGTTTTAGGTTTTGTTTGAGTATTAGTAGAACAAAGTGACTTTCGTCGAAGATAAATATTTTTAAATACGATTTTAATATAAATTGTGACCTTTTAATAAGGTTCTTTAAAGAAATACATGGTGTAAATATTGTTTTCACCAAATTCTGTGTCATTTTCACATTTTTTTATAACTCATATATAATTGATTTTGTTTTTGAAGATGTATATTAGAGTGCTTCAAAAAATCGAATGTCCTTTTACACTTTTGTACTCTGGAAAATTTATTGATAGACACACCGTAAGTATCTCTAGGTATGAACTCCCAATTATAACGACATCTCCGCCTTATGGTTTACTATTTTTTCTTACTAACAGATAGAAAAATTCACATCTCGCTATCGCAGCCTTCTACTTTGAAACATACTTGTATTTCCTTTCATAGATTTTTTAGGAAATTGAATACTCTATAAAATGGACTTTGACGATTTTTTCGTAAAGCTAACCGTGTAAAAAAAGAAATTTAACTATTTTAAAACATTGTTTTTTTCTTTTTCATTTTATAACTCAATTAAAAATAATCGCCCAACCTAATTTGTCTACAATATTATTTTAACTCTAGCCCACTTACTCTAATATGTATTTATAACATTTTAAATAGCAGCCTCCTCCAAAACCAACTCTCATTCATTAGAGAGAGCGAAGTTGTCGGTGTACCATTTGTAGTAAATATCGCCTGCTAAACCCTATTTTATTTATAGCGCTTTGTATTTATTGGCGGTTTCAACTAATTTATAGTCGTGTCCTTTACATATTGCTCTCCGTTGTTGTTGTTGTTGCTTTTACGGTTTTTAGTCTTACTTTAGTGTTACACTTTCGTACTCATTTTAGCTTTTTCCTCATTTACATATTTTGGTAAAACGAATTAATTTGGCTTAAGCATACTTTTGGGTATTTAAACTACGATTTGCATCGAGCGGAAATGTAAATGCAACTAATTTGGCAATTGTTAATGCAACAATATCATATTTTACCTTTTTGTTGTCCATATCCCAGATGACTTCATTTACTAGCAACACACACGGAGAGAAAATATAATGAGATATGTGGTTCGTAACTTAGCTCTTTTTTATTGGCTAGGCAGCAAGCATTCTCTCGAACTCGCTCCTTCAGTACAGTGTTCGAGCTCGCTTTTGAATAAGCAACTCCTGGCCAACCAAAAATAACAGGTCAATAGGTAAGTCCCCGACCTACCTGAAAAACACATTTTTTTGTCAAAGTTAATTTCTTTATTCAACATAGATCCCTTCAAGGGTGATACATTGATTCACCATTTCTGTCCTACGATTTGTCATATGCTGCAAAATAGATCTCATTTTCGACGACCATCTCTATTAATTCGAAAAAATATTCTTCACAGCGAGCATTCTTTTGAGATCTGGAAAATCAAAATTTTGTTGCAGGAAGTATTCAATGCGGGCCAAATCTAGAGAATACGGTAGATGCGTAAGCATTTCGCTCACATTCAGTTGATATCTCGTTCTAAATTTATTTTGTGAACTTCCACTGTATTCACCGTCTTCGGTGCACTCTTTACCATGTCTAAATTTAGCACGAAAAAACTCTGACGATAAATTTTCTTGGGGCAGTATTCGTCAACTCGTCATAAAGCCAAGTTTTGTACAACTTTCAACTGTATTTTTTCACTTCAAAGAACAATATTTTATCAGCACTCGAAATTACTTTTATCAATATTTTTCACAATAATAAAAACTGTGTCACTCAAAATGATATAATTCACGAACTAATGATCTGTCAGCTGTCAGATTTAGAAACGCGTCTTTTGGAGGATAGAACTAACTAAAAATCGATTCAAATAGCCTTAAACATATGTTAGGCTGCGGGCTTTTCAGTTGACAACTACACACACTTTTAAGAGTAGCTGCCAAATTGACTGTCAATTAATACTAATTGCTGACTTTTTACAGCAAATTTAGCTGAAATTCGGTGTCAAAGAGTTTTAATTTTCTTAATTGCGAATTAGAGTAGCTTTTTCTCCATAATGTGACTGTACATGGAAGCTGTAAGGGTAAATATTAGATAAATTATCATTTTAAGAAAACAACAACAAGAACTTCATAAATCAATTTACCCAACAGCAAACCATTTGAACTTACTTCATCAGAAACTCTCTCCAAAATTAGCAACAGTGAAAGCTGACCACTTTTAACATTCAATCTTTCAATAAACAGCAGTTAATATTTGAACTCGTGTTTAATTTAATTTCCACTTGAACCTCTAAGCTGTCTGTATCCAATTTCAATTTGCCGAACTTGACACGCGTTGACAACGCTGGCGCGTTTATTGAATTCCCCAACTGCTCATTTGATTTCATTCAAATTTTTGTCTGACCGTCTGAATGTCAGTCGGTCGAGGGTCGCGCTGCCATGCTTGGCGCCGACTGACCCCATTTTAATTTATTTACTGTTTGCATTTTGATTCTCTTTCCCCTGCGCTGTCGTCGTCTTTGTTTCGCCACATGTTTTCTTATTAAATTTCTAGTGACATTTCGTGAAGTTATTCCCCGGCGGCCATTTAATTTTGCTCGTGATATAATGAAATTGTTTAAAAATTATTATTTCAGCACTCATTCGCCGGCCTCTCCTTTTTCTGTCTGTGCGTGCTTTGTTGTTGTGTACTCGTATTTGAGTTGATAAATCCGTTGCAATACAGCAAAGCTGTCTTGTTGTACAAATACACTTGCCAAAAATACACTTCAAGAATTTTTGATTTGTAATTAAATGTGTCTGCAAATGTTGTTGCATGTGCTGTTATGTCTATATTTTATTTAGATGAAGCAAAATGGATTTGTTTGCATCAAGTGTTTGTGGCATTTTTGTTAATATTGAAATAACATGTTAACTGTCATGTGAAAAGTCACTCAATAAATTTAGAAGAAATTGTGTTTAAGCTGCATATTGTTTCTCAATTTTTAATTTTCGAGAAAACAGTGAATGAAGTGCTATGATAGTATTGCCTGTGGCCTAGAATACATTTCAACATATGTATGCATGTTTCAATTATGTACCGGTTGAACGAACTTAAAGCAATCAGCAATGTCTATCACAAAATGCCTCTCAAAAGCTCTATTAGAGTTGGTGATATGTGGAACTTGTTCCATTGCAATAATTAATTGTAGCCACGAAGTTATGTGCTAAGTTTTTAAAGTCTTAAAAAAAAGTAAAATTTCAGTTCCGAAATTTCGGGATTCAACTTTCGGCATTGTGTCCATGAAGTTACGTATGTACATATATGCTAAGTTTTTAAAGTCTTCAATAAAGTAAAACTGTAAAATTTCAAAACCGAAATTTCGGGATTCAACTCTCGGGATCCCGTTTAAAAAAAATCATATACTTAATAATGCACATATGTGTTTATAACTTTTACTGATATAATTACTTTTATTTGTTACTTATTTTGTGAAATTGAAATTTTCAAAATATGTATCTTTAGAATTAAGCAACTTGATTGCTTGAGTACATAAATTTCAAAATTCCATCGTTACTGGAATTTTTTCACTGTTACTGAATTTTTATATCCGTTAGTTACTTTTTGAAACAAAAATTTTAATATACAAGGCAAAATTTTCTTCCGACGCTCTGGAAATTTCGAAATTCAACTTTCGGGATACCCGTAATTAAGCTAACAGTATTTCTTCTGGCTGATACTCGCTTACGTTTTTTGTTACATATTTTTCATACTCAATTTTCATGATAAAAAAATTTTCAAAACTTTGATACCGAAATTTCGAGATCCCGTATTTAAACTAACAAGGGATTTCTTCTGGCTGTTACGCGTTTACGTTTTTCATTACTTATTTCCGATAGCTCAAATTTTATGATAAAAAATTTGATAACTTTGATACCGAAATTTCGGGATTTCAGTTTTGGGATTCATAACATAATCAATCAATTAAATTGACACTGAACTTTTTTTATTCTTGCTTCAGGAAATCAAAATTTAGGCACGAAAACCATGGCAATATCAGTCCCGAAAGTTCGATCGCTTTAAAATAATTTTTTTCTTCCTACAACAATTTTTGTGATATGAAGACAGAAAGCAAAGTTTATAATTTTGATCGCTAAATTGCGGGATCCCGTTATAAAAGTAATACTGGTTTTTCTGGTTGTTGCTGATTCTTATTTGCGTTTTGTCATAAAAATTAAATTTACACTGAACTTTTTTTATTCTTGCTTCAGGAAATCAAAATTTAGGCACGAAAACCATGGCAATATCAGTCCCGAAAGTTCGATCGCTTTAAAATAATTTTTTTCTTCCTACAACAATTTTTGTGATATGAAGACAGAAAGCAAAGTTTATAATTTTGATCGCTAAATTGCGGGATCCCGTTATAAAAGTAATACTGGGTTTTCTGGTTGTTGCTGATTCTTATTTGCGTTTTGTCATAAAAATAATGGAAATAAATGAAAATTTGCACATCAAATAGTCCCGAAATATTTCGGGATCCCGAAAACTTTCTATATTAAAAATATATTTAAAAAATTATTAGATTTTAAATGTTATTGGCGATTCTAAAAACATTTTTTCAAAAATATTTTAGCTTTGACGGCATTACCTACAAATTTCGTATTCTAACGGGAATTTTCCAAACATAGTTTTATCTAAAATGCTTATGATTCACTGAAATTGCAATCATAGCTTACCACTTGCACACACGTGCTCACTAGTTGTAAAGCCATTGGGAAAGTGCCAATCAAAATCGCCTTTCAATCGGTTACACGAACACCGAGCTGCAAGCATTTCAACGGCTTATGTACGACTTGCAAGCAACAACAAAGAAAATGCGTTCATTTTAATTTGATTAGAGTCGCATGTTGCTAAGTGTGGCATGTGGCATGCAACTTGGCATAACTTAAAAATTTCCCGTAGCGACACACGAAACGCCCCCAAAAATACGCTTAAACTACAACTCAACCAATAAATTGGCGGGGGAGCGGCGGCGCAGAGCTGCTCATACCTGCGCTCTGGGCAACAAAAGCGGAATTAAACAGAAAAGTGGAATTAAGTGCCGAGTGGCAGCACAGGCAAGGTGCAGAGCGTGGAAAATTGGGAAGTTGAGCCCCAAAGCCACAGGTCGCCGCCGGTGTTACAAAATAGAAACAAGCTAACAAACGAGCAAATGAATAAGCAGATGGGACCCGGCAAAAGTTTTGTGTTGAGCTTGCGTCCTATGCTTGTATGTGTTGGTGTGTACATGAGTTTGAGCGTGCCTGTGTACGTGTGTTAGCGCGTGTTCAGCAGCCCTCTCCATGATGCATACTAATACATACATACATAAATCACTTGGGGAGCCCCAACGATGAAATCTAATTCCCAGCAAACGGCCACAAACACTGAGACATATATACATACATATGTACGTATATATATACACACAGAAAAAGTTCCATCACATGCACAAATGCCAATGTGAGCCGTAAGCGATTTGCAATTTGTTTGCGGCGAATTCCCTAACAACTGTTACTTCGAACTGCTGCCGATACGCACTGGTATATACAGTGCAAAATATATATATGTACATATATATAAATTCATGTATGTGTGACTGCCTTCGCTGCGCTTTTCAACGCAGTTTTTTACTCGCATTTTAATTTCTATTTATATTGTGTGTTCTTTTCATCAAATTTTTTTTCGCTTTGCTATTCTCCTTCTTCTGCCAACATTCATGCACTAGTCGCAGATATTTTTTGCATTTTTTCTTTATCTGTTCTGGTTATGTTGCAACATTGTCGGCTACCATAACTTTTTATGTTCCAAAGCTCAATGCAAGTCCCTTCGGCAACTGCGCAACTAAACAACTAAACGCAATACTCCAACCAGCGCAGTTGTGCCGCCGCTTGTTGCTCGTACATACATGTACATGTGTCTATGTGTACCATGACTCACAACTCTATGCAACACACTCGAGGGATCCAATCAAAACTGAAACTATAAAAGCGAAAACAATAATATTGCTAACAAACAAGCATATCACGTGAGGAATGTGTGCGTGTGTGGGTGAGTGTTGCAGCAGCAAGGGCACAAATCTAGTGTATCTATGCAATTTAAACTTTCACTGCATCGATGGGAATAAATAAAGTATACTAGAAAGAGATTTAGGCAATTAAAGTAAAAAATATATTGAGAATGTGAGAAAGTATTTCAGCTTTTTCTTACTTTGCGCCTGGTTTTAAGCTTCAAAACTGAGCTTCATTAGATTTTATTAAAATCTTGTTTAAAATCTATACTTGTTAAATCGCAAAATAACTCCCGGTGTTTTATTCTAATTGCCCTGACTGAAACTATTTTACTGAAATTTATTTAAAACTCTTGCAAAAAAAGCTACACCGCGACTCCTGAAGGTATACTATCCATAGATTGCTTTTTATATTTCGGTATTTGTCTGGCCAAGTGTTGCAATCTGGAAACTCACAACTTTGTCGTAAAACCTGTAATTTTAGATGTTATATATACTCAGAATATTTTTATATACGAACACTTTATGCGTTGCACTTAAAGAAACTACAGTAATTTAAAAGATTCATCTTAAAAATGAAATTAAATTGAAAACATTTTCGCGCGATTATTTTTCGACGCCGATTAACTCAGAAACAATGCATCGATGAACTAATTAATATTTTGGCGCTGAAGCTCCATCAAAGATCAGTGTTCATTCGATGGTACAGTGAATTTTGGAAAGGTCGTTCAAAATCAGTTATTGTTTCGGAAACTTTTGACGCTGTGCTTGAATTGATACTAATTGATCGGCATTAATAAGACCGGCATACATTCCAAATTGTTTGAACATTTGACTAAAAAAAAAACGTTTAAGTTAGATCACACACAATTTGCTAATCACTCACACAAAGCCTGGTTGATTGGTCAAAAGAAATGATAAAAAAATACGATAACGGTTCTTGGAAACACGTACTCGTATATGGCAGGCTGAAAGATGACGAATTGACAATTTACTTTCATAGGCCCGAAAGTAAAGAGCAATCGACTTTATGGGTGTTGGGGGTTTCAAAAAGAAACAAATATATCAGCAGTTTTTCAAGCACGAAGCACTTTCAAACAAATAGTTGCCTGTTTCTATGGAAAAACTGGACATGTTGCAAGCATATCTCTAGAATAAAGTAGAACAGTATATTTTGAGTGGTTCATTGTCATTTATTTGATATATGTCCTTCAAGAAATCGGGAAAGCCAATCACTGAAGGGTGAACATTCCTGACCATCGACTGAAGCAACTGCATACTTGAGCGCTCAAAACATCGATTTGGCGAGTGAATAAGCGTGGAGTCTTGAATTGGTACCAAATTAATTTTCCTTATTCTTGCGTTTAAAAAATTTGGTGAAAAAATCAACGTTTTTGAACACCTGAAGAGGCGGTTGATACGTTGAGAACGCATTTTTTGGAGGTCCTTTAATCAGAGTGGCAAAAGTGCCTCGACATTTGGTTCAAAAGCATGGAAAAGTGTATAACTCTTATTGGAGAGTATTTTGAAAAGCATTCAATTATTTTTTGATGATTGATAATTCTTTTCGTTCTCTAATCGCAAATATAAAAGGCAAGCCTCATATTACGTAAAATGGAATTTTATTACTTTAT
The DNA here is from genome assembly GCA_037783105.1 of Bactrocera zonata. NCBI lineage: Eukaryota > Metazoa > Arthropoda > Insecta > Diptera > Tephritidae > Bactrocera > Bactrocera zonata. The sequence continues at coordinate 462,882 of JBAWJQ010002779.1, read as the reverse complement.
ATATAAGTCTGGAGTTTCCTGTTCACAAAGCATCATTGACATTCAAAACAGCTTTCGAATTGATTTTTACTCAGCGTGTCGTGTAGTTGATCGATTAATGATTGTGTTAACTGTTTTAAAATTTATAGGGTATATTTTGGGTATATAAAATCAAAAAACAGCTACCAGTTTTGTGGAGAACTATGTGCAGAACATTACAATTTATATATAAACTAAAAGCACACATTTACTATTGACTATTTAAAAGGCTGTAACTTAAAGTTGAGATTCTTCGAACTATTACACTATGTCCGCCTCTTATAATATAAAACTCCCTTTAATAATATTAGTGAAAGTATTCGAAACCTGTTTGCGTATTTGACGTCTCATGAATATCTTTAATAAACCTGAATATTTACAAGTATACTTTTGCCCAGAGAACAGAATGTTTGAAAGGGTCAAATGGAATCACAATTTCGCAATCTGTTATCATGCCACAATATCAAAATAGAATCATATATTTTCTAAAACACTACGTAAGCAGCCACGCGTAATATTACAAGATAAGTAGAGCTCTCCTCAAACATCAATTCACATCTTAAATTGATTTGACGCCATTTAGGTTTTACATTATCTGTTATGATGAAATTTGAATGATACAAAAGATATTAGAAATTGTTGCTAAAGACAGGCCTGCCTAATTCCAAAACAGAAGTATTGTGAGGGGTAAAAAAATATGCTTTTAAATATAAATTAAATCTAAAATCTTGAATCTAAATTTATCATGAAACTATATGAGTTCAATTAACATAATAATAAAGAAATTAATTAGTAAAAATAATTAACTTTATTTTCAACGAAGAAAATTTTTCAAAATTGGGAATATCAAATTGACATCTTAAAAAGCTTGTTTATTTTTGTGCCAATATGGTAAACTGTACTCAATAAATAAATTTTAAATATTTAATTGAATAAATTAAGGGAATTTACTTGTTTTAAATATTTTTCTAACACAATACAAATTTGTATATGGTAAACTGAGCGCAATTAAGAAAACTTTTTAAAATTGTATGGTAATACAATAAAGTAGCGAAAGTCAACTTAATTTAAAACAACTTAAACGATGATATTGCTTAAAGGATATCTTAATTTACAGATAATAATTAAAATGACAAGCATTTACAAGACTAGACGCTGCTTAAATAATAGCAGCAAATCGAGAACATGAAATTGCAATTAAATAAACATTAAAACCATGCATATGCTTTTACGAAAAATAAAAATAGCTACTACAGCTTAAATAGACTTAAGCCATTTTAACTCAATGCATAACTAATGAACCGACTGGTATTACATTAAATCACATGGAGACTGCACTACTTATATTAAAATAAAAAAATCCGCTTTTTTGAACCAACCTTTAGCCACAACACATAATCTTCTTCCACATTTACTGCTTCTGCGTTATTAAAAATTAACAAAAGTTGTTACATTGTGTGCTGTTTTTAAAGCGTCCGCTTATTCCCCACTTCGCACGACTCAACTGGCGCTGCAACATTTTCTGCCGTCGCCGGCATTGTTTATCCACCCATTGTATTAACTTGTAATCTCTTGGACATTCTTTAATTTTATCATTGTCTCTTATGCTCTTCTCAATATTTTCCTGCTTCATCTGCAACTTATTTCTTTTCTTCTTCTTATTTACACAGTGACATTGTCATCCGGCTCTAGTCTGCGTAATTTCTTCGAATACTTCTCGGCGGCCAGCTCCGCCGCCTCGACGACGGCCACATGCACGACGCAGAGCATAGCGCGTCCATTGAAATTGACAGTATTGGCAGCTGCTGTATGGCGCTCGCAAGCGCTGCTCCTCGGCATGGCAGCTGGCCTGGTCGGTGCTTACAGCACATTAAGGCTTCCAGCCAACAACGCCAGCAGATAGTTCAATCGCTGCAATTCGAACGCATTAATGCAGTGAAGACGATGGCGGTCGAGGTGGCGAAATGGAAGCTATTGGCTGAAGGATGGCCTGTGAAAAAGCTGAGCCAAGCTATATAAGAGACCAAAAGTGGGAGCGAGGAGCGAGGCATAATTATAGGCGATGCAACAAAAGCTTTTAATTGCAAAGGCGAAAGCGAAGCGGTGAAGGCACAAAAAGCGCACGCGGCGGAGAGACGATACTATAAGTCAGTTTATTTAAGTAATGAAAAACACAAGCACACATACACACACATGCATATATACACGCGCATACATAGTGTCTACACGATAATTAAGTTAATTAGGCAGAGCTTAAGAATTGAACTGCTGTTGGCAAATAAATGAGCAAAAAGTAAATAACTTTTTGTTGTTGTGTTTGTCTTTTTTTAACGGCATATTGAAGAATGCGAGATTTGCATGTTTGTAATTGAATATTGTTAATTCTGTTCTGTACAATTTACCATGTTAATTATGCATAAGTGAGAAAAAACAACAAAAACGAGAAAAAACACATTTAGCAAATAAGGCAAAGAAATTTAATGAAAAAGCAAAACAAATAAATATAATGCATACAATAAAAAAATATTCTAGGTGTTAATTATTGTGGAATAATTGATATTAAATAAATATTTGTAAATAGTAAATGCGCACGCAATCTAACGGTTAAGCAAAGTAAACAATGGCGAAAGTAATTAAAGCAAATATACACCAATACAAGTGCACACGCATACACACATACATACGTATACACGCAAAGCTATGTAAATCAAATAGTGGCTAGTCTAAATCTTCTACAAATATTTTGGTTGAACATTTATATAGGGTGATCCGTTTCGAGATTCCCTAGATTTTTAAAGAAAAAACGCAGACACCCAAAATTTATTGGGGAATGTTTGTTATCAGTCGAGAGAACATTCTTTCATATTTATTTAATGAAGATTACCTCTTTCAATTGTTGGCAGCGAATACGTCTCAGATAATCCATCTATTGAGTTCAATTTTCGATGACTCGTTCGAGCATTTCGCCTGGTAACTGGCGAATGACACGCGTGATGTTCTGCTTCAAGGTCTGAATCGAAGCGGGTTTATCCACATAGACTTTCGACTTAAAATATCCTCACAGGAAAGAATCTAGTGGTGTGATATCACACGATCTTGGTGGCCAATAAAGGATATTTTTTTAGAAGCAATCTCTGACAGCGCTAATTAAGGACCTCCACTAACGCAGTAGTTTTGGCCTTCTTTGTGGGCGAAGCAGAATAAAAATTCTCTGCTAGAACATATTGTCCGTACAATAGCAATAAGAAAAATAAAATAAAAGTAACCAAAACCGCGAAGTTTTTAATCCGGTCAAAATACTGTTATAACTGTAAACGAAACGTGTAAAAAGGTGTATAGCGGCCGGATAATTTGGAGTAATACGAGGGTTATGCAAAAAGTATCGTAAATTTTTTGTTGCGTTTTGTTAATACTCATATCCCTTACTAATGCTGACAAGCTAATCTGTGATGGTGTTTGGTTTACACGCGTTTTTGTTTGTCTTCTATTCTTCTGCCAGTGTCGCGTCGAAGATGTTGAGCTCAGGAGAAGTTGAACTCTGTCCACGACGACCAGAGACCAGACTTCAGAGTGGGTTTATGGTTAGGGAATGAAAATCAAATCTCAGTAATACAAATGGAAGCTGTTAAATCGAATATGAAAGTTTTATTGACAGCTTTCTTCGATTGCAGAACCCTCATGCATCATGAGTTCATGCCAAAGGGTCGTACAGTGAATAAAGAAATGCCCGGATGCATGGAAAAACAAATATATTTTTTCGTCCCTGCTCATGCATCAAAAATAAGCCCGCAGCTACCGACTTCCACAGATCTGGTCTCCTGGGACTTTTTTGTACTCAAAACTGAAGAGACCCATGAAAGGACTGCGCTACGCCTCGCTTGAGTATATAAAAACTGCACCGAAAGAGGACTGAAAACACGCTCTCAAGAGTGCAATATAACTGGAAGTTATTATGTACTTTGACGGAGATAAAATATATATTTGTTAATAAATAAACACTTTTTTTAACAAACCTCGCATGACAAGCAAATTTCAAAAATGTTGGTTAAAGGTGAGCTAATGGGTTGAGTGAATTGGAAGGCTAGCGCACAGAGCATTAATTGCTAATTGGAAAGAACCGGAAGGGTTATACCGAAATTTTGGTAAACTTTGTTGCACAAGAAATATATGTGGAATTTCGAAATTCTGAATAATTCCGAGGTGCAGCTATAAAATTCATGTGTTACTGCATTAGAAAAACGAAGATGATTCCTTCTGTCGGAGTCAGAAAGCTGCCACCCTCGTACCTTATTGGCAGGATAAGAAATATTTTCGCATTGGCATAAAAAAACTTATAATTTTTCACAAAAGTTCCTTATTAATTATAGTATATCACTGCTACATTATTAATTAATTTTATATAATTACTGAGTAAAGTGAGTAAGGTGCCGCATTAGCTAAAATTAATTATTGTTTATGAAAATGAGTTTCATAATTTACAAATTTATAAATTATTGGTTTACTTCAATTTTGTCTCAGGTTCTTTTGAAATTTTTGTAATGGTATATTGGATTAAAGAAGATCGGTCTCTCTGACAAAAACAACCAATAAGAGTCTGTTAGTCATTGAACGTTCCACATTTCTCTATTATCGAAATATCTTGTTCCGAACTTCATGGAGCCTTCCACACCCTCAAACTTTCACACAGAAACATAAACTAAGATGAGAATACAGATCAGATTAGAGTTTTTGTGAGAGAGACCAATGACTGGGATATTTTAAAGATTATTTGGCAGAAAAAGCAATCGGTATTCTCCTAGTTCTGAAGTTCTGATTGAATAAGCAGTTGCACAAATTGCCTTTGAAGAATGATAAAAACTTTAAGGGGGTATTCTACTCTTTAATTTATTTTGTCTTTATATAATCCTTTATCGTTCCTACATCGTGTCGAAATTTTTGTTTTTAATATTTAAAAAAAAATTCAGGAATTTCAAAAAAAAACGTAAAAAATTATTTTTATTTTCAGACAGTCGCCATTTTTCAAAAAAAAAAATTTTTCGTGTCCCCGGACTATAACAGCATCCTTACATGAGGATCAATGTCACCAGGATGCGCCATTTTTTTTATCCCCTTTACCCCCCCCTTCTCATTATTATAATTTTTAATATTTTTTTGTAAAATTTTTTTCCTGTATTCTTAAGATATCAATAAAAACATCATAAAAAATTGATAGTAAAAATATTTTTGGCTTTTTTTTTTAATATAATTCAAAAAACTGCCCAAAATTTGATTTCTAGAGTAGAATACACCCTTAAATTACACAAATACCACAAACATTTTCTTCTTCTTTATTGGTGAAGTCAACGCTTACGCGGTAATAGATATTTTCCTACTGTTTCTATCTAAAGCTCTGTATTTAATGTTGACGAAAATGGTTTGAATTTAATTTTAAATTTTAAAGAGTATTTTACATTACGTTCGCGCTTAAGCCAAAAAGTTGTGCAGACACAAAAATTATTTTTGTAATTATCAAATACAAATTGAAGCAAGCATAAACCAAAGACATGTAATAGTATGATTAAAAGCATGTTGAATAATCATTTCAATTGATTTAAATGAAGAAGAAAAAAAAACATATAAAAACATGTGTATTAAAGAACAACTGTTATACAGACATAAACGTTTACAATTAAGTACATATGTTAACACTCGCAATTACAGGCCTGTACAGGGTGCGCCAACTTTTATGTTGATATGTAGATTAGGGAAGATTAGGTCATGACTTTAATATGTATAATAATTTTAAAAATTTCTAGACGACGGACTTCGTTAGACATATGTTTTCAACTTCAACTCAGTAAAATTGTCAACATGAGTCACTTCACTCCGCAACAATGATCCGAATTGTAGGCGCTTTGCATTGAGCATAATTTGGATGAGACAATAGATTTACAAATTTATAATCAATCGAGTTGGCGCTAACATATGTATGCCTAACCTCAACTCATTGTCGGCATGAGTTACGTCACCCCGTAATAATGAACCAAAATGTCAACGCTTTACATTGAGGATAATTTTCATGAGGAGAAACTCATTTAAAGTGAGACGTTTGAAAAAAAGTTCGTATTTTGATATCGACTGTAGACCCCAAAGCATAACCAAATTGCTAATGCTTCGATCGGTGTCTGCGAAAAAAAACACCTTTTAGTCATTTAGTTGCCCAGGAACTTGATATAGTTTATAGAAATTTATAGAGATGGCTCTTGGCTCTTTACAAACATATATGAGCCATTCCATCAATTGGCGACATGGTTTTGTACCCGTGGTTCTCAGCTTTCTGATAAAAATATTTTCAAAATCCAAAAAAAAATTCCAAAAATACCGTTTTTTGTGCTTTTCCCCCAATTTTTTTTTTTCAAAATTGACTTTTCCGTTCGATTCCCCGTCCAATTTTACATAAGAATCAGTGTTCAAAAATATGGGACTTTGCTCCCATGAACAGCAAACTTATCGTATATACATATGTATTCGTGCCGAAATCAACGCTCTATCACACGATATTTTCGAAAAACTAATTGAACTTACAGACAGAAAAAAGGTGCTGTGGCCTATAAAATTAGTCAGTCGATGCATGTTGTATCCAAGCAAATCGTTCAATAAGACCTAACTAAGTATAAATATTCCGATTGGAAAAGATTTACAATTTTTTTTTTTCAAATATATAAACTTTTCATACTACTTAACACCAAAGATTGCGCACCCTGTACATAAAAACCTTTTAAATAATAATCAAATACGCATAAGTAATGAAATAGACAGACAAACAGAAAAACTCACGAATGCAATTACTAAATAAATGAATAAATTTATTATATATGTATGTATATGCTCTGTATATAAATGTTTGTATATATTTACTAGTGTAAGTGCAGTTATTAACATATAAAAAATATGCATGTAATGACATTGTGTACGTGTAATGAATATGCAATGATAATGCAAGTAATTAAATCGCGGCAGCAGCATAAAAATTACCACACAACAAAGTACTCACACACACACACAAACCTACGCATTCGAACACAACAAAATTGTGTAAATTAATATAATAAATACATTAACTTTGAAATATACATGTAATATATGAATAAATAAATTTTTGAAAGTGCAAAAAGTTATAAATAAATAATGATAAAGAAATAAAAAAAAGCTAAAAGAAAAAAAATAAACAGATTTTTTTTACAGTTCAGTGGATATGTTAGTGTGTTTGTAAAGGCACTTATCGAGTTGTTGCTATACAACGTTATCTGCTGACAATGTCACTGTCAAATATTTTGATTGCACAATGTAACGGTGATGAGTTGGTGAGGGCAAAAAATGAAATAGCAAGGGCACACCAATAAAGAGACATTATGCTGTATGTCCACAGGTATATAGTTGTTGTTGTTATTTTTGTAATCAATACTTGCTTGTGTTTCACGTTGTTTTTTGTAACTTATATTTTGTAGTTGTAATTTATTTTTTGTTTTTGCTGTAGTTGTTGTTGTTGTAATTTATTTTTTGTTGTTCTTATAATTTGTAAATTTGTTGTTATCATTGCTGTTGTTATTATTATTATTGTTTCTGTTATTTTGGTTCTTGTCATCGGCAAGCGTTGATTGACGTTGGATAAGCACCGGTTTTGCATGATTTAACAATTAACACTTACTGCCGCTCACACTCACACACACACACACACAAACACTAGTCTTACAATTATTTTATACAATTTTTTGCCGATTTTAATTAATTATACATTTGTTTAATCGCATTTATTTATTTGATTCATTGCGTATTGCGCGTAAAGATTATAATTCGTTCAAGTTTATTAAACGATAAACGTAAATGCCAGACATTAGTACAAACAACAAGCGATTTAATTGCAGATAAAATACAAAAACATTTAAAAAATATTCTTTTTACACTTTAATAGTTTTTATGGAACAATAGCTTATAATTTATTAATATTTTTCTGCATTGTCCATTTAATTGCCATCAATTGTCTAAATAGTTTCCAGAGAGATATAGGAAGCAAAAATGCTTGGCTACGGTAATGATTTAAGATCAAGAGTGTGTTTTGTTTTGGACATTTGCTTTTCAAGAAGGAAAAACGCATACAATTTAATATTATGGTCAAGAATTCAGCTTTATTATAAAGATGGGTTCGCCATTATGTTTTAAAAACTATTTAGGTCGCCGAATATTTTCTTCCAAGACCACACTCGCTTCCGGCTTACCCGCGTAGGGGCACAATAGACCCTAGGCCGCGGTGCAATCCTCACTCATTTGACGATCTTGGAGGCCACGTCACAGGTCCGCAATGTATGATAATGCGCTCACCAAAAGTTACCATCAATACATTGATTCTTTCGATAACTGTAATGTAGCGCTGTCTTGTTGAAACCAAAGGTCATATACATCAACATCCTCTAATTCTAGTTCTACCGCATTTCCCATTCAGTGTAACGTCATGGTCGGCTTAATTTTTTTAGAAATATGGCCACATAACTCCCTCTGCTCATAGAACACACCAAACAGTGACTTTTTGAAGATGTCCCAACAACGGCTTGTGAATTATCATCACTCCGGATCCGGCAAGGTTGTTTATTACCCATTTAAACAAAAGTGATCTTCATCGCTAAAAAATGTTCATGTTAAAATGAGGCCATATGTGTCTGTTCAGCGAACATGCGACGTGCTTAATGGCCATTCGGCTTCAATTCTTGCACGAGTTAAATTTGCTTAACCCACCAAATCTTTCCTTAAAATCTTTTATGAAGTGAATGGACACAGCTCCAATTGTAGCGGTTAGATTCATACGTGTCTTCTTCGATAATCTGCTCCACAGCAGAAATAGTCTTCTCGGTGAACTGTGAACGACATCTGTGAAGATGCGTATTACCTAGAGTAATAGTGATGGGAAATTGAATTTGGTTGCACGACTATTATCAACTCTGTTGATCAATTATGTCGATCGATTGTTGGACGCATGCGGCACGCTAAACGAATCATTCCTTTAGTACAATTTAATTAAATTGATTTGCACAAATTGTAAATTTTGTTCTGAAGCAAAATTATTCTTTATAAAATACCAATCTAAACTAAGTATATTACCAGTAGCAGCTGTTAAAACAACCAACAAAAGTATTTTATCATTGAAAAATAACAACCTTTATAACAAAAACTTTAAGAAATAGCAATTTATATATCAAATAAGCTTTTGTCGAACAAACCAAATAAAATTTAATCCTGAAACTAACTTAATGCCGAGAAGATCAAAATTGCATTTACCCACTCTTTAAAACAATCAAAATTAAAAAGCAGAAGATTGTTAATATAAGAAAATCTCGATAGATGGCACAGAGTTCGCTTTGACTTACTTTCACTTCTATTTTTAGTTCGATTTCGCTATTATTTGATACATTTATTGGCAAGGAAAAGAGAATTACATTTTATACAAAATTTAAAAAGGGTTTTCAGAGTTGCTGGTATCATATTGGACATAATAAAAGGATAGAAAGAAATGAAAAATGATCTACCAGCTTTATTACTTTTGATAATTATTCAAATCAACAAAAGTTGTTCGCTAAATGAAGAAATTTGAAGCAAATATAGTCAAAAAAGAGTTGTATTGTAAGAACATGGTTTCTGAACTTTGTTACTGGTACCATCGAATCAAATCACACTTCTTGCTTGTGGAACAGTGGTTTTAAAATGATAAGAAATAAATTAATAAATGCCTTCAGTGAAAATATTGAGATCGAAAGTTGGCATCAATTTGATAACGTAAAGTAACGCAAAAAAGCAATCACTGCAGAAAGAAAAAGTGCACATCGAAAAAAATTGCAAGAAATCTGCCAGATGCTGTCTGAAGAGCACAATAATATTATTTATTACTTAAAAAACGGAGAGTCCTTACTTGAACCTCCCCTTTGAGAGAGTTCCTTAAGGTAAATATTAATGAAAATGCAATTTCCAGCACACTTCTTTAATGGAGCTGCAACCAGCATTACTTGCGAATACTATAGACCCGGAAAACTGTACTCTCTTACATTACATCTACCAAGGAATAACTTGTAGCATATAAAGGCAATGAAGCCTTTGGTATTCATTTCAAATTTACCGAGAGAAGAGTTTCGGGGCGCAAAGCTGGATAAAAAATCTTTCGTGATGAAGACAAACTTAATTAAATTGGAAGATATATTATACATATGAATGTATATTTCAATATGTTTAATATTTAACACTTCGGTCGTATATTCTGTAAGTGCATTCGTTATCATATTTTAACAAAACAAAAAAATTAATATCTATACATTCTCTGAACGAAATGAGAACTCAGGAAGCACATATATATATATATATATTGCATTGAACCAGCTCCATGCTGATTTTAATTACATAAATCCCAATGATCATTAGATCTTTAGCAGCTTCATGTTGCATACTTTTAGGCACAAGTAATGCCGCTCATACAATGATTGAATTTTCAAACCAAAATTATAATACATATACTTGGAAATTTAAATTTTAAAATTTATTTCTTGTTATTTTTTTAAAAAATTAATGACAAAAATATTTGCTTTTTTCATTTACAATTGCTTTTATGGAATGAAAAATATAAATATTCAGTAAAATTTCACTTCTCTTAAATTAGAATTCCGTACTACAATTTGTCACTTTCTCGTCACATTTTCAATTACAGTTAATTACTCGAAACTTTCAGATTTTTATTTCCATATTTGTCTCCATTTTATTGCTGAATTTTTTCTATTTTAGCATTCCGGTTGGTGATTTCACTTATAATAAATCTAAATGAAAGCACTTTTAATTAAAGACATTTGCTTGTTTCTATTTACATAAAATGTTTCTTTTCGTTTAAGACATCAAGCAAGGCATTTAAGCAGATTGTCAATGTGCTTTGTATTGCTTACTTATGGCTGAGTACGCAAAAGTTGGCTCAAAAGCTTTGGGAATTTCATTAATGCTCTAAAAACTTGCAATAAAGTTGAAGCAAATAATTTAAATCTTCACTTAGGAAAACCGGTGGAAAATATATAAACTAATTGTTGTACAAAGATATTTGCTAGTATTTGCAAGTTTTTATTTTGATATTTAGAAGTAATTTAAATAAACGAAACTAAAACTTATTTAAAAGAAAAGTGAAAATCTATGACAATTAAAATATGAAAACTATTCAAGCATGCAGCAAATAACAGCTTTTGATTGATGTTGCGTATTTTTAGCCAATAAGTCGGTTAGCGCTTGAAAGAGTTGCCAGATGTGTGCAAATAAAAATTATACATAACTTAAAATTTAATAATATTATAATAATAGAGCTAACTACATACAAGGATATATATAATATATTAAAAAATGAAAGGAGTTGCCACCTGACTATAAATAAAAAAATTTTAAAACGAATACTTAAAAAAAAGAAAATAATTAATTATTTTTTATGGTTTTGTTTTGTATAAATATGCACAGGGTTGCCATACTTTTGTTAATAAGAATGACATTAACATTACCAAAAATTTCAATTTTCAATTCCCTGAGAAACTGCTGATTTGACGGAATGCTATACAAACTGGGCGATCAAAACCAGAAATTTGCAAAAAAAAAGAAATATTTAAGAGATATTAACGAAATTTTGGCAAATACCATAATCTTCGAGAAAACTGTTCAGATCGGACAATCACGATCCAGACCTTGTATGGAAAGTTTTTTTATTTCACAAAATATCTTCACGGAATTTAACATAACCCTAATTGCTAAAATTTCCGAAGATTTGTTTTAGATTGAACCACTTTATCACATAGCTCTCCGAAAAGCAGACCCCTCAAATACAAGACAGAGACTTTGCATACCCTTTTGTGCTATAAGAAATGGAAGAAGTAGGGTGTTACAGCCTCGGTGCAGCCGAAGTGAACTGATTACAACTATTTCATGAGACAGAGGCGACTTTGTCCATCTCCCTTCGTTCACACTACGCATAGTTATGGACACAGTTATGGAACAGCAACGACTGAGCAACGAAAAAGTGCCATTTATTTGCTTGAATTTCCTTTAAATGCTCAAAAATTGTACATTAATGTATCTGCATAAATCAGTTGCTGGCAGCTTATACATTTATTTATTCATTTTCTTCCAGCATTTGCGACTGGCCACAGCAAGAAATTGAAAACGCCAGCCAAAAAATAAATGAGAAACGGCTGAGCAAAAGAAGAGGCGAATAAGAAGAAGCAGAAACCTCGCACGAACTACCGTTAACGCCGTTAACCAAAGTGCTTGGCAAAGTGAGTCGCTTGAATGGCCAGTGGTCAGTGGCCAAGGCAAGAAGACGTGAATAAAAGACTGCCAAGCTGCTGGCTCTGCGCCAACACCCAGAAAAAGTCCTACACAAATGCATAAACACAAAAGGAAAAAAAATTAAGGAATAAAATATTTCTTTGCCATAATGTTGAAAAAGTGGCTGTAGAATGAATGAAGATTCTGCCAAAGCGAGCCAATGCATAAAGTAGTTGGGTTTTTGTTGCAACTGGCTGCACTTGGAAAAATTCTACAACTCACTTGGCCAGCTTACTCCTTGCACTCTTTATATATATATGTGTACATGTACCTGTGTTTGTGTGCAGATATTTGTGTGCTTTGTGGTTTACATGTGTTCTCGCACTTACTTACACTTGTTTATATGTGTGTTGCAGCTGCACTTGCCGCTGCTGTGTGGCGCACAAAGGCCTCCGGAAGCGCCTGCTGTAAAGGAAGTCGCATGAATGGCCACTGAGTGCGACTTGTTAGACTCGGCGGCTACCAGTGGAGGGTTTCCCCAAATTTATACACACATAAGAACTACAAAAAGCACCTAACCGTGAATGGGACGATTGTGAATGTGCAATAAAATGTTGCAACTACCAGCAATAAGGCGAGACAATTTATTGCCAATACATATTTTAAATTTAAGTAAATTCTTTTTTATTCTATTTGGAAGCTGAGAAATGTTAAGAAGACTATTGGCTTTGTGCTTTTTCTGAATTCTCTGTGAAATTGAAAATTCAGAATGAAAAGCAGAAGATCTGTGATTGTATAAATCTTATATTCCACGTAAGTTGAATTTTATATTTTGGAATTAGGGAACAAATGTAAATATTAATAACTGAAAATCGTTTTACTGTTTTTTGTTTTTTTTTTTTTAATTTTCCATAAATGTTTTTATACTTTTGCAAACGTTTGAGTCAATTCTCGAAGAACTTTCAACACTCTGATTGAAATATCTCCAAAATAAGCGTTCTGAAGCCATCAACCGCCTCTTCGGGTGTCGAAAAACTTTGACCTTTAAATATATTTTTAGGTACAGAAATAAAAAGAAGTAATTTGAAGCCAAGTCAGAACTATACGGTGGAGTACTCGTCAAATTGTTTGATTGGAAGTGCTTCTTGTGCAAACAACTTTTCCTGGATTCGGCTCATTTTTACATATACTATATATACAATCGTCTGATCTTGCGACCACATGCCACACCAGCTGCACCATGTCCAAATATGTCTTAAACTCAAATTCTCATGTAATATTAAATATAGGCTGTTCCCAATGCCTTGTAATGCCTTTAATTTCTACTAGTACACGATCGGACACATTACTATATGGCAATAATAGTTTGTGCACAGCATCAATAGTTTCTGAAACAGCAACTGATTTTGAAAGACATTCACGGAATCCATTATGGTGTGATCCACGCCATCGATTGAATTTACCATAGCATCGATAGGCATTGGTCATTGATGAAACTTCATAGCTGAAAATTTACTTAAGTTCATCTTTGCACTCTTGAAGAGTTAGTCCGCGTTAAAATTAAAAAAAAAAATGTCGCATGAAAATGTTCGCGATTTAATGCAATTTTTAGTCGAATAGCGAATACGAATAGCGGTCGTACGTCGAAAGATCTGAGTATGTATAATATCAAAAATGTCAAACTTTACGATAAGTTATGAGTTTCCTTACAAGAACTTGATATGCCATTTTATTTAGCAGCCATACTATAGTGGTTCGAAGTGAACAATATAGTCACACATGGCAGCGTAGCCTTAGCCAATAATTCAGACCAAATTTCGTGACCATATCTGGCCAACTTTTTGACAAGAATTTTTTTGGCTTTCATCGTTCAGTTTGTATGGCAGCTAATCTTACAGTTGTTCGATATCGGCGGTTCCGACAACTGAGCAGCATTCAGAGAAAAAAATTACGTGTGTAAAAGTTCAAATCCATATCAACAGGCAGATGGACGGACATGGCTAAGTTGGCTCGATTTACCACGCTAATCCTTTTCATATTATGTATATAGAGTCTCCGAAGTTTCTTACAAACTTCGTGCCAAACTTAATACACCCTGTTCTAGGTTTCGGAATATGCACATATTTCTAATAAAGGATCTATCAGACTTATTTAGGCTATGTAGCTGAATATAATCAAGCATTTAAAAATATGTTAGAGAAATGGGAGAGCTCAATCGATTCCTAATTTTCAGCGCATATTCTATAATTTATCTTTTTTGAAAATCAATAGTGGCTCATTATCCGGGGATTTCATTTAACATAGCACTAAAATTGTTGATGGAATATAATAACATTACCAGCACTCTGCCCCAACATTGCTTTATATACTTGGGTAGTCATGATTCAAACGAGGTTCACTTCGTTTTTTATTTTAAGTGCTCAATTATTTAGCGGGATTCTGTAACCAGTCTCTAGTCTCTATTTGAGACATTTTGAGACAAAGTATCAATTTGATACTAGTTACTATTCACTAAACAGTCTCTAGCGTTAGTCTCAAAATATTGAGACCTGGTAGTTAGCTGGTCACAAAACTTAAAAAAAACTCTTGCTGCCATTTTCAAAGTACTGAATAGAGATCATCATAGATATTAATCGATTGTCGTTTTTTTACATTTTGTAAGCAACTCAAACACGAAAAGGTTAAAAATAAATAAATTTCGTAAATATTATGAAACAAAGTCAACATATATTTTTATTTTTATTGATAATTATGTTTTTTGACTATGTTATAGAAAAGTTAATATTTGTTATCGACATATTTATTATCATTCAAGTGTAAAAACATCTCTGAATAATGAAATGTAATAGATTTTGAGACTGTCACTTACAGAATAGCAAAATCGTCTCAAGTCTCAAAAAATGTCTCTAACTTAAAATCTCAAATTTAGAGACTTGATACTGTCTCACGTTACAGAATCGCACGGATTATCTACACTCTTTCTTGTATTTATTCTAGATTTACCATATATTGACAGTTATGAATTTTTTATAAACAGAAGATATTCTATCATGTATTTATTTTTTGTATGGGTAGGTATTATATATAGTAGAAGGTATTATTAGTTCAACGATGTTAGAGATGAACTTATCTCTTTAAAAATCTTCTTTAGTAGTGAAAAAAGAGATCGACGTCAGGTTCTGTTAGATAAAACTAATGAAAATAATAAAATATCTAGACTTCAAGCAATTACTACATATTAATATCTTCATAGTTTAGTTTTTTGAAAAAGGCCCACAAATAGTGCCTCCAATAATAACTGATTTACCCATTTGAACCAATAACCTTAATTCATATTTCAACAATATCCTTAAATCCCTATTAACTACATAAGCAGCGGCATTGTCCTCGAAAACGCCTTTTCAGAAAACAAGTCTTGTCGTAGTTTTTGAGTCTGGAATAGCGAATAGAAGAGGTTATCAAAAAATCACCGAGTTCATGCTTTAAAAATACCGACTTGATATGAAAGCAGAATAAATCATTCTCCGGAGCCATACTTGGCAATTTATTGTTGGCATCGATAAATTATTTCAAGTTCCACCCAGTTCTTAACGTCAAATAATGATTTTCTGCCATTCACTCTACTTAGTTTCTATTAGAGCAAGATGTCGAATATTACGTTAGGCGAGGTAATCTGGCTAATATTGTTCAAGCTATGCACGATCCCATTTGGCATGTACTGAAAATGTTGGCCTACTGTTGTGAGGCCCAGAACCCCTAAGTATTTTTAGTTCATATCGTTGGCGACAAAATCACATATTTACGATTGTGATGGTGATTAATATCAATTTTAACCAATTCACCTAGTTCGCCATAGTTTAGCAACAATTGTCCATATCTTTCCTCTTTCATCCTCCAGCCAACTTTCACAATTTCTTTGAACCCTTTTATAGGAATAGTACACCACTCAGTTAGAACTCCAATCATTGATCGTTACTAAGCACAATTAAGCTACTGGAATTTGAGCACATTTCTATCTGGTGCTGGTTAACAGAGAGCTTTCGACAAAAAACTTCCGCCATATCCATGAAAAACTTACTGGACCTCCTCTTCAGCGACTTCGCCTCGCCCACATAGCCTTGATGAGTACGTCCACAGCAAATAAACCACCCAGAGAAAGTTAGACGACGCAGTGGTCAAGGTTATTTTCATTCGATTACGAAATATTCTTGGCAGGGACCCGCTAAGTACCCGATTTTAAAAGGATATTACAAACATGTTTGTGTGTAGGTAAAATTCTCTTGCAAATGAGTTGAGTTCAATCCTTTATCTCGACTATGAAATTTGGTTATATTTACCCGCGAAAATGAAAACCAGAAAAAAACCTCAGAAATGTTCATTTAAAGAGCCTTTGGATGTAGCTCTAAATATTAATGTGTGCTTTTCTCCGACTTCCATCTAAGCAAATAGGTTTAAAGAATAACTATTTTAATATATATTTTTTTAAAAGCTTAAATATTTACGTTTTATTCCTGGTTTTGTGCGAAAGCTTTCACTGAGCTTTCAGTTCACACTTTCTAAAACTTAAATCGCCTCCGTTATTTATAATTTTTAAGCCACTCATTGTGAAATTTCATGAATACTTAATCTAATAATAACACAATTTAAGCTGCTAGAATTTTAAACAAGCTTAAACTTTACGGCAACCTCACAGCATTTTGCAACGGTAAATACACAATTGTGCGAACCTTTGAAATCAACACTATGCCACCGCATTCCGGCTGTCGCTCATTACGAGTTTCTGGTGTTTATTCTATTTATTTAGAAATTTTCTTTTCTCACAAACACTCTACCGGTGCTTTGGGTCACTAGTGTGCCGTATAATAACAACAAAACAACAACAGCAAACAACTGAACGTGCTAAGCACACTCACCAAAGCACTTGAGCTACGTGTGTGTGCGAATAGTTTTGCCCCAATGCACTTATCTACTGCCACTGACCATGACTTAATCCGCTTGGCGTTGGCGGCCCCAGCGCCCCCTGTTGGCTTGCAACAAACGGACCGCACATTTAATTTGCACAATTAAACTTGAATCGCCAGCAGCGTTCTCAACTTCATTCACTCATTCGCTCGCTCATTCGTACGTTCGTGCGCTTTGGCAACAGTCGTCGAGCAAAGCTTTGTCGAAGAACCCTCAACCGAACTGGCTCATCCGCCGCAAACACACACCCACACACACGTTTCCAGCAGCCAGCCATTATGCGTCCGCACTTCACTTGTGTTTTAGTTATCATACTCGGTTATCCACATTTTTTGAGAGTGAACTCTTTTTTCTCCCCTCCAGCCTTACCATATTCGCCTGAAATCGCACCCATGTAGATCCCACTTGAGCTTTAGCTTGAGCTTAGTTAATTCTGCTACACTTTCAGTGGGTTGCTTTGTGCTTGTTGTAACATAAGTTGTTGCAATGCTGGAAAATAGCTGATAATAAAGCGGTGGGTAAGTGCCAGCGCGTCATTAGAATCCTACATGAGCGCATCGGGTTTTATCCCCACCTACACTGTGCAGCCTTCTCGTCATTTGCTGCACGTCCTGTCCACCATCGAGTGCAATTCGTGTGGCCAGCGCTTGACTTTAGTGTTGAGGTTGCAATTAGTTGGCTAGCACCGTCATTTTTAATTGTGCGCATCGTTATCGCCATGCTGCCGCTGTTGTTGCTGTTGCCACAAAGGTTGATGCGCTTGACGAGTGTGTCGCTACTGGAGACGCTGCTGACAGACTGTGTGGCAACTAAGCAGTGCGTCGTCGATGGTGTTGATTATGATGACACCACCGATGATCACACTGTTGATAATGATGATGATGTTGATCATGATGGTTTAGGTGTTGATGATAGCAGTGAGTGTTGCATATGAGTGTCGGTTTCACTTTAAGTTCACTTGACCACACAGTCCGTTTAACTTTTTTTTTAATTGATGGTTTGTAGAGTGTTTTATGTTTAGGTTAGTTCCAAGTTAGGGGGTTACATTTTGAAAATAATATTACGTTTATCTTTTAGATTATGCTGGAAATGCTACCCCCAGGAGAGTATATATTTTATAGTTGAAGATATTTTTGTGTTGTTAGAAGGAATATCTTTGTTACTGCGGAAAATTCTTCGAGACATGGCATCCCATTTCCGAAATGACTAAGTTAAACCTTCAGATGAGATATTTTGGGCACCAGCAAATCAAATCTGCAATATTTCTTTGGTAGCTGGAAAGTTTATGCACCTTTTACAACATTCAAAATCCGGTCTTTAACTATTCTGTTGAACCTTAGCGATGCAATGACCCCTTCCGAAGACAACAACCTTTAGTGAGGTCATTGACTATTTCTATAGTTGCCTGAAAATTTGTGTGTCTTTTGCCTTCTTATCTCCATCAACCGTTCAATAGCCTGCGATTTCGGATTAAGCTTCGGAGGGCTAAAAATGGAATATGATTTTGACACTGAAATATGATATATGGAACAAATCTCCGAGCTTCTGAGTAGGATCATAGCATGAAGCAGATATCGAGCCTCTTTGAACTCAGTAATATATTTTATTAACTCGTTGCCGGTTTGCCTCAGTGATTATATAGCGTTTTACCGAAGTCACAGCGTCAGGTCAAGAGCCACTATGCTGTTAGAGTAGTGAAGTAGAACGTTAGGACAAACATAATTTTCATACTCAACACAAGCTCAATTCTCTTGAAGTATCGGTAGGCTTCAAAGATCCTTCTGCAGCGTATTTGATTTGAAATATTTCAAAGTCTCTTACAGATCAGGTGTGCAAGTTGAGAAGAAAATATTTCGGCTGTCTGTTGTGATTACAGTTTCTCGACGTCGAACTTTCAATGTGTTTGTGACATGCGATTTTAGAAACTTGAAGCAGTTGCCTGTCTAAAACACTGGAAACCTGTCTTCCGTCTATCGCAACATGGCTCGGTTGGTAGCTTTTCAAGCAGGAGACAGTAGCTTTATGAATTTGTCTATGCTAGAATCTAGTACTACAGATAACCATTTTCGGGCCCCCGCTAAGTCAATCAGCCTCAACTCATTTGGGGATGTTTCGTCGTGGAGGCTGAATTTACCGACCGTTATACCAAAGATACCTTCTTTGCCCACCCTGGCGTTAAAATTGTCAAGCACGATTTTGAAATCTTGGCGGGGGCAACTCATAGGTGTGCTCCAAGCGCTCATTGGAGACATCTTTGATCCCATGTTTCTTCTCTTGGATTGGGGCTAGGGTGCTGATTAGCGATATGTTGAAGAACTTCGCTTTGTGGCGAGACGTTTACCCCGTGAATAATAGTACTCGGCGACGGAGTATCTCTCCCACCACAAATCCCACACCGGATTTTGCGCTCCTTTATATGGCCACTGTAGTAAATGCTACAAGAACCAACTCACTCAGTACTTGTCCCGTCCATCGCATTTCTTGGACGGCGGTGATATCAGCCTTTAATCAAACGAAGATATTAACCAGCTGGGCAGGGGGACCTTCCAAATTAAGGAACCGGACATTTCGGGAGAATGCCTTTAAATCGTAATAATTAATATGCTAAAGTGGTCGTTACCAAAAGGGGGTCTCTCATCCGATGCTTTTGTGTCATTTTCATGATGATTCGCCTTCTAACCCGTCTTCCAGCAGATGTTTCGTGGATACCCAGAGTATATTTGGTCTAAGATCGGAAGTTAAGCCAATCTTTACATATATAGATTGCAGTCTTCTGAATCACTTGAAAATACTTGCACAATAAGAACATAAAGAATCAGATTTTCCAAAAAGTTTGGAACTGAAGCCCTCCTTAATATGGGCCTGTCGCTGAGCACTTTTTAAAGGAAAATTAAATTCTTGCAACCTTCTACCAGAAATTTTAAATTATTACAAAGACTACGCTAATGAGCAACCAAACTCATTACATCCCCCAGTCAAATACATATAATTTTAATCCTCTTCGTTAAAGACTCTAATAGAATTCATAAATCAAAGAGCTGCATAATTCCCTCTCACACTCAATTATTTTAAATTCAATGAGAAGCAACAGTTGTTGGGAAACGTTCCACACACTCATACTTATATACAGTTATACACCCACCATGCCAGCTCAGTAACAGTAAATTCTTTGAAGAGCTTTTCAATAGACTAAAATGAAGTGTTTGCATAAAAAGAAGCAAAGAAAATAAGTTACTCTTTGCTATAAAGGAAATGTGGAACACTCGAATACACTCTCGCGCTCACTGCTCGGAGCTCGCAGCTCCTGTGAGCATAAGCGGTCAGTCGATACAATGTTATTAACTGCTTGAACAAATATATTGGTGTGTATGTATGTGAGATACACACCAATATACATGTATGAGTAGGTTCCAAGTGCACGAACACTGCTGGCCAACAATGAATACAAGTATGTGTGTCTGTGTTGCAATGGCTGTGTAGGAGCCATAAGCACTAAGCGGCAGCACGTTGTGTGCTTATGTTTGTGTAAGTGTTGGGAAGAGCCCATGCAAGCGAGCTTCAGTCCACACATGCACACACTCAAAGTCAAAAGGCCAACACTCACAACACTTCGTGGTGGCTAACAACCGGTCCGGCAGTCAGCTAGATATTAGCGGTGCGCCATTGATACCCTTAATCCAACAGATACATGTGTGCAAGTATGAGCAATGCCGTTGTTTGAGTATACAGTGCTGTTCAGTGAAATAGATATGTGTCATTAGAAAAATACTCCACGGTTCGACTTGGTCAGTTTATGGTCGTAAGGTGACACACCTGAAAGGCACTATTCATACAAAATGTTATTCGGTTAGTGGAAACTGAGATAATCACAGAATTTTCCATAAAATTAGGCGCGTTTTTTTTTCGATTTTGCCCATTTTCGCACTTCAAATTTTTTTACTTACCAAATTTGGTTGAAATGTGTTGAGTTGGCCTCCAAAACGGATTTTACATAAGTGTTAAAATCAGCATTTTCTCTACGAAGATGAGTAGATAAATTCACCGAAGCATCTATTCCAATGAAAGCGACTGTATTTACACACAATAGTAAGTCTGTGAGCGTCGGACGCTAACAAGATGTACATATGTGAGTGCTAACAAAGCGGCAGCATGCAGAGATATCTAAGCGCCGCTCTTTGCAGCTAACAAAGAATAAATGCAGGGAGCGAAAAAAGCGTTGAAAAGCAGTGAAAACATTGCATTCCACAGCACTCATACGCCGTGTCGAGCGCAAAGTCGAGTTGGCTAGTACCCACTCGCGCTCGCTTTATAACTTTCACTAGTTGGTCAGCCGTGAGTGTGTGTAGTGTTGATCGCGGCACTTACAACTGCAAGCAAGTACATATGCACACACACATACACATGTGAACTCTTCTTAAATAACCCGCTGCAAGTGTGAAATGAATGTATTGGCGGCGGTCATAAGTCAACAGCGCTACAGTCAAGCGCATAGGAATTCCATGTTGACCTATGGTCGGGCGGCTATTGAACATATATGTACATATATACATATGTGTATGTATTTGTGTGTTTTAGTATTCTATATTTTGCAGTGACTGTAGCTTCTATACAAACTCGCTTGGCTGCTTTGTATGTAAGTATTAATACCAACTCATACCTAAAGAGCTATCGTAGGTGCTACCGAGCAAATATGGAAAATTGTATTTATGTTTGCAATTGTTTGCTTACTTGCCATGTTTGCTTCGTACATTGAGCCATTCTCTTACTATAATTACGCTATATAATTTAAAACGCTGCAGATAAAGTTATTCAAAAATGAAAGAAAAACTTAAATTTCCATATTGACCCTTCTCGTAGTTACTATTGATAGCACTCAAGCAAAGCAAAGGTAACACATTATTTGAAAATAAAATTTATCTCAACTTCCCTTTCTTATTTGTCACTTATACTTTTCCTTCATAACAATCACACTTCGTTAGCGGCGAAAGTAGCAAAATCAAATTTATTTATGCGCACACAAGGCAGTCTTCCACCTCCATAAATATATATATAATGATATATTATATGTATGCATAAAAGTATCTATAGGCTTATGTGTGCGCAGCATGCATGTCATCCTTTAGCATTTCCATTCATTACATTTCCATTGTTGTATTCAATATAAAAAATTACAACTTCATTTCATTATCCTTGCCATTTCATTGCATTACCTGCAATCACTTTCGCTTCTTCTATTTGAATATCACTTAATTTTTATTTCGCACTACATTTATGTACTTGCATGTATGTGTGCGAGAGAGCTTACTTCAATGGTGCAGATTTACCTCTTTGATTATTCTGCTTGCATACATTTAGGCGATAATCAAAAATTAATTCAATCACACGCGCCAGTACGTGCGCATATCAATAGTTTCCACTTTGACACCACTGTTTGCTCTCCACCCAACAAAATTGGAAGAAAAGGGCAAAATGTTAAAAAAAGCTTCAAAAAAATTATGCTTTGAATTCGCTCGCTTGATGTTAGGCACAAAAGCGGGGTTTATTTTATTAGTTTATCCAAAACCTGCGGACAAATAGTTTGGGTGTCGCAAAATAAATAAGGCACTTGTAAGGCTAATTGTCATATTGTGTAGTAGAACATACATAAAGCCAAATTTGATAAGTCGATTCATAGAAGTAATTTTTCTACGATTTCCTAACTGTATTGCGACAAACTGGGGGGTATTTATATTGACTATATCGTATAATATTATTGACTTATCTTAATCCATGGACGACAAAAAGAGAGTAACGAAAGACATATGATCCTGATAATATTGAAAAAAAAGTTTTATTATTTTTGAGACCGCCGAAACCCTCACTTATTATCTATCTCAAATATTCTCTCAAAATTTTCATATGCTGCTTCAATACCTGGATAACTTGAAGTCGATTTTTTATATGTGATAAATAGTTCAAGTTAATATGTAAGCAAGAGAATCAATAGTGCATTAATAGAAGAAATCATGAACCACAGCTTCTTAGAGACACAATTCAATGAACATCTTGAAGTCAACTTTACTCAATTAAGGAAGCTCTACATTGACCGAATCAAATGGTAGTCCGATCTATATGGTGAACGTATCACAACTTCCCAGCAAAACTCTCCTAGTTTTTGCCGAGTCATCAAAAATGTGTATAGTCTAGAGTTGTCCTGATGAAAGACGAAGCCCTTTCTGATTTTTGATTAGTTCTGTCCGTTTTTTCGATTGTTTGCGTTAATCTCATCAGTTGTTGACAGTAAAATGTTTAATCGTTCGACCATGCTGAAGCAGCTCATAGTGGATGATTTCTTTCCAAACCCACCAAATACTCAGCATAATATTTCGAGACGTCAAACCTAGCTTTTCGGCCATTTGTTGAGCTTCACCACTTTTCGTTTCAGCAAAGAATCGAGGATGTTTATTTGGTTCATTAAATTTTTCACATACAATTCATGTGGTACCCAAACAACGAACTTCTTTTTGTAGCCTACCAAAACCGTTTGATGATGAATGTTATGTTTATGGCTACTTATGTGACGGTCCTGGTCAATATTTTCCATAATTTCATTGACTTTTTCAACGATAGGGCGAGGCGCATCTTTCGCATCGAAATTTCCAGAATGGAAGCGAGCAACTCATTGTTGTGCTATATGAGCTGATATAGCATCGTCTCCGTAAACTTCATAAATATTATTGGTGGCTTGCGTGGCATTCTTCCCTTTTTTTGTACAACCCTATATGGTATGACACAATGTGATTGTTAGCACTAGAGATATACGACTATAACGACATCTATTGACAAAATACGAAAGGACTTTTTCGACTACCCAATATTATGGTTATCCAACAAGTTATATATTTTATAAGTACACATTTCAAGTCTTCAAAAATCACTCACAAAGTCACTAACTCAAATTAATGTATGAGTTACTCCACTCTAGCTTCATTTGCACTGCGATCTAAGCTGATTACTTGAAAGTTGCAACATATGTATGTATCAGCAATGGAAGCTACTATTTAACGGTTGAATAATTAGGATTGGATTCGGAGTGGTGCTCCAGCAAACACTTGATTATTATTGCTGCCATTCAGCGCTACCTACAAGAGTAGTAACAACGATGCATTCCACGTTTTCGTTTTCAGGTGAATTTGAATTTTACATGCGAAACGCGTTGCGGCATTGCAAATTGTACAGAACTTTCAAATCATCGTTAGCTGCCTGACTTGCTAACGGTTAATTCATGCGTACAGGTTTCACATGTTCGCAATGTAGCGGTCGCCACATTAGTAGGTTAATATACATCTATACATATAAAATTGTGGGGAGATATGGACGAGTAAATATTGTAGGAAGAGCCTTGAGTTTGGTTAAGGGAATATTAGAAGAGCAATATCAGAATGTCAAGATTAAAAGTTTTCAGTCCCTACATTTTTGGAGAGCCTTTCTGCATATAAGGCGGAATCGCCTATATCGGACATCGGTAGGTTACAGCTGGCATATAAACTGACCTATCAAACGTAAGTCCTTGTATGGAAAACTTTTTTATTTAATGGGCACTTTGTCATAAATTATTACCCTAGACAACCTTACAATCTCCGAATTTATACTTCAGATCGGACCACTATAGCATTTGAACTGATCAATCAAAATCACCTTAAAGATCTTTTTATACCCTTTTAACCAATAAAAAGCAGCCTCAGTTCAGCCAAGTTCACATTTTTACTTGTTTAATTCCTTTAAATTATCACAGTTAAGGGTCACCCTATTAAAAAGACTTATGCAGCGATCGGAAAATGTCAGAGAGCTTTGTATTTTGCAAAATACCGTTAAAATTTTTCATTCAGTTACCGACTTCGGCTCACGTTGACAATGTTGGTCTACTCACCTACACACATAAAATACCTTCTCTCAACCAACTATTTATCACATGCCCATTTATAAACTAAGGTAAGTATCACATATGTATAAGTAGATATGTATTATAATATATGCATGTGTGCGCTTATGTAAAGCCACGAAATGTGATAAGTTCATACCCACTTTAAATATGCGTTCACAGGTCAGGTACAGCAGACCGCATGTACTCTAGCCGAATGTAAATAAGCGTCTGTCACGTGTTACTTCGCTTTGCAGCTTGCAAAATGAAAACCGCTAAACACACTAATATGTTAAACAGAACTTTGCGTCTGAATCTGGAAACTGAATATTCGGTCAAAAAATATTAGTACTCTTTCTTAGTCCTCAGTAATTTATGTTGGGGATCAACTGAGTTATTCTGGATATCAAGAGAATCCTGTGGTAGGTTAGGTTTGTATGGTAGGCCCCTCATAGACCAGCTTTGGCCCTTTGCCATACCAAATGGAGTCTAGTTACTATTTAGGCGCATGAGGATAACTGCACTTGACGCGAATTTCAACAGACTCTGCGGTCTGGGTATCAATACCTCTTCATACCGTGCTGACCGCAGATGCTTACAGCGTAGTCTTGCCTAAGAGGGACTAGTGCGTAAGAGATGCTGAATTGTTACCCTAGTGCTTTGTTCTAGACATTTCCAGTTTTTCGATCTGCCAGCCCCTGTCTGCGGGCTTATGTCACCACCAGTTAATATTCCGATCATATTCCTACAATCTCTTCTTTCGAGTACCAATAGGCATTTTTTGGACTTCTGATCTATCGGTTTGCATATGATTTTTGCTGTTTGGCACCCATATAGCGGTGCTCCTACCTCTGGGCAGTATATCAGTATATCTAACCATCTTTATCAGTGTTTATTTTAAACCTTTCTTCCTAGTTTTATGGGCACATCTCAGTGTATAAGTGGGATCATGTAGTCGGTGCTTTCCAAACCGCCATTAACAGCTGTGGTATGTAATTCTTCATAAATAAACATCTCCTCTGTTTCTGTCTATCTCAGCTGTCTATAAAAAGTATTTTCTAAACCAGACTTAGACTTTGTAATAACTGTTTCATAAATTAACTATATAACTAGTATACGATTAAAGTCTTCATAAATATTTTATCATTAAAATCAGTTTTTTACATATTCCAATGTTTTTAAAATTTTCAATGATTGCGGTGGCTTCGATGATCAGACGCTCATTTGAGAAGAGCTCAAATAACATAATATTGAATGCAACTTGTTTTATTGGAAAATAAGAACGTTTCCAGTTCCAAAGAGTCCAAAGAGCTGCATGTTTGATTTTAGACGAAGCTGCTAAGACAAATGCGAAATAGAACAAGCTACAACAAATCCATTAAAATACTTGTATGTTTAATTAAAGATTTTATGGTTATATTATGGTTCGATTGCTTTCAGATAAGTTTTACTTTGCTCCAAGGACAACAAGTCTTCTACAGAAACATTTGTTACCTTTGGGTAGATTGCATTTTATATTTCGGAATTTGGCAATCTTAGTGCTGCAATCTGGCAACTCACAACCCTATCGTAAAGTTCGGCATTGGGGTTATTATACATACTCAGAACGTTTTGGCATACGAGCGCTATTTGTGTTGTTTACAGTAACTTAAAGTATTCATCTTAGCCATAAAATGAATAATTCGTAAAAATTTTCGCACGATTATTTTTTTTATAACTTTTGACTCTGCTAGTTCAAGTTTTGGCGGCAAAGACCTTACAAATACCAGGGTCCATCGATGGTATAATGAATTCAATCAAAGTAGTAGATTACTTCAAGACAAATTTCGTGAAGGTTGTCAAAAACCAGAAAGTATTGATGCGGTGAGGAAACTGATATTTCTGCATGGTCATGTGACCCAATTTGAGATTGAGACAACTAGAAGCATTAGCGCGACCACCATATATTCAATATTGCATGTAAAAAAAATCATTCACGTTGGTTCCTACACAATTTGTCAATCGCTCAAAAAAGCAACTGCCAATTGGTGGCGAAATATTTAAAAAAATACAGAAGCGGTGCTTTAAAGCATGATCAGGAAATCGTTAAAAATAGTGAATCGTGGACTTGCGCATATGAGCCTCAAAGTAAACAGCAATCGACTGTATTGGTGTTTCAAGATGAACCGAATCTAACAAAAGTTGTTCACGCAAATTGTTGCCCGTTGGTTTTTTTTTGTTTTTGGAAAACTGGTCATGTCACAACTATACCACCGGAACAACGCAGAACAGTAAATTCTAAGTGTTTACCAGTTGTCTTTTATGAAATCAGGAAAACCAAACGCCGAAGACGGATCACTCTTCGCCACTACGCCTCGCGCAATACGAGTTCTCACACATCGACTGAAGCAACTGCATGTTTGAGCACTCAAAACATCGATTTGATGAGTAATCCACCGTAAAGTCCTGATTTGGCACCGAATATTTCTTTATACTCTTAACTAAAAATATGCTAAAAGGTAAACGTTTTTCAACACCTAAAGCGGCGGTTGATGAGTTCAGAATGCATGTTTTGGAGATGCCTCAATCAGCAATGTATTTTGAAACATGCCTTCTAATCTTCAACAGAGCATTTTATAATTTTATTTGAGATAATACCGATACTACAATACTGATAATAATGACATTACATTACTACACGTTTGGTCTTCGGTGACACGATCTTCTTCGTCAAAAGAACTAAATGCTGGAATATTTTTAAAATCTTAGCAGAACACAATTTTAGTTCCAACAATTCATATTTTAAATATTTTTCTTCATTTCCACCTTTTTAGTCTAGAAATTTGAAAAAAATCGAAATTTTTTTCATAATTCGATAGTTTTGATATTCAAAAATATCTTCCTAAAAGGATTTTTCAAAACTCAAATTATTTTTAAAGTTATAGCCATTTTAGTGACATGGCAACTAGACCGGTTGAGCGAATATCGTATAACGTAAAACTTTAAACGCGCTTTTCTCAAAACTCCTTTTTTTGATGCGGTAGCCACAATATCTCAAATTCTAATCAGTCGATTTATTTGAAATTTGGCATGAACATTCTTTAAATATATCTCTATTATTAGAAGCAACGAAAAATAAAAATTTAAATTTTATAATATTAAAAAAAAAACGACAAAATTGAAATATTAGTGAAAAAATCGACCCTTTTTTTTTGAGTAGCCGCCATTTTATGAAAAATTTTTTTTAGTTTTGCTGCATCATGACATAGTGACATTCGTACTCATTAAGAATATGTCATTGTTTTATTTTTCAGATGACGACAAGGGTAGAAATCATGGCGATGAGGACACGGACTCTTTTTTCACCCCTTATCTTCAAGGACGCATAACACAATGAAATTTTTTTTTTTTTTTTTTAATTTATCTTGTGTACTCTTCTAAGTATAATAAACAAATGATAAAAAACGAATAATTTTTAGTGCCTCTTTTTTATTAATTGTTGAAAAAAGCTCGAAATTCGATCCTATAGACTAGAATAGCCCCTTAAGGTGAAATTTAAAAAAATCGAAATTTTTTTTTATATTTTCAAAGTCTAACTATTCAAGAATATGTGTACAAAACGATTTTTCAAAATTCAAATTATTTTCAGAGATAAAGGCATTTTTCTAACCCGGCATCCAACTGGTTCGGCCGGAACTAATCGAACAAAAGACCTTACGCGATACTTTAAACGCGTTTTTCTCAAAACTGACTTTTTCGGAACGATGCCCACGATTTCTCAGGTTCTACTGGACCCATTTACATGAAATTTTTATAAAATCTTCTTTATCGGCTTTTCTATGGTTGGAACTAGCCCCATCCCAAAATTTTTATTTTTATTATTTTTAAAAACTTCAAAATAGTCAGAAAAAGTGATAAAAAAAAAAAAGGTTTTTTCAGGCAGTCGCCATTTTGTGAAAAAAATGTTTCCCACTTTTCCGTAGTTCCGACCATTGCGACATTATTCTAGATTAATAATCTTTTTTTTTTTGGTTTCAGATAACTAGGAGGGTTGAAATCATGGGCATGGTCACGAGGAAATTTTTAGAGACCCTCCATTTCGTTAGCTCCTAATTTTTGAGTTTTTTTTAGTTTTTAATTTTTTTCTGTACTCTTCAAAATTTAATAAATAACTAATAAAAAATGGATAGTAAAAATTTTAGTTGCCTTTTTTTTAGAACACTTTAAAAATTACCTGAAATTCATGCTTCTAGACTAGAATACCCCCTTAATTAAATTATTCGCATATTTAAGCTTTTTGAGCGCACTTTCGCAGGGAATAGGCAAATTGCAATTATTTTCACATTGCATAAAAATTGTACTATAAATAAACAGTGATGATCATAACAATAGGGACACATTAGTGTGTGCATTTATATTTTAATAATTTTTGAATACAATACAACAACTAATAAGAAGAAATATCTTCAAATCATCTTCCTTCATGAAGTGATTCTAATTATGTGACAACCACTGTAAATACTTAAGCAGCTATGTGCAATTGCATGCAACTCCACTTGTGTAGCGAAATTAAATATGCTTTACGTTCATTTGTCAAGTATCGTCAAGAATGATGTAATAAAAAATACCACTATATCATTGTCAACTGCAAAGCAACTGCACACGAGTGCAAATAAATGAGCAAAGCTCAATAATAAGGCGGAGAGAGCAGAAGTCAGTGGAGTTGAGTAGTTGAGCTGTGCAACGAATAGACATGACATTGCCACCGCCACTGCCGCCAACTATAATAAAAACAACAACAACACTAGCCAAAATTGCATGTATGAATGTGGTAGCAACAACAACAACAATGAGAGAAAAGTATTTTATTAAAAGTGTTAAAGCCGCAATGTGACAGTTGGCGGTATATATGTACATACATCGTGAGCGGCAACAGCCAACCCAACAACAAAGCAGGCAAATTGCAAGATAAACTCGCACGGGAATTTACTGAAAACCGCTAGCAACATAAGAAGTGCAAAAGGTGATGAGACAGAAGTGATAAACGTCATCAACTGCGAAGTGCAACGCCAACACTCACACACACCCAAACATAAATAAACTGACACGGCGACAGCGAGAAGCTGCGTTGATGACACTGAACTGCGTGTGTCACATGTTCTTCAGCGTTGCATTTCGTTTGCTTGTCGCGCGCTTTTGACTCTCAGAAGAGCTGAAGTGACGGAGTGACGGCTGGGCATAATTTTCACATTTTTAATTTGCGGTTATCATAATGTCACTGACGAAGGAGTGGGGCAGAATGCTAAATGTACTACAAAATGTAATATGAAGAATTGTATTCAAGAGACATTACGTAAAAATATATGTGTATGTATAAGGAAGTATGTATGTCTCATGATAATGTAATTGTTCTATGCTTTTGAGTTTCGCGAAATCAGTTTTCCATCTTTAACTGAATTTTAGAGAATATTTTGGGATAATCAGAATCATAATTACTTTACTTTGAGAGAACAAAAGTGAACGCTTCAAAACAAAACTTCAAACAATAAAAACGAGCACCTCACCCCAAACCGAAGCAAGAAGCCCAATCTGTGTTTACCGAGTCATTTTACTGAGGAAGCTAGCTGAAAAATATTACAAAATAAAAAAAAGGTCACGAAAACAACAGAGATACATATAAACGTGATGTAAAAAAATATCAGAAATTTGTGGAAAAAGAGTTCAAGTGAAATATAAATACTCCATAAACCTTAATATTTCGAGAACATTTATTTGCTCCACTATTGATCGTTTCTTTTCAACGTTGGTAGTTGATGATCGATAAAGAAGTGGTGGCTGCCGAGTTGACTGTCTTTGGATGAATAAAGATCGATGATGGTTACAATGGACTTGAAAGTATAGTTTTTACAGATGAAACATTTCTTTACTGTAGAAGCAGTTTTTAATAAGCAAAATTATCACTCCAGCGCAATAAATTCCAGAGATACAAAATATGTTATTCAAATGGTTCAACGCAGGGAAACCCTCCCCTCAATGGCTTGAAAGCAATATTCCTGGTTTCATAAATGCAGATGATTGGCTGCTTGAAAGCCCAGATTTTAATCCATTGGACTACTGTTTGTGATCGGAGTTGGAGAATAGGGTCTGCCGAATAAACCACAGGGATGTTGAGAATCTCAAAAAAATCGTTCGAACCGCGTTTTCAATAAAAATATTATAGAAACTGTGCGTGCTGTTACTGATCAATGGCCGAATCGTTTAAGGGGTTTGTGTGATAGCAAAAGGTGACCATTCATAACCAATGACCTGGTCATATCCAAAATTCTATGAAGTTGATGAGTTCTAAAGGAAAGGAATTCTTGTCACAATATAAACAGGTAGTATAAATATCAAAGTTTTGCTTCTTCTTCGTAAAGATTTTTCTTCCTGTTATTGTAGAAACAAGTGCTCCAAAAAGAAATACTTCCTTTTGATAGATCACGCGTTAGGTCGAGATCTTAAATTGAAAGCATAGAAAATACTGTTTGTACAACAACTGATACCATCGCCTTTCTCAAGCAACATCGCTTCGCTGTATGGGCTCTTGAAAAATTCCAAGAAAACCCGACGTTTTCGAAGTAAAAATTAATGCAAAATAAATATTGTAAGCAAAATTGTTACATTTGGAAGAAGAGCAACCTGCAGAGATTCAAGAGCTACCATTTCATAACAAAAAAAAAAACGGTTTGGTGTGGTTTGTGAGAAATTGGACTCAACGGATGGGCCATCGTCTCAGATGCCACAGCCAACATTCAAAAAAACAAAAATTCAAACAATAAATATCCAAGAAAGTTCTTTCGAATGATAATAAATATTCCTCATTAAATTTGAAGCATCTAAATTTGCATCCATCTTTGTAATCGCAAGCTCTTTGAGAAGCAGGCAGAAAATTATAATATGCATAAGACAACTATTATTTAAAAAGTAGTTTCTGATAATCAATTTATAAAACAGACTTTCCTGTTTCTTCTATCTTTAGTACTTTATTTAGCATTATGTTGTATATTATATGCAACACGAAGAAAATATCACGTAAAAGATCTCATTTGTTTGCTTTCCGGATGAATATTGTTTGAAAACCAAAAATTATTATTGGAAATAGATGAAATAAACGAAAACTTCCCAAACAAACTTTTCTCATTGTTGTTTAAAAATAATAATAATTATGCGGATTTGTTGTGAAAACATCTCACATAAACAGTTTTGTTTTGTTTCTGTTACTCAAGGTCTCAAACTAAATACTTACTTTACTACCTGCGCCTTAACCTTTAACAATGCCATAATTTATTAAAACTGTGCAACGTAAATTATTTTTTACCTGCCTACGGCGAGAGCGTGAGTATAAAAGGCGATGCAGAAGCGACACAGCATTCAGAATATATTTGAAACTCAACAAGCTAGAACATAATGAACAGCAACGCTATGAAAACACCTAAATCAAAATTTATGCAATTACAGCACTTCGGGGAGCGTTTCGAGAATGTGGAAACATGGGAACCCCTACTGAGACCCAGAAGTTTCAGCGACGCCTTTGTCAATGTACTCGCAAAGGTACAAGCACAGCAGACCACATCAAAGGAGATGGATATCAGCTATGGGTCAGACGTAGCCGATCCGAATGAATCGACTGAGAAAATGATTTGCGATTGCAGCGCTTATTCGGATGTGTTGGAATATAAGCATAGATACTTGCCAATCTTTCCGCTACTTGGCTTTCCGAGAACTAGCGAATATCTGGCAGCAAAAATAGGGCTCTCTAAAGGTACGAAACGACAACGCGATACCAGCGAAGATTTTTTAGAGGATATAGACGTGATTAGGCCACAGATTAAACGCCGCTTAGTCGCATTACAGGGCTCATGTTTAACCGCAGCGAGTGTCGGTCGTCATTTATTCCCTTTCATTTTGGCAAATCAAGGGAACTTCAACAAGTTTGCAGTTAAAAGTCTGGCAATGAAATTGCGCAAACGCTATGGTAATTTAAGTAAACCACTTAATGCTTTAAAGGCGGCGAAAATAATGCGCGATATTCGTACAACAAAGGGGAATGAGACGCACACTTGAGATTAGAATTTACAAGGAATAAAATTAAGTTTAAGTTAAATACTCGAATGTTATTACTTTATAAAAACATACTTTGACCTTTAAATTAGAATTTATTACTAGAATTATTGATAAGCTTGGTAGGAAATTAATTATAGGAATACTATTGTTTGGGTAGATTGTTAGTTCGGTTCAAGTCCAGTTGCTGGAGTTTTCGGTGGTCGCACTCATAAGCAAATATATATATATATATTATAAAATTCAAATGTGCTTCTTAGAAGTCTTTACTTCCAACACTTGGGATTGATCAACATTAAGTTCAGCAATTTTCAATGGCGCTGTACCTCCCGTTTTAGCGGCGCAACATATAGTAGATTCATAAATGAAATAGTTCTCTAGCTATACGATTTGTATATATACACACATAGATTTTTATGTATATCCTAGATTTGATCCATAGCTTTTTGGACTTCAAAAAACTCCCGGAAAAATTTTAGCGATATTTGCTTAAGTTGAGCGTAGCAAAAGTGGGCTTACCAAGTTCGTTTATTATCATAACAACAATAATATACACAACTTTTAGCTTCTCCCGTAAAAAAAAGTGAAAACTGTTCATATTTTCTTAGTTTTAGGCATTGTAAATAGTCACTGGCGGGACAGCCAAGCCGTGAAGTAAAGAGACCATAATTATTTAAATAATATTCTGATTTTGCCAGGCAAATCTAAAACAATTTAAATGGCAACAAGTAAGGAAGTTTGGGTGTAACCGAACATTTCATTTATAACATTGCTACTTGCAAAGATCCAAGCCAGGGAACGACCTTGAGGCGCATAAAGTTTGTACGCTATGTGGGGCAGGGGAAGTTTTTTCTTATCTTATCAATTTTAGGCACAAAGATGTACCTTTATTGGAAAGGATATAAAGTCAACTAGAAACGGAAAAATTTTTTCATTAGACATATGGAGACTAAAGCAATTGTTGATCGAATTCAACCCATTATTGACATACCGGTATACTATTATTAGAAAAATATTTTCTACGAATTTTTAAAATAAATCTCACAGATTTACTGATATTTTCGATTAAAAGATCGGTCTTGGAACTTTGGTCCACATATTCAGTACTTGGAGGCTGAATAGTTTTGGCCCGATACAATTTTTAGCACATTATATGAAGAGTGAGCGAGGTCATTGTTACAGTGTCGGTTGGGGTGCTATATTAAATCTTTTAGACGGTGGGCCTACATCAATTTTTTTTTTTAATTTTAGCCCTTGTGCCAAATAACAGTTTTAAATTTTTTATGCTTAATTATGGCACTTTACAGAGTTTTGTTTAATGACGTTTTGTGGTTCGATTACGCTCATCTTCATCTCGTCTCATTATCCTGATCATTTATATTTATATAACCTTATTAACTCGATTATTTTTAAATGGTACAAACAACCGTTAGTTAAACAAAGCTATTATATTATCTAGCAAAATGTTGCAAGAATTTAAAAAGGTTACAAACAAGATGAAATCGATATTTTAAATCATAAATACTGAAATTATGGTTCAGCAGTTTGTGGTATCATTGCCCAAAAGAGTATAATCTCATGATTTCAGTGCAACGATTCTACCCCAAAACATTTGGTTCGCAAATAAAAACTTCAACCCGAATGTGATTTTACAAATTATATTTTATCAATAGAAACATTTATATGTGACTGATTAGAAGTTTCTTTAGATCCTTGCAATTAAATTTTTTGGTTTAAAGCACGATTATGATTGAAGATTATTTTGCAAAAAATAGTTAGTTCTACAAAGAATACCGATTTGAGATCGCTTTTAAGAATAATAGATTTTCGAAGCTATGAATTTATCTACTTATATATGAAGGCAGTTACTACTTACCAGAGAATATTAGCTATTCCCAAATATTTTTTCGAATTTTATATTTTTTCAGATAGAATATGTACTGTATGTATATGTATAAATTATGTTACAAAGTTTACAATGCTACAGCGAGGTCATTTCCGCAAATGAAAGCACCTTTCTTTAATTTGTAACAATGTTGAATGTTTGGCTTCGCTTATTAAAAATAGAGTGAAGAGAAATAACCGTTTTTCTCAAATGTTTATTGATAGCCAAAAAAAAGTGACCGTCATCGTGTGGTTCAAACCAATTCAGCCATATAAATTGAATGCAGAAATTCCCTTAAAACAGATAGTTATTAAGAGATATGTAAACTAGTTCAATATCACAACATATTCAATGTCCTCCTTAACGGAGGAGGTTAGGCAACTAATCACATTCTAATGACATTGTTCTTCTTCGTATTTATGACAGAAATTGTCTACACAAATATTGCCGTTTTTAAGTAAGCCGGATTCAGATATACATACATAAATACGTGCAAAATAATGGGCGTAAAAGTTTGGCATAAATATTTACTAAATAAATATTCGTTAAAATATTTTCAATTTGCAATCAAAACAAAAATATTATTATCTAAAAAGACGTTTTGAAGGTCATTATGTATCATGTTCAAGGTATCTAACTAAATAACAACTGTGCAGGTAGGACCAAAGAGCATTTCCTACCTGCACTAGCACCCCTAAACATTATTTTCTACCTGCATAGGGTGAAAGAGAGGCAGAAGCGACACAGCATTCAGATTATATTTGAAATTCAACAAACATGAACACTACGAGAATGTGGACCTACTACATCTAATTAGTCATTCATAATATTTTTTTTTCATTGAGTTATAAAATTAATAAGAAATAAAAAATTTTCCCAAAAATAATCAAACTTCAACTGTTAATATCCTTTAAACGGTTGGGATTACAAAAAAAAATGATAGTAAACCTTTTTTAGGGCATCCAAATTTCTACAAAATCTAAAGAACAAGATATTTTTTCAAGTAGTTGGAAACGAGATATAAATTTTTCTATCTGATAATAAGAAAAAATAGAAAACTGTATGTAGGAGGATCTTCCCGTTACAACTAAAAACTCATATTTGGAGAGGCTTTCTTAGAGGTGTCCAGGATCCTATTTTTCCGAGTACCAATTGAAAAAAAAATTTTTGAATCACCCCAATAATTATGCAATGCATTAAGAGCTAACAAAGCAATTTTGTAGAATTTACTACCGGGTTAATTAATTCGCGGCTAAATTACAAGTAATAATTATGTTCATATTTAACAGTAGTACTGTAATGTAGTCAATTTTCTTAATTTTCAGTATTCAGTTGTATAAAGTTCTCGGCCATCATTATACTGAAAAAATCGGATTTTTCCTTAACATACCATATAGAGGACTCCTGTAGTAATCGAATAACATTTTATAATTTTTTCTTAATTAGCTCATTGCATTTTTCTTTCAAGTGAACGCTTGAGTTTTAGAAACTGGAGTCCCGTCAGTGTAAAGCACTAAAAAGGATCTAATTTTGGCAACTTCATCTAGGAGGAGGCTAATAAAAATCGAA
This sequence comes from Bactrocera zonata, assembly GCA_037783105.1. Classification (NCBI taxonomy): domain Eukaryota; kingdom Metazoa; phylum Arthropoda; class Insecta; order Diptera; family Tephritidae; genus Bactrocera; species Bactrocera zonata. The sequence continues at coordinate 426,163 of JBAWJQ010002779.1, read as the reverse complement.
TTTCCGGTTTTCAGGCCCCATTGAAACTCGCTTTTGATACAATTTTAATTTCAGTTGTATCGGACTTTTTAGTAACAGTAGTTTTTAAGAGGTCATCTAAGACCGACGGCAGTACCAAAAACAAACTAAAGAATAATACTTTAATATACAACAAAATATTTATGTATGCTTTCAATATTAATAAATCTTTCGCAAAATGGCGGAAAAGATGAGGTCTCCTACAAAAAAATTAAAAAGGGTAGTATAAACAATAAAGCAATAAAGGTTTACTTCGACTACCTTGCAAATACACAAATAAAAATCTTTACATTGTCGTTGATCGTTCAGTTTGTATGGCAGCGATATACTATAGCGGTCCGATATCGGCGATTCGAATGAAAGATTTCTCAAGAACTGAGCATTCGCGTTTATACAGAAAACTCAGCTCGCCAAGCTGATCATTTATATACTTATGTATATATTTTATAAGGTATCTGGCGTGGTGGTTCTATCTATATTTTAATTAAACAAGAAGAACTTTGACCCCGATTTATTTGAAAGCTTTTATGAAATTTATTTTGCAAATTTAAAGCTTTTCAATGACAAAATCACAAAATCACGTCGTAATTTGATTAAAAAAGTTCAAAAATTCCATTAATAAAACAAAGTTAACTAAGTTTAGCGAGCTAAGCAAATTAGTTAGGCAGATTTCATTGTATTCTGCGCTGATTTAGTTAGCAGCAATATTTTTCCAAACTAATTAACTCGTTTAAAATAAATTTGACTACGCAAATGCTGTAATTGCATTGACTTTTTTCCAACTAATTCAAACAAACAGAGATTTTTGAGCGAACACAATTAGATTTCATCAAAACCTATACCACGAAGCTCGTAATATAACAATAACAACATTTAATTAGCATGCTAGCAAGGCAAAAACAAAATTTTTAGACAAACAAATACACGCACACGCACACACACATAAACAAAGACTAATAAATATTTGGCTTCGTGGCAACATAGTTGCAACAAAAAGGCTTAATTAACATTTAAACTAGTCAAGTCGCCAGCGGCGCACAACTTCACACACACACACCCACACACGCATACACACACCTGTGTAAATAATTGCGCTTACGTTGTTGTCTTGCGGTAAAAAAAGCCGCGAGCGACAAAAACACATAAAACTAAACTGAATTAATTTCCAATTGACAACAACAATAACAACAGCAACGCGGCCCAAAAATGGGCGAAAAACTGCAATAAATAAATGACTTAATAATAAAAATGTTAAAAAGCAACAACAACAATAACAAGCTACATTTAGCAAATGTCAATAAAAGCGCAATGACAATAAAAACAACGCACTTGTAACGGTAAATAAATGTCGGCCGACAAATGGCTAAATGGAATGCAATCAGCAACTGTAAATTGACTTGCAGAATTATGCGTTGTTGTTAATTACATGTATCGATAAATACTCGCACACCCACACACACACACACATACACATACAGAGAAAAAACATAAATGCACTTGTGTATGTGTTAATGAAAATACCGCTCAAAATACTGATGAACGCGCAATGAAAGCAATCGACTAAACCAACTAACGGTTTATGCACGCACGCACACATATATAATATATACACTGCATAAATACATATTTAAAGGCACACACACAATTAAATAAATAAACATGTAGAATAGCAACAAAAACACGTAAATAAATAGAAAGTCATATGCATGCGCATGTGTAGGTATGTATGTGTGTTTGTGTACGTGCGTCGTAATTAGTTTAAACAAATAATTAAATAAACTCGCTAACCAAACACAATATGCCGCTTTCAAATGGCTTACCAAATTGAGTGTGAAAATATGAATTTAAATACCAAATAATACAAAATAACCGAAAATCAATTACGCTCGCACGCAGCATTGAAGGGGAATTGCTGGAGGACACACAAATGTGTGGAATTATAAAAAATAGGGTGTAATTAAAAATAATATTTGAAAATTAATCACATATTTTTGAAGGGTTTTCATTTGGTAAATTTGACGCGGACGGCTTGCGGCTCACTTCAATAAATTTCATAGAATTTGGGTGAATGTGATTTAGTGGGAAATGTGAGACTGGTTGTTTACTGATTGTTCTAATTCAATAAAAAATTCTGTGCTCGAAAATTTTCATTTGAAATCTAGTTAAAACTATGGATCTTTAAAAAACATTTTGCAGGAAAATGCTAATTTAAGGTTCAGTTTATTGTAGACTATAGTGCTGAATTTCGACCGATTTTGGGAACTAATAAGAGTAAAATAAAGCAACTTACATTTTCCCTATACATTTTTTATACATTAATTTTTCAATAGTACAAAAAATAAATTAAAATAAAGATTATTTGGTCTGGGTTAAGAGTACACTGAAATTTTGTTTGAAAAGGTCACCCAACTCTTATCTCGATTGATATATGACGAATACACCGCGATCTTAGGTCCATTGTGCCCTCTGTTAAGTCACAAAGATACACCTAGCCCCAGCAAATGATAAAGCCCAATATGCTGGTGGGTGCTAGCGAAGCGATGTGATCCCTTTTTTGGAAACATGGATCATCAATCATTTAACCTGGGTCTGCAAACTACTAGGTGGTCAATTAACAGATGTTCTGGTGTTTCAGGCTCCCTGTCGCACAACTGGCAATTTAGGCAAGAAGCTGTGCCCATGTTACGTAAGTGCATCTTCAGTTCACAGTAGCCAGTGTAGAATGCGTCCAGCAGTCGGAGTTGCCCTACAGAGATTGATTGCATTTTTAAACCTGCTGAGATTGTAACCCCCCATTAGCAACTTGTCATGCCGGATGCCTTGTTGTTGTTGCCAATATCTCTCTCTGCCTACTCGTACTTCCTTGCGGAGCAACTTCTTGGTGAAGAATTCAGGTCCTAAGATATTAGTGGACGCTACGGAGCAAGCGAGCTAATCAGCCTCTTCGTTCCTGATTATATCTTTGTGACCGTGAACTCAGATGATGTTCAAAGGGTTACGTTCCGCTAGGCTATTAGTCGTTCTCTACATTTCCGTACCAGTAGTCATTTGATCTCTTAGGCGGAGATTGCTTTAAGTGCGGCTTGACTATCGTTCGCGTTGGAGACTTATCTGTATTCAATGACTTATGGCAAAGACATCCGCCTGAAAAATGCTCGGAGAACTTCCCATAGATATAGAGAGTTTGGTTCATGGTCCTGCTAATCCTGCACCGATTCCCTCTGACGTTTTCTAGCCGTCAGTGTATCACTTAATTGTACTATCTCTACATCTCTCTATCTTAGATCACCTTTTAGATTTGGCCAAGTAGTTGTCAATAGCACTGTCTTTGATTGAATAATTATTCTGAAAATATTGTTATTTATATGATAAACCTCAAGCTGACTAAAAAGTATCGAGCATCAAAACGCGACTAACTGAATCGTTAGATCAGAAAATATATTACTGTTCCTTATCATATCATTTTATTATTCCACTATTATAATAGTTCCTTAATGTATCGATGTTCAAGGCATAATATTTAAATAGAGTCGTTTGATTGTGATCTCTCCTATTGACGGTTTAGTTTATTAGCAAAACCATGACTTGATTCAAAAATCTTTTTTATGTGTTTTTTTCGTAATATTTGCCAAAAACCCTTGGTGTTTGCGGTTCATCTCGAGTGGTCTCCAGTACCATAGAAAGTAGTCTAACAGTGGGACTCATTACACAGTACAACAGCTAATCTGGGAGGTGAGAAATTCCAAGTCAGGGTGATGGTACTAGGTCAGTATAGTAAAACCCTCAAAGGGTTTAGCGTTCGTATGTGTCAGTTTTTTTTATGACCATTTAAATTTTAAATTAAAAAAAAACTGACACATAAGAACGCTAAGTTGATTAGAACTTATGCAAAGAGGAATTGTTGAATGAAAACATTTATTTTCTTTAAAAATTCTCTTGAAACTAATTCTTCAGCTTATGGTTTCTTTCACCTAGTGTCTAATAATTTAGTTTAACTTCCCGCCACAAATCAAAAAAAGCACTGTCAACCACGTTTCATTTATTTGCCGAGTAGTTGTTGAAGAGGACTGAATGCATACATACGTACATACATATAAATATCATGTATATAGGAGCATGGGGATACAAAAAGAGCGTCTAATATTTGCAATCAGTGATACCACTGTCAAGTTTATTTATTTAGTTAAGTTTGTATTATTAAGAAAACATGTTTCAAGAGTCCCCAGGCAGAGCTGATATCCACCTCCCAGAAAGCAATCAGGTAGTTTTTCTTAGTTAAGAGGTTTCGCCCTGACCTGACAGATACCTTAATGATACCACCTACCGCAGAAACTTAATGACGTCGGAAGAAACACGTATTTTGAGGTACCAAAGCTTTAACTCGACGGACCACTTATGTAAGCTGGAACCCTTGCATACTCAGGTGAATACCTTCAGCGCCAGCCCATGTTCTACCAAATACATCTAAGAGTTCAAGGTCCATATTGATCAAAGGGTCAATAATATGTAGGAGTCGAAGCCCGTAAAGATCTTATTTCACATCATCTAAATCCTCATAACCTAACCTAAACTAACCATTTTATTAGTCCTGAAACTTTAAGAATCTTGGGTTCAAGCGTTTTCTGTGTTATCTTCGTTTTTAGCGGTCGTTGTTTAAAGGGTAATTAAAAACTCTTGTCTCTTCTATTTTATGACCATCCTAATGCGCATGCTTTCATGTACGAGTACATCCATCTAAACGTAGTGACATGCGCTGCCATGTCCTGACCACTTTTTCCGTGTCCTGTTTGTCCTGGCTAATTGAAGAAATCTGTTTGGCGGCGATTAGTTGGTGCTTAGCATGGCTTGTGACCAGCATATTGCAACTAGCGAATAGCAACAGTCCCAACAACAACCCTCGCAGAGGATAAGCGTCGCCAGCCGCATGTTGCAACAGTGTGCTGCATGCAACAGTGGCATGTACGAGTATAAATGTAAATATGTACACGATGTGCGACATGCGTTGCAAGCGAACAATTTGTTGTTGTTTTTTAGTTAGTTTTCGCTCGTGTGTACTAATTAAAGTTGTTGCTGTTTGAAGAGGTAAACTGTAAGTAATCGCTCGGTCGGCCAGTGTGGCATGTAGCACTGCTGCTGCTGCGCATGTTGCATGGTAGTCCGACCGACCAACCGGACAGGCCGAGGTAGGTTCTTGTTGTCACACATTGCATCTTTACCACATGAGCTGCGCTGTTGTTTGTTTTTTTTACTTGTTGCAAGTATTTACCGTTTCGGTGCGCTTTGTTGTTTTTGCACTTGTCACAGTTTATCGCTAACAGCGGTTTAATTAAAAATTAACGATTTGCTCTTCTACTAACGTACAAGAACTACAACGTTGGCAAATGCTCATATTGTATATATTGTTGTTGGTGCGATGGTCCTTGTAAGAGCCTTGAATTCAAGAAATGCTATTTAGATACTTTCTTTCAGTAAATGAAAATCAATGTGTTTTTCCCTCTTTTGTTTTCACGTCTTTTTTATACGTGATCTGCTATACAATATACTATTTACAGGGTTTTCCAAAAGAACACCCCAATTGTTAAGGAAATTCAAAGATTTTTTATTCAATGTGAAGTAACGGGTGGGCGTTTTAAATTTGAATTATCTATATTTCGACATTGGAAACGTCAAATACCATTCGGAAAATGACAAAAATTCAGTAAAAAGTCTAAAATTTACGAATGAAAGAAAACTGGGAAATATTGAAAATTTTTTTCCAAAATTCGTTTGACCGAGGATGGTCAATTTTACCGAAAAATCATCTTTTCGGACGAGACTCATTTTCACCTCGATGGTTACGTTAACAAGCAGAATTGTCGCATTTGGGGTACAGAAAACCCGCATGTAATCGTCGAGAAGCCAATGCACCCAGCACGAATCACTGTATGGTGCGGATTTTGGTCTGATGGGATTATCGGCCCATTTTTCTTCGTAAATGAAGAAGGAACCGCCGTAGCCATCAATGGTGAGCGATATCGCGCAATGTTAACCGAATGTTTCTTCAAACAAATTGAAGAAGAAGACTTGGACAACATTTGGTTCCAGCAGAACGGCGCTACGTGCCATACAGCAAACGCTACACTCAATCCTTTACGCCCTATCTTCCAAAATCGCATAATCAGCAAAAGAGGTGATGTGAATTGGCCTCCCAGAAGCTGCGATTTAACTCTGTGGGATTATTTTCTGTGGGGAGCTGTTAAAGATAAATGTTACGCCAACCATCCGGAAACAATTCAAGATCTAAAGTACGAGATTCAAGCTGCTGTAGCTACCATAAGGCCAGAAACCATCGAGAAAGTACTCCAAAATTGGGTGGATCGGATAAGCTACTGTAAACTCAGCCGTGGTGGTCATTTGTCGGAAATAGTTTTCCCCAAATAAATTTCATAAAACAACCTTTTAAATAAATGTTAGACCTTTGAAAAATATTAAGCCGTTTTTTTATTGACTTTTTAAATTTAAAATTTTATGAGGCCCACCCTGTACAATCGATGCAATTCTTTTCTGAATATACATCCACATATATTGTCAAGATCCACTTCTTCCAATTGCGGCTATATAAAGTTAGTTATCATCGATTGACAGTAACGGCGTCACCAGCTTCATTTCGAAAGACGTATGCACCTATGATTCCACCAGGCCAAAAATCACACCAAATTGTCTATTAAGGTGAACGTGTAGATTGCTCATGAATAATTTGTGGATTTTCTTCGCACCAGACTATTTTGTTTAGTTACCGCGCCACTCGTATCGTTATCGTTTTCAAGTTGTTCTAAGGCAAAATCAACAAATGCACCGCTTTAATGGTAGTCAAATGGCATCAGTTCTTCAGTGAGAACAATTTCATATGGATGTACCAGGTATGACAATTAAGTAATGAGACTGATTTTATTGCCGCGCTTGGGGTAAATCTGTGACCTTGAAATTCCCTTTCTCTTTTTTCAGCATTCTTCCCCTCTTTATTGATATATGCACCATCGCTTTAGCTTGTTTAGTTCGCCTGCTGCGTCAAGTTGAGTAGACGTGTGTTTGTAGTGCTCGTCACGAAAATGAAATTTTGCGCCAGATTCAGCGAAACAGCTTCGGAAACGTACGCTAAAATTGTAAGAGTGTACGGTGATAGTGCTCTTAGTCGTGCCCAGGCTAACAATGGTTGTCTCCGCGCACCCCCCGCCCGAAAAAAGCTCGCTTGAGCAAGAGGAAGGTGAAAACGATGATTATTGCCGTGGAATCGTCCACAAAGAATTCGTTCCACCGGGGAAAACTGTGACTGTCTACTATTGCTAAGTACCCGAAAGATTTCGAAAACGAGTCTACAGGGTGCGCCCAGACATCGCTCGTAACTGGATCCTTCATCACGACAACGCGCCGTGCCACACCGCCCTCAGCGTGTCCCAGTATTTGGCCTCTAAAGGGATCGCAGTGTTGCAACAGCCGCCTTATTCGCCTGACATGTCACCCTGTGACTTTTTTTGTTTCCTTAAACAAAATCGGTGGTCAAAGGAACCCATTTTGAGTCGATTAGGAACATCCAGGCGGCCCAGTCGAAGCGTTCCAGAAATGTTACGAAGAATGGAAAACGCGCTGGAATCGCTGTATAGTTGCCCAAGGGGACTACTTTGAATGTGATGGAAGAAATGTAGAATAATTTTCAAATATACGGTTTTTATGGAATCAGTCTCATTACTTAATTGTCATACCTCGTAAGTCCAAATCCTTTCTCAAAATCCGCCTGGTTGTGGCTTGAGATAGTTTCAAATCTATCTTCAGCAACACTTGATTGAGCGGCAGCAATAATTTCATTACTTCGAGCAGTCATTTGTCATATTTTCACTTGAACATTATTTAAAGAAAATGTACCCTCGAAGTCTTCAACAATTTGACGAATAGCGAGCACAGCTGAATGATTATTTTGATCATAAAATGCCAAAAGCGCACGAAAAGTTGCAATTGGAGAGCGATTATTTTGATAATAAAATTTAATAATTTGGAAATGTTATTCTTGTGTATATCTTTCCATGATGAAATTGTAAACATTACTAAATGCAAAGAAAAAAATTTCAGATCACAAATTACAAACATCAAAAATGACCGAAACAACATTTTGAAATCATATCATACCTATTGGAAAACCTAGCACTTCTCAATGCATTCAGCGTAAAAATCCAATTGAAGGGTGACTTCTCCTTTTAGCAAGGACTCTTTTATTTTTGAATAGCTTCCGAAAACTTTGGAACTACTTACAGTCTTACCTTGACCTGACAGAGCCGAAATTGGCATCTCCAGTATACGAGTATATCGTCTTTCGACATAATAAGATCGAATTCAATTTAATAATATAATTCGTATAATAAAATATGAAAAACGGAAAACTTTTTTATTTTATTTCACAAAATTTTGCATAAATTATTATCAAAAATTCTACAATCTTCGAATATATTGTTCAGAGCAGATGCTGCATCATACTACTATACTTTGCCAAATTTCGTTGCATGAAAAATGCCTATGGGCTGTAAAAGCTGTATATATGTACAATATAATGTTGAAAAATCTTTTATATTTAAAATACTTGGAATCTGATTTTAGAGGACATTTTATAGCACTATGTGTTCCGTCGATGGCACCTACACAGTTTGGCATATTTTATATTCGGGCAAAGTCAGTCAAGATGTATACATATTAATGTTACATGTATTAAATAAATTGTTGAAAGCAAAGCTCAAACAGCATCACATATTTCCAACCCTATGTCTCTCACAGTTCTCCCCAATTTTTTTAGTTCAATGCCAATTTTTGAAAGGAATTCCAAGTACCTAATAATTCTCTTAATCAATGTTATAAAAAAAAACCGAGAACCCTTGCAGAAGTGTGACGGATAACGGTTATTCCGCATGTCGTTAACTTCAAAAAAGTCTCATACACCTTCCGAGGCATTCTTTTATGGGCAGTCAATTTTTTTTCATCCATATCGTTTATTTGCACGAACGTTTTTTGATGATATCCGTTTTGAAACCTTATAGCATTAATAGGATGAATACGTTTACTTTTTTAGCATAATTATTATACACTAGCTATAAACTGATTATTAAGTTTCTTCGTCACTCCTCGTTTTATTTGAATGAAAGCATAATCAATATCGGATGTTTATGGTTATGGCACGAATAATCGATTATAGCAAATTTCCTTACGGTTACGACAATAGTTATGGCTATAATTTAGCCTTTAATTACATGGACTAATTGCTTCATATTCCATTATTTGCAAAGTTCATTTCTGGTCTCTCGTTTTTGTTGAGAATGAAATCAGTAAAAAAAGTACTTATATATTTACAACCGACTGCTTGTCTCTATTACTTACTTTTCTACTGAATTTAAGTTTTAAACCTTGAGTATGTAACTTTCTGTTCAGATGATTGAGGTATTAAATCGGTAAATGATTATCGATAAATGGGAAGCAGAAGCTCAAGTATTTTTATCTCTCAAGAAGTCATACATTTTTAAATCATTTAGTTAAGGGGGTATTCTAGTCTAGAAGCATGAATTTCAGGTAATTCTTAAAGTGTCGTAAAAAAAAGGCAATTAATATTTTTACTATCCATTTTTTATTATTATTTATTAATTTTTGAAAAGTGCAGAAAAAAATTAACAACTAAAAAAAGTAAAAAATTTCAAAAATTATGAGCTGACGTGACCATGCCCATGATTTCAACCCTCCTAGTTATCTGAAACCAAAAAAAAAAAAAAAATGATTATTAATCTAGAATAATGTCGCAATGGTCGGAACTACGGAAAAGTGGGAAACATTTTTTTTCACAAAATGGCGACTGCCTGAAAAAAAATTTTTTTTTCATCACTTTTTCTGACTATTTTGAATTTTTTAAAAATAATAAAAATAAAAATTTTGGGATGGGGCTAGTTACAACCATAGACAAGCCCATAAAGAAGACTCTATAAAAATTTCAAGTAAATCGGTATAGTAGAACCTGAGAAATCGTGGGTATTGTTCCGAAAAAGTCAGTTTTGAGAAAAACGCGTTTGAAGTTTCGCGTTCCGGCCAAAACAGTTTGGATGCCGGGTCAGAAAAATGCCTATATCTCCGAAAATAATTTGAATTTTGAAAAATCCTCTTGTACACATATTCTTGAATAGTTAAACTTTGAAAATTAAAAAAAAAAATCGATTTTTTTTTAATTTCTAGACTAGAATTCCCCTTAAAGGAATGAAGCAGGTACAATTTCAAGCATTTCGAGTTTTGAAAGCTTTCAAAGCTTTTTGGCAATATTAAATTTAAAAAAAAAAATCACTTAAATTATAAATCACTGTACTTCTCATTTTCGGATGCAGGAAATTGCCCTAGAAGGGCGCTTCTAATGTTATTTTGGACTTTAATTTTTGTCAAGGGTGCCACGCACGAAAGCGGGCCATAACCATTAAGCGCCGCGTTCACAATTAAATTTAAAAAATGGCGCACAAATCAAATTTTAAACGTTAAATAATACCAAAAAATAAATGGGCAATAAATACACAATAAACTGGAAAGCACAAATACATACAAATATAAGACACACACACACAGCTACATAGACGCGAAGAATCTGCTGGCCTTTGACCGGAAATGACCAGAGCAACATAACTGCAAACGACCTTTTCATTTGATTTTATCAGATAATTTATTTATTTGCAACAAATTTATTGCCGCAACATGACCAAATAAAGCAAACAACAACAACAATAGACCAGTGCTGCCTCTAAAGAAAAAAGAGTTGGAGCGGGAGGCGAGAATAACAACACGGCAACCTTACCAATCGTTGTATGTGTGCGCAAGCACTGAGTTCGCAGCAAATGTTTTGTATTTGAACGCGCTAAAAGTAAACAGCAAAGCAGCGGCGAAATTGAAAATAAAGCTGCAAAAAAGTCGCATTCGCTCGTAAATATGCGCATAAACGAGAGCTACTATGTATGTGTGTGTGTGCGTGTGGCAAGGCAACAGCACGAATAATAGTAACAACAATAGCAATAACAATAAAACGCATACAATTGAATTCAATTGTTATTTTACGTACGAAAACTTGAAAAGCGTTTCCGTTCATTACGGCTCTTACGAGTGCAAGCAGTTTTCAGAGAATTAAAAAAAAAAAAACACGAAATATTTTTTTTTCATTTCTCTCAACCGCATCCTGCCATCAAAGTGTACTGTTAGGTGCACGGCGCGTTTGGCAAATGGCTGCTGCTCACACTGCCACCCGCGCTTCCTCGAATTTGCTAAAACGACAATAATAACTGTTGTTGTTGTTGTCGTAGCTTTTAACTGTAACCGGTCCTCGTGGCTGCAGGTTGGTTAGTTCGTTATACTTATTTTATGAAAGTCATGTTTGCTATGGTCGGCTGCCTTGCATTTATGTTGTTGTTGGTATTGTTACATGCACTTATATACATAGTTATTGTTGTTGTTATTTTTCAATTACCCCTTTAACATTTCGGAAGCCATGACTTTTTCGAAGAAATTTCTCAATGTTTGAGCGTTCAAGTCACGCGCCACGCCTTCTTGTTGCTTGGGTAATGCATTATTTTTATTGCAACACACCTCACATATACATACATACACAAGGACATACGAACTAAAACCATTGCACCGCCACAGCTCACCAATGCATGTATAAATGTATGTATATAAGTATGTGCTTACATATATTGTCCACTTGTTTGCTCCTTTGTCCGCTAGCGCCACATTTGTATTTGAGGTGCAACATGCAATTGTACTTGCCACAAAACGACATGTGTCAAATGCCGCATAGCACATGTGGCACCCGCTCTTTAGTTGGCTCTAAAAGCTCAAATGCAAACGAATGCAGACCTTTATAATTGCTTACAAACAAGCATACATTTGTGTTGGTGTATTTGCTCTGGTAATGGCATTGTTTGGTCAGTTGAGGTCAGCAGAAAATTGGTTGAAATAATAAGTGCCGTCCGGGGATTGCGGGTGGCGCGCACAAATTTGTGCATACCAAATTCCTCCTTCCTCAAATTGTGTTGTAGTTGAGACGACGAGCACCTACGAGGTAAAGCTTTACAACTGGTGGACAATAAGGATATGGAAGTCACTATAAAGCTGCTTTACAGCTGTTGGCAGAAATAGTTTAAAATATTCGGTATTCAAGAATTTTAATTAATAATTTCGAGATCTCGCAATACTTAAGGCATTTTTTCTTGCTTAAAAGTCACTTTAAGGCTGCTTGAGATTGAGTAGACAAATTTTTAATTTTAGTACTTCAGGTTTTCGGGCCTGAAGAAAAATTCAGGATCCCGAAATATTTGATATTGTTTTCCTTGTTTGGTAGTACTTTTAAAGCTGCCGGAGACTTGATAAGAAAAAATTAGAAATTCTATATTTCGGAATTTTATTCAATTCATGTTTTGGGACACCGAAATATTTGAACTATTTTTTCTTGCTACTATTCGCTTTGAAGCTGCTTGATATTGAGTAAAGAAAAATTAATTCTTTACTTTAGAATTTCGTGATTAAAATAAAGAAATTCGGTATCCCGAAATATTGAATATATTTTTCTTGCTTGGAAGTCACTTTAAAGCTGCCTGAGATTGACTAAATTAAAAATTAATTCTATACTTTAGAATTTTTATAAGTAAAAAAAAAATAATTTAATTTTCAGTATTTCAGGATTTCGGAATTGAATATAAAAAATCGGGATCCCGAGATATTTGATATATTTTTACTCACTTGGAGGTCAATTTGAAGCTTTCTGAGATTTATTAAGAATAAATTTGAAAATTCGTTATTTCGAAATTTTACTGCAATATCTCAGGTGTTTGGGGATCACGAAGTATTTTCTTGGAAGTCGGTTTGAAAAAAAAATCGGCATCTCGAAATGTTCGAGGCTTCGATCCACTGAAAATTGGAGAATGGTTTATCGAACAATCTACTGGAGCACGCAATTGAGTGACGTTTAAAAGTAAAGATACCCGTAATAGTAGTGAGTAAAGGGTGAGCCATTTCGAGGTTCCCTACTCTTTTAAAGAAGAAATGCACACAAATTTATTGAGGAATGTTTATTATCATTCGAAAAACCATTCTTTGGCATTTACTTTTTGAAGATTATCTCTTTCAAAAGTTGGCCACGGCTACGTCTCAGCGGGTCCATCCATTGAGTTAAATTTTTTTTTGCTGACACAAGTAATGTATTCTCCAAGGTCTAAATCGAATTTGGTAACGGAGTAATATTACACGATCTCGGTGGCCAATCGATCAATCCAAAACGTAAAATTATCTGCTCACCTAAGTGTTCTCTCAATAAATCTATTGATTGCTGCGATGTGTGGAAAGTGGCGTCGTCTGGTTGAAACCAAATGTTGACGAGATTACGAGCTTCAATTTCAGGCACCAAATAGTCGATTTCGTGGCGCGATAACAGACGCCATTGACGGTTACATTCTCACCGCCATAATTTTTGAGAAAATATGGATCTACTTTTCTCACCAAAACAAATTTTTGCGGAACTGCAGATAGTCAATTGCGTATATTTTCTATAGTGAAACGTACCCAAAATCTGCCAAGAGTGTATTTGACTACTGTGCCAACCATAGCTGTTAATGGAAGCAGTGAGGTTTCTATGTACACACAGAGTCGTGTATACAATATAAAAGCTCTTTCTCTCTTTTTGTGGTTGGTCTTATTACTATTCCAGATAAATATGCGTATTTTGTAATAATTTGCAAAGCTTTTATACACTTTCGGAGAATTTTGTTAATTTTTATTACATTCGGGGAAAGAGTTTCAGAAAACACTTTCACGAGGCACAAAAGCGCTCATTAATTTTCAAGCGAAAAAAGTAATTAAATTTGAAACTGCATTTCCTCGAATTTTTTGTGCTCAATAAAATATTTTGAATTCCAGTTATTAATGTAGAAGTTCAAAACAACCAAGCGGCATTTGCATTGAAAGCAGCAAATGTAAATACTTTCGCCGCTTGGCTTTCGGCTGGCTAGTCGGCAACCTGTCTGACATTTCGGCGGAAACACACGACCGCACAAGCCGACAAACAGCAAGCGCTTGTATGATTGTGAATGTGTGTGTGTGAGTTTATAAGTGCTGCACACGCTGCACAACGGAAAGGCATTCAACAATTTCATTTCCGCTGTTGGCTTGCTGTTGCTGCCAGCGTTGTTGCATGCAACGTGCAGGAAAGTAAATACGCTGGGAATTTGCAACTTCAAAATTTTGTTTGATTGTGTTTGTGTATGTACTTGCACACTGGTTCCTATTGACCCCTGAAAAGCGCAACAACGAATTAACGTATTCACCTTAGTGACTCATGTTCCAATGAGCTGCATGTTGCATGTCTACTCTGTACTGAATTCACAATTGCAGTGAATTGCTGCTTTCATGTTTGGATTTTTTCGTTTAATTTAATTTTCCGGCGCTTGTGCAGTTTGTTTTATTATATTTCCCCACTTGCGCTTACGAAATTTAGTAACTGTTGCTTTTGTTGCTGCTTATATATGTGCCCATAATATATATTTACTGTTGGGAGTTGCTGATTGTTGTTTATAGTACGTACTATTTTTTTTTTTTTTTTTTTTGGACTTCGAAGTATACATTTAGGCGCAGGGTGGAGCATGTTAATCTCACGTTAAAAATATATATTTTTTCAATCGTCCCGTAATATTTATGTTGAGGGTTGCCACATTTTTAAATGTCAGATGCAAATTAAAAACTTTTTTTTTCTTTTTCAGACCACTTTACTACCGGAATGTCTTAAAGTGAACCACACTCGTTCTAGAAGTATTTCAAGGTTGTCACCTATTTGCAATGGAATTATTGAATCGAAAATATTTCTAGGAAATATTAATAAACACTAAGTACAAGCGTATCTAGTAGCTGTCTTAACCCCTAAATTGATTTTACAATTTCAACTAAAATATAACAAGCAAGGAAGGACTAAATTCGGGTGCAACTGAATATTTTATAATATAATAAAACAAAAACAGCTTGGGATATCAATGAAATTTTTTATTCCTGTGAAAATACATTCGATGTCAATATCATCATTGAACTCAATTTCTTTTGCATGGTCACCACGAGCACGCTTGCAGAAGTCCAGACGCAGAACCCAATTTTTAACGGTTTTCAAGCATAAATCAGCCGATACTGCTGCAGTTTCACGTTCGATATTCGTACGAGGTTCATCAATCGTCGCTGGCTGATTGGCATAAGCCATAGAATTGACGTAGCCTTACAGGAAATAGCCTAACGGCTTCAAATCGCACGACCGATGGGGCAAATTGACTGGGCCTTTTCGTGAGATATTACGTTCATCAAACTTGGTTTTCAATAAATCGATTGTGACATTCGCTGTATGGCTTGTGGCACCGTCCTATTGAAACCATATATTGTCCAGATCCATACCATCCAATTCGGGCCAAAAATATTGGGTTGTCATGCGATTTCTATCTGTTTAAATTTGTTATATTTTAGAGGTAATACAATTTTAAGCTTCATACCTTTGTGTTTTTATACCGAACTGCTCTCACCGAAATTAACTAGAAAGACATTTAATATGATATAAAGTTGTATGAAAGCAACCCAAGAATCAAATTAAATTCAACGGAAAAATTATTTATTTCAAATATCTATAAAAACTTTCTAGATTCTACTAAAGTTGGTTTCATATCTTTTTAGAAGACACTTTCGCTTTAAAAATAAATTACTGGAATAAGTTTCTTCCGTTCCTAGTTTCCTTCTCATATTTCTGCAAAGAAAGCCTGCAAACGCCTACGGCGCAACATAGGGCTTTGTAACTAACTTAACTCAGACTTAAGTCTAAGACAACTGTATTTTATTTATTTAATATTATTACCGTTATGCGATAGGTAATAATCTACGAGTCAATGTATAAATATTATCAGCGTTACGCTCTCGCTTCTTTTGCTATAATTTCCATTACTTTTCCACCCGCCTTTTATTCGATTTCACTTGATTTTTATTAAGTATTCTCCCTTCCCTTTTTTGCTTTCACGCTCATTTCTATGCAAAGCCACTTTTTGGCCTCCGGTGATTGGCTGTTTGTGGTATCGAAATTATATTTGCTTAGTTCTGTAACTTAATCTCATTTGATTCGATTTGATTTTATTTTATTTTACTTTATTCGATTTGACTTGCTTGTTTACTCGCTTAGTCCACTCATACATATTTCAGCAGCAATGTCTCAACATATGGGGTCTGCGGTCTTCGGTCTTCGGCTTCTTCTTCTCCTTTTTCTTACAAGTAGTTTTTTGCCTTCGCTTCTTGTTTTCTGTTTGTAATCTGAGTCAGGCAATCACCCGCTTGTCTTCGTCATTTCATTGCCTTAATGTTATTCATTTTCTTTCATTGAAAGACATTATATTTATTTCTTTGCTTGCTTTTGCTACGATTTTATTGCCAATATTAAGTTTATTATAATTAGATGTGCTCTTTATTTGTCGGTGAATTTATGAATTGGTTAAGGATTGAATTAAATAAAAGCGATATTTGAAAGCGCAATACATACATATATGTATGTATAGTTTGTATATTTGTCCCAAAATATGAAATGGTAATTTATTTTAAGTTTAATAAACATTTTTGAGATGATCTAAGTTCGAAGAAAAATATCTTTTTAAGCTTTAATGAAACACAGAAGACCAACGAGTATCCTTGGTGCCAGATATTTAAGATTCAAGTCTTATGAAATCAAGTAAGTAATTGGCTATTAATTGGCAATTAATATAATGAAACCATGAATTTTAGTATGAAGAGACGAGCTTCAGTAATTCATATTTTGTATTTTGTATGAATATAAAATTTGTAACTAATTTTTTACATAAAAATAGCTGACTTATGTTTTGCAGAAAAGATGTAAAGGGGGAAATAACGGGTGATTTTTTTGAGGTTAGGATTTTCATGCATTAGTATTTGACAGATCACGTGGGATTTCAGACATGGTGTCAAAGAGAAAGATGCTCAGTATGCTTTGACATTTCATCATGAATAGACTTGCTAACGAGCAACGCTTGCAAATCATTGAATTTTATTACCAAAATCAGTGTTCGGTTCGAAATGTGTTTCGCGCTTTACGTCCGATGAGCGATGAGGCTCATTTCTGGTTGAATGGCTACGTAAATAAGCAAAATTGCCGCATTTGGGGTGAAGAGCAACCAGAAGCCGTTCAAGAACTGCCCATGCATCCCGAAAAATGCACTGTTTGGTGTGGTTTGTACGCTGGTGGAATCATTGGACCGTATTTTTTCAAAGATGCTGTTGGACGCAACGTTACGGTGAATGGCGATCGCTATCGTTCGATGCTAACAAACTTTTTGTTGCCAAAAATGGAAGAACTGAACTTGGTTGACATGTGGTTTCAACAAGATGGCGCTACATGCCACACAGCTCGCGATTCTATGGCCATTTTGAGGGAAAACTTCGGACAACAATTCATCTCAAGAAATGGACCCGTAAGTTGGCCACCAAGATCATGCGATTTAACGCCTTTAGACTATTTTTTGTGGGGCTACGTCAAGTCTAAAGTCTACAGAAATAAGCCAGCAACTATTCCAGCTTTGGAAGACAACATTTCCGAAGAAATTCGGGCTATTCCGGCCGAAATGCTCGAAAAAGTTGCCCAAAATTGGACTTTCCGAATGGACCACCTAAGACGCAGCCGCGGTCAACATTTAAATGAAATTATCTTCAAAAAGTAAATGTCATGAACCAATCTAACGTTTCAAATAAAGAACCGATGAGATTTTGCAAATTTTATGCGTTTTTTTTAAAAAAAAAGTTATCAAGCTCTTAAAAAATCACCCTTTATATGGTCCTCGCTTGAGAAAAGATAGAAATTCTTATAATTGTATTGCTGTTAAATATATAATAGAGACAGAATTAAGTAACTAACAGATCATTGATTGAAGAGCGTATTTGTGTTGTTTACAGTAACTTAAAATATTCTTCTCGAACAAAACATTGAATTAAATCGCGAACATTTCGAATATGTTTATTTGATCAGTCGACGTGATTTAACCCATAAGCAGTGCATCGATAAGCTTATTGCAGTTTTTGGTGATGAGCTTCCATCGAGCTCGTAGATCACTTCAAAACAAATTTCGTGAAGGTCGTCCAAAATCAGTTGTTGTTCCGGAACTATTGATGCTGTACATTGTCATTTCACCTGTCGTTAAACTACACAATTTTTCAGTCGCTCAAAAACAGGCTTGTTTCGACTAGAGAAAAATGTTATAAAGTCTGTGACAACGTGACTGGTGATTTATCGTGGACTTACGCGAAAGAACCTTAAGCCAAAGCTGTCCACTGTATGCGTGTTTCCAGATGAGCTGAAGCAATTCAAAGCAAGTGGTTTCCCGTTTTTTTTTTTTTTTTTGAAAAATTGTCGCCACCATACTATTAGAACAACAATAAATCCTGAGTGCCACGCAACCATTTCTTCCTAGTTAACTTTCAAGAAAGCAGGAAAATCAACCACCGTAGACAGATCACTCTTCACCATAACAATGCGAGCTCTCAGTCATCGTCTGAATCAACTTAATTTTTGAGCACTCAAAACATCGATTTGATGAGTTGTCCACCGCATACGCCTGACTTGGCACCGAATGACTTTTATTTCATTCCTATATATAAAAAAATAAACTAAGAGGTCAACGTTTTTTGACACCTCAAGTAGAGGTTAATGCGTTCAGTACGAAAATTTTGGAGATATCTCAATCAAGGTGGCAAAAGTGCCCCGACAATTGTTTCGAAAGCAAGCAAAAGAGTATGTATCTTATTGAAAAATATTTTGAAAAACAATCAAATGATATTCGACGATTAATAATTGGTGTTATTCTCTGATTTCGAATTACTATAGGCAGCCCTCATATATAAATGTATAAAGGTAGATCACTTTCTGAAACTTTCCTTTCGAAGGTCGTTAGTACTTAAAACTCTAAATTATAATAACCATGTGTTGAACTCAAACATGATTTTTGTAAACTCTGTCCGATTTCAAGTAGCTATCATCGTGTACAGGTATTTCAGGATCGCTTACCTTCAATTATTTTTTGCATATTTCTAAAATAGAAACTTATCTTATAAGGAATTTAATCGTAAACCAGTATAAGGAACTCAAATCCGACCCCGTGCAATTATTCACGCCGCTCAGCCAACTTTAAATGCGTTTTCTCAAAAGTAGTATTGTTTTTTTAAATTCTGAAAAGATTGTGACTAAACTATTAATGGTATTTTAAGTATGTCACTGATCAAACAAGCATATATCTATGGAAGATGGAGCCATGTGTAGAAATTCACGCGAGTGAAGAAAGTTATCTGAACGCCATTCACTTTTGAGTGGCCAAAAACGATTATTTTTCGTCTGGCTCAAGCAGCTGTCGGTCTTTAGCCTTTTTGATTTCGAAATGACGCTATGCAAATGTTATAAGTGACAACGTTGTCAGATTGCACCGAGAAAACAATCGAACTCATTTTTCTAGTATTTCCTTATAGTGGTTTGGGTAAGCACTACTAATATGTAGGACGTGTGTTGGACTTAGATTCAGACTATTACAAAATAAAACTTGATTCTAATCAAAAAGCTTCTAGTTTCTGAATTTTTTCGCTAACATTAAAGTTATGGGATGATAGTATTATCTGATCAAAATTGAGCCGGACCGACAAAAACCCAACAAAAGTTTATATATTTTATTACCAATTAAGCTCCTAAAGCAATTACCTAAGCCTTCAGTTTCGGCTAATTTGTGAAAGGCCATTAGCTAGATTCTTGGACAGTTTCGACGTATTCTTCATAATAAAAACAAGTCACCATAATAAAGTAATAAGATTGACTTTACTTGAAAAATTTGTAAATAGTATTTTCTTCATAACCTCCACAATGTTGACAAATTTCTTCCTTAGCCTTACTAGGACCTTTAAAAACAGAGTACTTATGCCTGTGCTCGCAGCAGTACGCCTTCGAGATTGTCGTAAATCAAGGATGCAAGTAAAGTACTCATACACTTGCCATGAATGCAAAGGTCAAAAGCTGGCACTTCAAATGTAACGGTAAGCAAAGTTGGACCTTCAATAAAGACTCTTGAAGGACTTTGCCCGCAGGAGCAAACAAAATTCAAGGATGTGTAAAAGTGGAAAATGAAAAAAAAAACGAAAATCACTAGAAATATAAAAGCAATAACTACACAAGAAATTAAAGACTCCTAACGAAATGCAACTCTGTGGCCAATTAAAAAATTGCAGGCGAATGTATTGCGCCATAAACGCCGAGTATTTGCGTTGTACTCAAATGTAACGGCAAAGCAGAATTTGAAAAATGAAATAAAAGTAATGTAAACAACAACAAAGCGCAGCAAAAACAATAAACCATAGTCAACAATGCATTTGAGCCAACATAATGGCCACACTGAGGCTAGCGCCATGAAGCATAGGCGGCTGAGCGCGCAGTGTTTGTTGTTTGTATTGTTGGTGGCTGGCTGGCGGCCGATGGCGCATAGGGACGCACTCGCGTCAATGCCATGTCAACAAATGCGGGGTCAAATGCGGCTGAAATGTCACTAGCAACAACAACAATAACACCAACAATTGTAATAACAACAACAACTGCAACCACTATTATGACGTAGCTGGACTTTTGCGGACAGAGCTCAGCGCTCGGTATTCAACACTCAACAAGCAAGGCTCAGCGCTCGTCACTGCTCAGCTCACTCACTAGTCAACGCAGCCAACAAAAACAATGTGGAGGAATAACGACCACCATTTTCTGTGGGTATAATGATGCTGTGAAACGAGAACAACAACAACGATAGCAAGCAATAATTACAACAAATATCGACGGTCTCAGCGCTTAGCCAAAAATGGTGAACGATTATTTTGTTGTTGTTGTAACCACGCCTACTCACTCATACAAACGAACAATGTATAAGTGTGCTACCTAACCGTTACCGTCGCCTGCTCGGCATTTGAGGCTTAATACTAACCTTGCTGAGGCATTGACTCTCGGCGTGGCAGCTGAATTTGCGGTAGCAATGCTGGTGGCTGCGGATGGCGATTGTCAAATGTGACAACAGACATAGCTCTTGCTTTTTTTTATTTCATTTTGATGGACAAACGTCCGCCCCACAGCAGCCAATGGCCACGTCACAATTCTGTTTATTTTAATTAGTGAAAAAGCTGCCGCTGAAGCCTCATCGCGTTGACTTTTCATTTGTTTGAAGTGTGCCAGTGCGTATGTGTTTGTTGTATGTGTAAATATTTATGTTTTTATATCTAGGAGTATTTACAGTTGCCGCAGCCACCGGCTGTTTGACTTCTTTGCTGACTTTTAAGCATTTCTGTGTATTAGTGAGAGCCTCTATGTACATTATGTATATATGGCAAGCGAAAAATAAAAAAAGCAATTTAGAGAAAATATTCTTAATTTCATATCCGACTGTTTTAGCACTTGATTTTAACGCTACTTTTATTAAATTTTTCTTTATCTCCATTTTTAAATATCATCTTTAGAATACTATAGCTTAAAAATTTAGAGAGTTCAGTGAATATCGTTTGTTTTCCAAATAAACCTCTGGTGATGTGCACCCTTGCGTATGAGTAATATGTATTCTTTGTTAGGCGGCAGGGCTAGTCTAGAAATTTGAAAACAAAAAACATTCCATTTCTATACAAAAATAATATTCCGAAATATCTCACTGAAAAGTTATCTCAATATCTTAGTTATTTTCAAAGCTAGATGCGGTCACGATATCTCCAGTTTTAATCAGCCGATTTATTTTAAGTTTTATACGAATATTTTCCAAATATCTCACACTAATTAAGGCTGAACCTTTACACCTGTATTTAAAATAGTTTCAAAAAACTCAGGAATGTTGAAAACTTGGTGAAAAAAAGGTTCTTTGCTTCAGCAATTTACGAAAATGTCAGTTGTGTTTATACAAAAAATTAGAAATCTCTTTTTTCCCATTAGTTCGGTAGGCAAATTATTTTGTTTTAGAAAAATTTCATGAAATCTTTAATAAAAGGAGATAATGTTTTCAAATTTATATTAATTTGCTTAGCAAACATTTTTGCATAAAAAATACTATATGTTAATTTTAAGAATAATTTTAAGAGATAAAAGACAAAGAATTACAAGAATTGTCAACAAATCTGACAGATCATGTAAAATGAAAATTTGAACTGTCAAATATATGATAACTAGCAGATCACTCAATTTGTCATAACACTTGGAGGAAGAAGGTCTCATATACGCGATGTGATGTGAATATCGACCTTTAAATATTATTTACATTTCACTCCACAAACAACCGCTTAGTAGAGGGCCAACAGGGTGAGTGAGACACTCCGCAATTTATTTCATGACATTAACTCTCCTCCAGTGGTCAGAGCGTGTTATTTGAGCGAGACGCCGCTTAACATGCCATTTTTTCCGCATACTTACATTTTTCAATTCGCGATATCTTTCGAATGTAATGTCCAACTAGAATAAAAGTTATGTAAAGGTTCGGAATCTGTCGCGACATTTTTTGTAGATACTTATATCTTCCATAAAGACGTAGTACATAATTTGGTTCCTCCTTGCGGGAGCACGATATGCAAAGATTTTTTCAGGTATTTTTTTACACCTGAGATTACATTATTGACGTTTTCGTAAGGAAAATTTATTTTATTTAAAAACATAATTCAGCATATATTCACCGGAAAAAATTACAGCTTCCCAACGGTAAAAGAATTTTTCACATTCGTAGAATAGTTTCGGAGCCTCTTCATTAAAAAAAAATATTGACTGTTTGTCTCTTTTTTATAATATAAATAGATGCGCTGAGATCTAACTGCAGCGTCTGTTCACCAGAGATTGCGAGTTGGTCTTGAAGCCAGCGGCTCGCTGTATAAATGTGTATAAACTCTATACCACTCGCCTAGTGAGGTTGCGCGTTGGGTTTTGGACCACCTACATATCAATCCCCAATGAAAAAAAGCAACAGCTTTACATGAACTGCTTCTATTCCGCTATGTCCGAACTTGGTAACTAATACGGCTGTTTAAGCTGACGTTGAGCAATACCAAAATCTCTCTTAGGATCGGGAAGGACCTCTCTGAACCGTTCGACACCAAACGAAGTTTCAAACAAGGAGACTCCCTATCACGTAACTTCTTCAATCTATTGTTTGAGCAACTAAGACGAACTAAATAGATAACATACTATCTGCCACATGAGTGTATAACTGCTGACATACAAGTACGTCGCTGTTATCGCGACTTGGTTTGGACGTCACTGTTGACAGTCATAACTCACAGTCAGTCATAGATAATTTCGTCTATCTTTGAATCAGCGTTAACACAAATAACAATATCAGCCATGAAATCACACGCAGAATTACTCTTGTCAACAGGTGCTAGAAGAGAACATTCCAGCTTTAAAAGTTTTCAATTCAGTACCCGCCGGTGGAAGCAGAGGTCGACCTCCACTGCACTTGGTAACTCGGCTTGGCGCCAAATAGCGAAAAGAAGAAACGACTGACTCGCTGTTATAAACTCGACTATATCCACGTACGCAGTGTCTACGCCAGTAAAGAAGAAGTAGAAAAAGTATAGATTTACTGGCAAGACTACTCGACTAGTTTAATATTAAATTTGATTAAATGAGGATTACTAAACCAATGGAGTCTTAACAAATGAAATGGTGAAGGACCCGTTCTACAATCAAAACCATAAAATTATGCACTATGCTTATGCATTACGAGTGAAAAGGAGTTTTATTGATATTAGAATTCAGTCCGATGGGGCTACTTGTACCTATTTGGTAAAGTAATAGTAATTTAATTAGAATTCTTATGGCATTCTGATTAATATTTCTTTTAAATTGAACTCTATTATGTCAAACAACAGGTTGCTGGCTTTTAAATACAATCGCAAGTACACATTTTTTTTATCAGTAGAAGGAAAAGAGCCGCAATTTAGATATTTACTATCTTTAGACAAGCATAGAATCTGTTAAGACACAAACAACGGCGACACAGCCCATTTGCAAGTTTTCCAGTGAGATAACAATGATTCCACCTACAACAGTATTGCAAAAAAAATTGACTTACACACACCTGACATGGAAGTCTACAAAAAGAAAATATTTAGACACTAAAAAACTATCCGTTGTTTCGAAATTTAAACTGTGTATTTCAACTACTTTTAAAAACATAATGTAAAATTTTTAAGAAAAAAAAATATTTTTTTTTCAGTTACATACAATTTCCAACGGAGCTAAGCATAGGTCCGTAGACGCAATCGTCAAAACAGAAATGTTTTTGTGCCATCAGGTATCTACCGTCGAAAAAAGTTAAAAATTTTACAAAACGCTTTTACGCTTAAAAAATTACGCTTTACTCAAAACTTAGGTCGTTTAGGGCTTAAAATCAATCAATCAAAATTAACTAAATTTTTTTGTCAGACAACAAATTGTTTAATTATTGTATAGAGAACTTTATGCAGACTATGGAAATTTGATAATTTAATAGTGATCGGTGCATTTGCCTCTGAGTAAACACCGAAGCCAATTAGAAAACTGTAGTTTTGAGAAAAAGGAGTACAGAGATCAACTTATTGCCTACATTGAGCAATGACACATACGATTTAAAAAGCTGTAACTCAAAAGATATTTGAGTTATCGATTTTCAGTATAACGTATTGAAATAAGAAAAACTGTTTTTTTTTCTTTCTTATTTCCTTTAAAGTTTATATAGCCCACAAATTTGTTAGTTACTTCAAGTCACGTATACGCTATGGCGCACTCTTATTCCATATCAAACCTTACTCGTTTCACTTACTTAATTTTGAAGACTACACACTTGTTGCAGGTAAATTTATAATAATTTATAAAAGAAGTGTTATCTCAAAGTCTTAAAGGATAAAACAAATTAATTTTTTATTTAAATGGAAGACAAATAACGAAAAAATTTCAAATTTATCAAATTTAAGCTATGAGCTTTGAGCGAGTTCTTTATTTTTTCATAAATTAAATCTTAAATAAGATTAATAACTTATCTCGCTTATAAAAAAATAGAGAAAAATCCATAAATATTTAACTAACAGTACAAAAAATGTGGCAAATAATAAAAAATCAGGCACCAAATATACTTAACTGCTACATAAAAATGCTAAATACGTCACATACTTACTACCTCACTTATACTTGTGTGCATACACACACAAGACTTAGCTGCACATACTATACACACACTCACACAAATATACGCTCAACACTTGGCATACATAATAAGCACACAAAACAGCAATAACTGCACGAAAAGCACATAAAAACCGCTGCAGAGTGTTGCAATTAACCTTGCCACATAAATCTATTTATGCCACATCATACAAAATTTATTTTAAATTTTTGCTTAGCCACTTCGCTTTATTTTATTTATTTTCGTTTTGCTCTCGCATTTTATGATGTTTAGCAACAACATTTTGCAGAGTGTGCGCTAAATTTGCACGTCATGTTTGTGGCATGCCACATGACATTACAGCGTTTGCGTGGCACCAGCTAACACATTCATTGCCTGTGGTATCTCTCAATTTCGGTTTGAGTTGCACGACGAGCACACGGGTGGCAGTGTGGGTGTGAATGTAGTTGTTATTGTTGTTGCTTTCGACCTGCTTATGCACTTGTCATCGCGTTGCATGAATGCAACGAGTGCACATTTTTATGTAATTAGGGTGAAGTGGCGCTGCCACAGCAATTTCTACTTACCGAGTTTATGCTGAACTCACACAAACACCCACATACATACATATAAACCCATGGATGAGTGCATACTTTGAAATGTGTGCCTCGTGTTGTAATGTCACTGCATCAACGCAACACACTTTTCAATCTTCACGTTTCATTGCGTTGCCTATGAGTGAGTATATGTGTGTGTGCGGTCTATTTCTTGTTTGTGGCTGTCTAACGGTGTCCTTCAAGTATCAACAAACAGTTCATTTGTTCAAGTGTGCATACTCTTGCCCGCACACGGCTTACCTCTTTTCCTTTCCGCCAAACCAATCTAACGAGATTTCATTTAGTTTCTTTCATAACGCCTAAAATGCTGCAACACTATCCGCCTTTTGCAACGTCGCTCAGGTTTCTTTTAGACTAGAGTGCTGCTAGCAAATCTCCCATTTCAATGCGTTGAAATCACATTTCAACACAACTTAATTGACTGCAAAGTTTATTTGATTTTCTCATTCGCATTCAAAGTCATTTTCCGCTCACCTTCAAGCTTCTAATCCGCACATGTATGTACATTCGCGTGCATTTCTTTGCAAGTGAAAGTGTTCTACATTCATTAGAACTTGCTTGCGTATGTGTCTCTAGGTTAACTCTTGAGAAAATTACATTCTAATGAAGTTGAAATTGAAAATTGTGGTTAATCTCTGTCGAGTGGCGAAGGAAATCTGTATTCTGCTGACGTCTTATTGGCATTCATGGCAGTGCATTTGTATATATATAGAACACACACATGAAAATAATTGTGATGGTTATTGAAATGATTTTGAGGCAATAACTGTATGTTAGATTTCTTGAAGTAATGAGCTATTTTTGAATTTCCTTGAAAAGAAGCTCTGACAGAAAATATCTACTATTTATATATATATTCAATATGATGATCCATTTCGAAATTTCCTACTTTTATATAGAAACACAGAAACTTCAAATCTAATGAGAAATATTTATTATCATTCGAAAGAATATTCTTTGGCATTTCTTTTTTGAACATTATCTCTTGCAAATTTTGGCCGCGTCTACGTCTTAGATGGTCTATCCACCGGCCCGGAAACCACACCAAAACCTTGTTTTCTCTGGATAAAATAACAGCTCTTGAATTCCTACAGACTGCGCTTTGTCCCAAATGTGACGAGTTTGCTTGTACACATACCCACTGAGCCAGAAATGATCCTCGTCGCTGAACAAAATTTGGCTCGAAAGTGTAGGATGTTCCCCATAGAGAATCGATGTCGCTTAAGAAAGTCGAGCGGCTTGAGTTCTTGCACAAGCTGTATTTTTTACGTTTTCAATTTAAGATCTCGTCGTAAAGTAAACATTTAGAACTATTTTGTGAAAACACAAAATATAAGTATTTCACATTTACTTTAAATTTTGCGAAAATATCTTCTATAAATCATTTTCTACCTCATTTTTCACCATATCAACTCCGAACTCCCTAGATTAAATCAATAAACGTGCCGGTGTATTATCCGTGTGAGCCCTGCCTCATCAAATATTCTGTTCTTAGCTCAATATCGGCAGCCGTAACAAAGAAGGTTCGGCGTATTTTTCAAACTTCTGAATTAAAATGAAAAACAATAACAAACAAATTGCATGAAATCAAACTTAGAACTCTAATCAGTAAATTATATATGTGATTTTAAGGGAAAAGTCAAATCCCGCCCCATGCGTTTTACACAGCCACAATAATTGCTAACAAGAGTGGTTCGTGCCTCTTACTAAATTTTTTCTTTTGAGAATTTCAAAACCCATATGCACAGATAAATTCGTAAATGGCAGATAATTCTCAAAAAAATTTTATTGCTACTATTTCTAGCATCATCTTTGATATATGGCCTAGATCTGATAAAAAGTTGCATCACTTAAATACAGCATTTGTTGGATATCATTTACTACTATAAGCAAATAATAGTAACACTTTGTTGACAATTTTAAACCTGTTAATTTATTCCTGAAAATCTACATCGTTTCCCTCAAAGTAATTCGCTTGACCTCAATACACTTGTGCAATTTTCGAAGCAGCTCATAAAGTAAGTTTCCGGAATAGCTTTAAGTGCGTTTGGTCATTCACGTTTAATGTCTTTAATTAATTCAAAATGGATTTTCCGAAGCGATCGTTTGAGTTTGCTGCATAGCTAAAAGTCACACGGGGCTAAATCAGGTGAATACGGTGATTGGGGCAGGATATTCGTTGAAAATTTGGAGAAAAAATGACAAAGAATCAATACAGTAAGCTACGGTGCATTGTCGTGAGGCAAAAACAAAAAGTTGTCGACCCATAATTCCCTCGCTTTTTTACAAATAGCTTTCAAGAAATGGCGCATAACCGTCAAATAGTATTCCTTGTTAACTATTTGGCCGGTCGAAAGGAGTTCGGAGCGCACCACACTGACAATCTGAGAAAACTGTAACATGACCTTGATTTTTGATTTCCTTTGACTTGGTCTTTTATGCATCTAATCACCTTTGCCACGATATTCGGCTGGTTGATCATTTGTTTCTGTGTCGTAAGAATAGATCCAAGACTCATTGTCAATAATAATACGTTTTATGACATCCTGATTGACGAAAAGCATTGTTTCACAGACGTTAACGCGACTCTGTTATTCGAAAAAAAATTTAGTGATTTTGAAACCAATTGTGCTTTCAATTTTCTTAGGCTCAAATGATCTTTCTAAATGATTTTCACTGATCCTCCCGATGTTCCAACGGTATGAGTAAGATTTCTGACTATTAATCGTCGATTCTCAAGCACGGATTTCTTTATTTTATTGACGTGTTGATCATCAGTTGATGTTGATGGCTTTCCTGGACGTGGTCTCGACACTCTTTGAATAATTTGTGGCAATCAAAAATATTTACAACAAATAATTATCGCCGAAGACGTTTTTTAACATTCTCTACTTTGCGACTCCAGAAATTTGATTCCGCACATTAAGTTTAATGGCACTTCTTTGTTATTAGTATAATATATAATAATTTCAGAAATCCTAAAAATCGCCGAGTGTACTTTGTGTGCTTCAGAAAGACAATTGTTACTAAACACTAATGATTGTTTTGATGTGACATTTGGTGCATAAATCACCAATGGTCACACCAAATTAGAAAAAAAAAAATTCCGACGAATTGGTATATTCGCGCGAAACTTAAATTATAAAATCTTATTATTTTTTGCCCGCAGCTTATATACTATATATTTTGTAACTAGTCCTAATATCAATTAATCAACAAACATGTTGAAGTTAGAGCTGAGTATTGGTAGAAACAATTTCCGACTTATTCTATAAGCCAATAAGGAAACAAAGTATCATGAACGGAAAATGGGCCACACATGCTTTCTATTTAAATACAAAAGAAATGTCATAAGACCTCTAGTAGGAGGTCTAAACGGTCTCTGTCTTAATTACAGACATTCAAACAGATTGAAGATAGCATACCATTATTATTATTAAAGCTGCCAAGAGTTAAAAGGAAAAAAATCGCAACTGTTGGCCGAAGGTTTCTTGGTCATGTCTCGGAAATTACACATACGAGATTTTTTTAACTTAATCAGGAGCACAGAGGCTCCAATCTTTCAAAGGCAAGTGCATAAACTTCACAGCAATTAGACAATTGGTCCATGAGATATAACCTTATGATGATTCATGATTTGCCACTTGGAAAAAATTTATTAAAATAAGTTTCATAGTTTATATTGAAAAGCGCTTATAATACCAAAAAACGGTATGCGAGCTACACACTAAGCGAAGCATGTTTGGTGTTCGAAAGATGTATGAGCACCAAAGGCAATGGACTCAGTAACCAGTAAGGCTAAGAAATTCAAAAATATTTCTTTTATACTTTGAATGTAGACCTCAAGAGCATTCTCGCTGGGAAAAAATGACGGATGATGAAAATGTAAACGACAAAATTGGCACCTATTCTAAAGAATAAGATAAATCGTCCAAGAAAGCAGCTGCCATAAACAGTTTAAAATCAGCTATAAATCTAACTGTACTTGCCGAGACCCCATTTGGTACATAAATACTCGTACTCCATCTCCTACATATGTACATATCCATATTTCAAAGTATTCCATTTATTTGGCGTTGTTGTTGCTTATTTGCACACTAATTTACTTAAGAGCCTTCAAAGGCGAGCTGACAAATTTGCCAACAACACAGCGACAAGCGCTGCAACCAACACGCCAAGAGTGTGTGTGTGTGTTCATGTGAAAGGAGCAAAGGCTGAGGCTGAGTTGCATTTCGGCATTACTTCGCTTGCACTTCCATTTTAATTTCAATGCAATTTAACAAGCATTTTGCATAAAATTTTAATAACAACTTTTTAATTACTTATTCATGTGCAGTGTAAGCAAGACTGTGATTAAAATTTTTCTCCCGCAAAATGTCTGCAGCACGGTCATGGTCAGGCAGCGGTGCCGAAAGGAAGTGTGACTCGGAGCAAGCAAGGAAAGGCAAGACTGGAGCTTGAGTTTGAGGATGAAAGGAAAAATAAAATGAAAGGCGAGAAGAAAGTGTTAAGCTGACAAATAGAAAGAGCGAATGAGCGGATTAGAGGCTAAGAGGCTAAGAGAGCGAGCGAGTGAGTTGCTGTGAGCGATGGGGTGGCGGAGGACAGCGTTCAGGCGCCGAGTACTGTTGGACCTCAACTCATTTGCGCCACATCAATTCAGTTTGTCCGCTGCAACACTGCACTTTTGCTACACTTAATGTTGTTTGCAAGTTGTTTGGTGTTTTTGCTGAGTGCGCTGCAAACAAACTTTTACTTTTAAATGTTTCTTTATTAGTTGTTTTAATTGTTTTTACTTGTTTCGCTCGCATTTCAAATATTCATTTTTGCTGCTTTGTTTCGAAACTAATTTCAATGTATGTGTGTGTGTTTGTTTCTATAATTCGTGTACCCAGACTGGCAGCGAAACTTAGAACTTAATAATAGCAACAACAACAGCAATGACCAGCAACAATAACAAAATTACAAGCTCCGCAATTACTAGCGGAAAGTTCTTAAAAGCGCTGTTGAGACGGCGCGGGATCACTAAATAAACTGCAGAGGCGTGGAATGCGAACAACAACAAATGCAAAAAATGTTAACATCGGCAGCTATAATACCTTTCACAACTGCATTTTTCATAGCCTAAAAGGGTATAGAAACCTCTCTAGCTTGATTTGGATTGATAAATTTATATGGCAGCTATATGTTATAGTGATCCGATCTTAATAAATTTTCAGAAGAATGTACTATTTTCTTAGAAAATAATCTGTGCCGAATTTGGCATAGAAATCTCGGAAACTGAGAAAGTTTTCCATACAAACACTGGTTTCCGATCGTTCAGTTTGTATGGTAGCTATATGCTATAGTGGTCCGATATCGGCGGTTTCGACAAATGAGTAGCTTATTGAGTAGAAAAAAACGGGAACAAAATTTCAGATCGATATCTCAAAAACCGAAGAACACAGATATCGTAAACAGACAAACCAATGGACATGACTAAATCGACTCTATTCGCCAAGCTGATCATTTATATATATACTATATATAGCAAACTTAAATTAGTCTGTTGAGGGTATAAAAATAACAACAACAACAGTGCCTACATCAACAATATACTTATAACGCCGGCAATGCGCAACAGCAACACAATCGGCATGGCAAAAGTTCTGCAACAAACAGCAACATTAACAGCATAAAGCAACAACAACAAAAACACTAAGAACAACACAGCAACCACTCTTAACTGCGATTTGTGAGGAAATTGCACAAGTTTTCATATGCAATTTTCACTTGAGCGCCAAGCGGCGGCGCGGCAGTCAGGGCAAACGCTTTGCATTTGGCGGCGGCGAGATTTGCCTGTAACTTTCCCTTAACTACTTGCAACACTAGAGAGCGTGCGTGCGTGCGTGTGGAAAACTGAAATCATTTGCATGCCGAAATGTGGCAAGTAATTGGGACAAATGCTCTACTTACTATTATTGTTATTGTTGTTGTTGCTGTGGCAATTTTTTTTTATTTTCGTTGTACTTCTCATAGTGTCCAGCTGCAAGGATTGAGAACGTAAGAAAAATGCACGCAGACTTCTAAGCCGCTTTGTAGGCTCCTCCAATGTCACAGTGGCTGTCAAAATATGCTGTCATCAACATTTTGAAATGCAATTTGCCCAACTCTTTTGCCACTTTTGTAATGAGTTGCTAGTTTATTTGATGAAATATTGTAATTTGGTGCTTTGCATTAATAATTTGAGCGCAATTTGAATTGTTTACTCTAAAGGAGCTAGCAAAGTAATCAAGTGCTGATTACTTTTTTTGTAAGAAATGAAAAAAAATATAATATTTAAATACGATTATCAAAAATAGGCATCAGTAAAGATAAAGTATAGCATACTTTACCCTTTTTTTTTTTTTTTTGATAAAGGCGAAAAAGCAAGCCAAGCTGCTCAAAATATCAATGGCTTTTATTAGTGGTGGGTAGATTAGACTGTGAGCTCTTGCTTGTAAGGAAATCATATAACATTCCCCTGTCGAAAAACTTTTTACTCGGAACTGTTCTCTCAACAATTTTATCATCTGAAGGAATCAATCGTTGAGAAGCTTACAGTTTTGGCCTACAAGAGAAGAATTATGTTCCATAAGGAGGGCGCTAGGTCACATACATTTGTACTGACTCCAAAAGAGCTCTGTGAGCTTGGCTGGTACCTAATGGGCCAAACGTGGTACTAAGTGATGACTACCTGTTCATGTCTATAAATAATGATTTTGCAAGATTAAAAATTCGACTAAAGAGAGATTTTTGAAACCTGAGCAGATAGGGCCCTATTACCATTGACTTTGTCATCATGGTAAAGATCGACTTCAGTTTCTTTTCATATTTAATAAAATCACAAATGTAAAAATATTTCATAATTTAGGGTCTGAGATGTGACAAATAATATGTATAACATTTTCATAATAAATTTCCACAATAATTATTTGCTTGCAAACTGATAACATCGGGTATGTTACTTTTTCAGTAAATAATTTAACCCTTAAAAGCTGGCGGTTTCACCAGGGACCATGTAAGTTGTATTTCAGAAAATTTAAATTTAAGTTTGTAAACTACCATCCTTTTAATGAAAACTACGTGGATAGTTTGTTTAAGCTTCATTATTAAATGACAAAACAAAAGGTTTGCAGAGGTTTCAACATTACCCAGAGACATGCACAAAATACTAAAGATTTAATTCTTTAACAAAATCAATTTAACATTCACAGCATTTTAAAACCAAAGACGATATGAGAACGTGAAATAAGTCCACATTAGACCTCACCTACATCCACTGTACCATTAAAACCAACGCACGCAATGGCTTCCTTGACTCAACCAGATGTGTACTTATGTTACATAATATAATCTAGAGCAGAATTATAAAAATATTACATATTAAATATATATAAATTTACAGTCACTTCTCCATTGACTAAAACCACAAAACCACTTGTATTGGCTTATAATTTTTTCCACCGTTCCACTCATTTCAAAGTGATTGCACTAATTGAATCATTTAATTCAATATTTCACCTGAGTTAAACGATTTATGGCTTCATAAAGTATGGTCAGTGTTTAATGTGCTAAATCAAGTGGCAACTCCCATGAGAACCTGGCGCCGGAGTGACAAACGACAAAAGGCAACATTGTGAGTGAGTCGGAGACAGGTGGGTGTGTTGTAAGACTGACATGCGGAAAAGCTGAACATACGGAAATATATGTGAGAGCAATGACAGCGGAGCTTACAGGTGGCGTGTGTTTGCTCACAAGCGAAGGGAGTATGTGGGCAAAGCTAATGAGCTATGAAAAGAACTTGACCGAACATAAGCATTGAGTTGCTTACATTTAATATGGTCGTAGAAATAAATGTATATGTGTATACATATTTGTATGTATGCCTGTTGGGGTTTAGTTAAGTAAAGCATTGTAGGCCACGCAAAAATTTTAGCATAAGCATTAATTAATGTGAAAAATTCTAGAAAAAATGGCAAAAGAAATGTGAAAAATCACAGTCAAAGCGCCGCTCCTAAGGGAAGGCCCTTTTAATACACACCCATGTAGGGAGTGGCTTGTGAAATGTTAACCGGAAGTTATTCAGTTCCATCTTTTAAATGCGGGAACGGTTTGCCATACAGAGGAAAAAAGAAATTACTTTATGCGACTTAAAATGAAAGAACTGTGCAGCTAAAATTTATAAAATTGAACATCCTAAAGAAGTCATGGAAATTTTTAAGTTTTTCAGAACAAAGATTTTATAATCGCATCGATTGAACTTTTAATCACAAAAATATATTCCGTAAATAAAAGAGATGTCAAAAAGCTTCAAAAAAGTTTTTTATTTATATATATAGGGTGATTTTTTAAGAGCTTGATAACTTTTTTTAAAAAAAAAACGCATAAAATTTGCAAAATCTCATCGGTTCTTTATTTGAAACGTTAGATTGGTTCATGACATTTACTTTTTGAAGATAATTTCATTTAAATGTTGACCGCGGCTGCGTCTTAGGTGGTCCATTCGGAAAGTCCAATTTTGGGCAACTTTTTCGAGCATTTCGGCCGGAATAGCCCGAATTTCTTCGGAAATGTTGTCTTCCAAAGCTGGAATAGTTGCTGGCTTATTTCTGTAGACTTTAGACTTGACGTAGCCCCACAAAAAATAGTCTAAAGGCGTTAAATCGCATGATCTTGGTGGCCAACTTACGGGTCCATTTCTTGAGATGAATTGTTGTCCGAAGTTTTCCCTCAAAATGGCCATAGAATCGCGAGCTGTGTGGCATGTAGCGCCATCTTGTTGAAACCACATGTCAACCAAGTTCAGTTCTTCCATTTTTGGCAACAAAAAGTTTGTTAGCATCGAACGATAGCGATCGCCATTCACCGTAACGTTGCGTCCAACAGCATCTTTGAAAAAATACGGTCCAATGATTCCACCAGCGTACAAACCACACCAAACAGTGCATTTTTCGGGATGCATGGGCAGTTCTTGAACGGCTTCTGGTTGCTCTTCACCCCAAATGCGGCAATTTTGCTTATTTACGTAGCCATTCAACCAGAAATGAGCCTCATCGCTCATCGGACACGGACGCGAAACACATTTCGAACCGAACACTGATTTTGGTAATAAAATTCAATGATTTGCAAGCGTTGCTCGTTAGTAAGTCTATTCATGATGAAATGTCAAAGCATACTGAGCATCTTTCTCTTTGACACCATGTCTGACATCCCACGTGATCTGTCAAATACTACTGCATGAAAATCCTAACCTCAAAAAAATCACCCTTTACTTATATATATCAATCTCTTTCAAGATCTCAATAATATTTTTTTAGAAAAACATAGAAAAGCCTAAGCGAAAGAAAAAGCTTTTGCTATGTTTTGGCGAAGTATAACGTATAACTTTTCTCAAAACTCGATTAATTATAACTTATAATTATTATTTTTTCGACATTGCTTTTCATAAAAAGAGTGAACAATCTAAAAAAAAATTTAATATTTTATAAAAACATATAACTTTGCTAATGCTGTTTAAAAAAATAAGCCCATAAATTGTATAAAAAGCTTTTGAGTGAGCTTTGAAAGCTTTCGAGTGTGTTTGGTTCTCTTTTTGCATGATTTTTCTCAAACCTGGTCTAATATTTAATTACGATCAGACAAATAATATCAATAATAAATAAAATAGTGTTCCAGTACTTCTCGGACCCTTCTAATACCAGAATATTGATATAAGTGCATAGATAGAATGAAAAGTGTAATTTATTTTAAATACTATATAGGTTAGGTCAGGTTATACTGATCGCCTCTAACGCCATTCATAGACCTACTGGTGCTTATTAATGCCAAATGGAGGTTCAGTTCAATTTAAGCTGAACTAATCATCATAAAGAACGTCAGAGTGTAAGAGCGTCTTGCTATCTAATCCCTTGAACTGTGAAGATCGTATATACCAAAGATAAGGCAGAAGCATAGCAGGTGTTCCAGCGACCCTCGCGTGACAACTTCCCTGCACTTTCTGCTCTGTACAGTCGTTACTTATGTCCATCCGGCTTCCATCTGATTCTTCTAGTTTCTGACCTGGCAGTCTTTTTCAAATCGTGTGAGTAAAAAACATACGTATTTTCTTTCGGAGGTCTTGCATATGATCTTGGCGATCTTGCAAGTCCTTAAAGCATTCCATTCCCCACTAATCCGTAGGCACTTTTGAAAATCTCATTGCGTATGTATTATCCTTAGTGACTTCCGTAATTCATGTACAGGAAAACTGGCTCCGCAGCCCGACAGATGGCACTTTTAACACTCTCATTAGCTGTTTCTTTCTCAGAATTCCTTTGTGGCCTGGAACCCAGTTATATGCAGTCGCTTTCCGGCAGTCAATATATCTGCTGCATCTCTGCTTCTAAGGACATTTTCTGACCATATATATTACCAAATACCAAAACTTCAGGAACGTTGCCTACATTTTGGCGCAAAATTTAAAGGCAATACCCATAAGTAGAACAAGAATAATTATAAAAGTAAATATAATGAGTTTCACATATTCTTTCACAAAAAAAAAAATTATTCAGTAGCTTTCGGAAATTGAAATAAGTTTGACCATTTTATGTATTACGGAAGTCACTAAAGACTATATTTTATGTGTTATATTTGCTGCTTATGTTAGGAACATTATTGGAATTCTTAA
Source organism: Bactrocera zonata (assembly GCA_037783105.1). Taxonomy (NCBI): domain Eukaryota; kingdom Metazoa; phylum Arthropoda; class Insecta; order Diptera; family Tephritidae; genus Bactrocera; species Bactrocera zonata. The sequence goes on along the minus strand of JBAWJQ010002779.1, from coordinate 389,612 downwards.
TTTCGTTAGAAATATATTGAAGTGTTACTAGAGTTAACCGTCGGCAAATTAATGCGTCCCGAAAGGGTTAAACTTTTGTCGGAATAAACTTAGATAATCAATAGGACTATAACTCATTTTCTCTTTAATCAACACTCCTTCACAGTTGTTTCCAATCTTGCTGTAATACTTACTCCACAGTTTATTACTAATGAGACAAAGTAGGCTTTTAGCTGCCGGTCTTATTTAAAATCACCAACTTTTAGTGGACAGAGCACCTGTAATAGCCAAATAAAATTATTCCATGCAATCTCTCCATTCACAATTATTTATACATACATATGTAAATTAACACGCGTTTGCATACATTCCCAAACTGTTTAAATGCGTATTATATCGCATGTTCGCATACTCGCACATATGTATGTATATACCCATACGTGCTGTACGTTACGTAACGTTTAAGCTAATTAATCAATTATGTTTAATCCAAACAAATACTCCTCTGCATTGCTCCCACAAATTACAAAAAGTAATAGAGGCGTAATGTAGAGGAGTATCAACCGCCCCAACTTCACGCAACAGGCGAAAAAGAAGGAATGAAGGAGACGATTTTCCCGCGCTTTCACCAAAAAGGCATATTATTATCCCGCCAACATATCGAAGCGAACACAAGTGAAATCAAGTGAATAAAAAAGGTAAAGGTGCGCCACAAAATAAAACATAATTTCTCTAACGATAAAAAGTGAACACAATAAGTGAGACATCCAATAAGTGAACATAATAAAACGTTTTCACATAAGTAATACGGATACAACATAAAGATCCACGGACATTCATTTACAATACTCCACAGCGAGGGAATAAAACCCAACACACAAAACGAATTACAACGTTTAAATTCACAACAATCCGTATGTATATTAACACTGAACTCTAACACTAGCTAATAAGAAATTAAGCACATTTAATAAATATTGGAAACACACACACACATATATATATATATATCTAGTTGTATATACCCGAATGAATTATTAAATCGAAGTTTATAACGTTTACACTTGAACCAACTATCTTTTAATTAAACATAATCGGCCCCATACGTCGACATACCCCGACATTTTTGGTCCTTCGAGCCGGATTAATTAAAAGAAAAAGTCTTCGTGGGAATTCTACCAACAACATCGTTGGAGTTCCAGAACCAAACCCAAAAACCCAAAGAGTGCACCCAACAAACAAAAAGCCTACAAGTAATTATAAACAAAAGCAACCCGAAATTAACAAAAAGCGGAAAAACTGTAAGTGCGACCCATATTTTTTCTATATATTATTATAGAGTGCAAATCATATTTGTTAAAAAATACCCAATTGTCAAATTGTGTCCTTAAGCATAATTTATTTGTTCTATTGGGTTGACAAAAATTTGATTTGCACTATTTAATTATATATACATACATACCTGCATATACTTACCCAAGAGAAGAAGTGCAATAATAAAATATATGCATATATTTTGCCGTCGGCTATTGCATTCCTCTCGTTAAACTAAAATTACATATAAATAAATATACACCCGCTACATACCTGCATACGAATAGCGCACCCATTCGCTTATATTTGTTGGTGACAAAATTTTTTGGCGAACAGCGCGTCAAAAGACAATTACCCAGTAGGAAATTAAAAAGGTGACCCAGTAGGAAAAAGTGCAAAACCCTGCAAAATTTATATTTATCGATTTTTTCTACGATTCATCGGAAATTTAATAATTTCGCATCAACATTAACAATCGGACACCATCGAGATAAAAACAAGCCAATTAAGTTGAAATTTTGAAAATAAATAAATCACTATACAAAAGTTTTTAAAGTTTGTTTTCTTAAATTTTCGTAACTCTACGCGACTTGTTTCTCTCATTCAACCCAAATATTAAATATATCCTACCCAAAAATGGAAATGGAAGATTTTAAAATTACAACAACTGATTTAATGGAATTTGTTGAAGACCATCTTCAGACCCAAAGTGAAGATGAATCGGTATATACCCTCGAAATTAAAAGGGTCGAACTAAATTCCCTTTATGAAAAAGCAAAGCACTCATACGATGCGATCAGAAGAATTTCCCGCGAAAGTCATGAAACCATCGATTTCTTTAAAGTGAAAGAAAAATACCAAAAAAGTTATCGAATGTACCTCTCTTGCTTAGCTTCCATCAACGAAGATGTAGATGCGCGTAAAACACAGATGTCAACCCAACCCATTAAGGAAAGGACCTCAGAAGCCACAATGATGGATTTCGCTCCTGCAGTTCACCTTCCACCATGCGACACCGACATCTTTTACGGAGATTACACAACTTGGCCCACCTTTCGGGATATGTTTACAGCCCTGTATATCCGTAACCCAAGGATTAGTAACGTTGAAAGACTCTTTCACCTTACTCAGAAGACCCGAGGAGAAGCAAGAGAGGTTATTCAAAACGCACCCTTAACAAATGATGGTTTCATACTTGCCTGGAAAAATTTAGTCGACCAATACGAAAATAAGAGGTTGCAGGTAAACACCCAATTAAAGACCCTTTTTAACCTACCCCAAGTAACTCAGGAAACAGGTTGTGCTATAAAAAGCTTACAACGTTCGGTTAATAACGTCTTAACTAATTTAAACAACCTCGAGATTGACACACAAAGTTGGGATCCGATATTAATATATCTTTGTAGTTCAAAACTACCTAAACAAACTCTCGAAACCTTTGAATATACCCTAGCAGATAATTCAGATATACCGACGTGGTCGAATTTCGACAGTTTTTTAACCCACAAATACAAAACCCTCGAATCTGTTGGAAATTTCAAAGCTTCAGTAGCAAAGTTACCCCCATTCCACATCGGTGCAGTTAAAAGAACAGATGAAAAGAAATATAACACTTTTCATGCAAACGTGGCTGAAGCGCCAATTGCTAGACCCTCTAACACCCAAAGAAATAATTTCAATTTTACTCAAAATAATATAGATACAGAAAGCTGTAAACTCTGCAAAAAGCAGCACCCTATTCGAGAATGTCCCAAATTTCTCGCAATGAATGTAGAGTCGCGTATCTCCACAATCAAAAAATATGGTTATTGCTATAACTGCTTGGCTATTTCACATAGCTACAAGAACTGTGTGAGTAAATTCTCGTGTCGTAAGTGTCACAAAAAACACAATACTCTGATACACAGAGAATCCAGCTTTCGACCTGAATCAACTCCGGAAATGCCAAACGTCACTAGTTCGAGCCCTGAAAATGCTTCAGGTACCACATTACCCACCCAAAGCACAAATACAAATCGGCAAGCCTACACTACAACTATACAGTCCACTATATCATCAACCCAAGACCCACCCAACCCAAGTAGGAAGCAGATATTACTCGGTACTGCAATGGTTCAAATAGAACATAATGGCCAACGATATTCCGCGAGAGCTCTTATTGATTCAGGATCGGAAGCCACATTTATATCTCGAAGACTTCAAAGAAGTTTGGATATACCCACCTACTCTGCATCAGCCCAAGTGACCGGACTAAACAATGCAGTTTCAGCAACACCAACGAGTATTTGTGAAATCACGCTTTGCTCACCCTTAAACACAAATTATAAGCTATCAGCACAGGCATTTATACTAAATAGCCTAACTGATAATTTACCCTCATACCCCATAGATCCAAAGCAGTGTCTTAAAAATCTTGGATTCACATTAGCCGACACCCAATTTCACAAACCCAGACCCGTGGATATACTAATCGGTAGTGATATCTATCCAAGTATTTTACTCAATGGAGTAAAGAAAAACGTACTAGGTTCACTCTTAGCTCAAGAGACAGAATTCGGATGGATATTGTCCGGACCCATAACCCAACCCTCCCAAAACTCCGCCATAGTCTCATTTCACAATAAAGTGAACCCTGAGAATCTACTCACACGTTTTTGGGAGGTGGAGGAAATCCCAAAGGAATCCGTAGTTTCCAAATCGGACCAAATTTGTGAGGAAATTTTCCAAAAAACTACCCGTCGTAATTCAGATGGGCGCTATATAGTAACCCTACCCTTCAAAGAACCCGACAATATTGACATCGGGTACTCTAGACATATAGCGTTGGCCCAATTCCTCAGAAATGAACGAGCTTTACTCAAAAAACCCGAAGTGAAGGCAGAATATGACAAAGCGATTATGGAATATTTGGAACTCGGACAAATGAAAAAAGTAGAATGTGACGCTTCTGGTAAAGCGACCCAATATTACTTACCACACCACGCAGTCATTAAACCCGATCGTATAACCACGAAATTGCGTGTGGTATTTAATGCATCTTGCCCCACGTCAAATCACAAAAGCTTGAATGACGTCTTACATATCGGGCCTACTTTACAGAAAGACCTTGTCATTCTGATCACAAATTGGCGACTCTTCCAATTCGTTTTTAATGCGGATATTCAGAAAATGTACCGGCAAATACTCGTAGACCCTAAACACACTCGGTTCCAAAGGATATTATTTAGGAAGTCCTCGGAAGACACAATAGAAGACTTCGAATTGCAAACAGTCACGTTCGGCATAAATTGTGCGCCGTATTTAGCGATCCGTACCCTCATGAAGCTAGCCGATGATGTTGAAGAAACCCACCCATTAGCAGCCAAAATACTTCGCCAGGAAATGTATGTAGACGATGTTTTAGCTGGAACACATGACCTGACCACGGCAAAGTCAGCACGAGATGAACTCATTTCCGCTCTGAAGACCCCAGGATTCGCTCTGCGAAAATGGACCTCCAATGACCCACACATTCTGAAAGGACTTCCACAGGATCATCTTTTAGAGACGGAAACACTCAACCTTTCGGAACCCGAGAACACCAAAACCCTGGGCATTCGATGGAACTCCAAAAAGGATTCATTTTTCTTCCTCGTCAACCCAATGGAGAAAAAACCCGCATACACCAAACGTGAAGTTTTATCAGCCATAGCAAAATTGTTTGACCCAGCCGGTTGGCTTAGTCCAATAGTAATCACGGCAAAAATAATTATGCAACAAATATGGCTGGATAAAACTGAGTGGGATGAAAGCTTGAAACCCCTCACCCTTCATCGATGGAACAGCTTCGTAAAGGATTACGACAACATAAACAAAATTGAAATACCCAGGTGGACCCATTTCAACCCAACAGCCACCATTGAATTCCACGGTTTCTCTGATGCTTCAGAAAAAGCATATGCCGCGACACTTTATATAAGGGTTTCAGTTGGAGGCAAAATATGGACAACTCTCTTAGTCTCAAAAACAAGAGTTGCTCCCATTAAAACCGTATCCCTACCTAGATTGGAACTCTGCGGAGCGGTTCTACTAGCTAACCTTGTTAACTCTACTCTATCCCAACTTCACCTAACCCAATATAAAAATTATTTTTGGACTGACTCAACCATAGTTCTTGCTTGGTTAAACAAACCACCCTGTTCATGGACCACTTTCGTTTCTCATCGAGTAGCTGCAATCACCGAGAAAGTAGGAGTCGAAAATTGGAACCATGTGGAAAGCCAAGACAATCCCGCAGACTTAGCAAGCCGAGGATGTACACCCACCGATCTATTTAATTACAACCTCTGGTGGCATGGACCCCAATGGCTACAACATGAAAAGGAGCATTTCCCAGCTACAGAGAAAATATACAACACCACCGTGGAATTCAAACCCGTTAAGACGTTTGCGATAACCACCCAAGAGGATATACTCGAAAGGTTTTCCTCATTCCCCAGAGCAATTCGCGTTATCGCTTACCTATTCAGATTTTGCGCAAATGCCTCACCAAGGAGGCGAGAAATTGATTACTCATACCACGAAATAACCCCGGAAGAGTTCAAAACAACCCGAATGAAGTTAATCATTCACACCCAAAAAACACATTTCAGAGAAGAATATGATGCATTGACCCGTAAAACCCAAATACATAAGAAAAGTTCATTATTGACTTTAAATCCATTCATTGACCCTAAAGGAGTTATGCGAAGTGACGGAAGATTAACCAATTCCGCAGCACTATCATATAATGAGCGCCACCCTATCCTATTACCCTATAATAGCCGTATGACAAAATTACTAACTCAATTTACCCATTTAGCAACGCTACACGGCGGAAATCAGCTAGTTCTTCGACTCCTAAGGACAGAATTCTGGATACCCAAAGCAAAGATGCTGATTAAAACAATCATTCATCAATGCAAAACGTGCATCATACACAACAAGGCTCAACAAACCCAAATAATGGCAGCTCTTCCAAATGAACGAACCATCCTAACCCGGCCGTTTGCTAACACTGGTATCGATTTCGCTGGACCCTATGACATCAAAAACTACACTGGGAGAGCATGTCTAATCACCAAAGGATATATATGTGTATTTGTATGCTTCTCAACTAAAGCAATACATCTCGAACCCGTTAGCGATCTCACTACGCAAGCCTTCCTAGCAGCATTTTCCCGTTTTTTCTCGAGGCGTGGATGCCCCGCCAATCTTTATTCCGACAACGGAACAAACTTTATAGGAGCTTCACAGTTGCTAATGAAAGATCGGCGTGAACTATTACAGACACTTCGAACTCAAATTACATCTCTCCATAGCCATCAAAATATCTCATGGCACTTCAACCCACCAGGAGCTCCACATATGGGTGGATTATGGGAAGCCGGCGTAAAAAGTCTAAAAACCCACCTAAAAAAGATCGCAAAATTACAAAAATTCACGTTTGAAGAATTTGCTACCCTATTGACCCGCATTGAAAGTTGTTTAAACTCTCGGCCAATAAGCCCCATAAGCGACGACTCATCAAACTTGGAACCTCTAACTCCAGGACACTTCCTTATAGGCACTCCATTGTTAACCCCTGCCGAACCCATTTTAGAGGATGAAAACTTAAGCATCGTTAACAGATGGCAGAAACTAAAAATACTCTACCAGCAGATTTGCAAGAGATGGAAGGAAGAGTACCTTAAGGAGCTACACAAACGATACAAATGGAAATATCCACAACGTAATGTTGAAGTTAACGACTTAGTCGTTATAAGAAACGACAATATTTCTCCCAACGAATGGAAGCTCGGTCGAATCCAAAAGGTCTTCCCCGGCTTAGACAATAAAACACGAGTGGTTGAAATCCGAACTGCTCAAGGCACAATAACCCGCCCCATCACAAAAATTGTGATATTAAGTTCAGAATAACTTAAAAGTTTTCTCTTCCTTTTAGTGAAATGGCGCCAACAATCACCAACTCACCCAAACCTCGTCGTATAAGTTCAACAATTGCCATCCGGTCCCGTAGCGCAACCCGTAGCATTACACCGATTTCGGAAGACGAAACGATGTCACGACGCATTCAACGTTTCAAGTCGACCCTTCCCACGATTCGCGAGGAAAAGGAACGTGACGATCACACAACCCGAAAAACGATCTCACATAAGAGAAAAAATACGTCATCCCGTCATGTCGCTTGCGGCATATGCAAAAAAGACCACCGTCTAGTGACTTGCGCTACGTACTCGGGATACAATATAAATAAAAAATACGAAGCAGTAATAAAACACCGCTACTGCGTTAATTGCTTAGCCAGGTCGCATAAGACGGAAGGATGCACAAGCAAAAATCGATGTTCAATTTGTCATGGGAAACATCACTCATCCCTACACGGACATCCGAGGCTATACCCGGCCAACGATGCAAATACTGTTGAGAAACATCCACTTGCGCTAGAGACCCGATTACCATCCTTACTGGCTAAGCAGACCCTATTACCCACGCTAAAGATCCGTTTAAGATGCGATGGCGAATGGTATAAAGCTCGAGCCATTTTAAACCCTACCCTCAAAATTACGAATATAGCGGCCGAACTCGTTAAAAAATTAAAACTGCCAATTACATACCTCAACACTTATCGTATTTGTAGCATCAAAATTAGCTCAAATAATGATACAAAGTTTTGTTTGGAATGTAACGCAGTTATAACACACAAGTTACCCAAAAAACCATATGAGCGAGACTTAAGTGACGATGTGCAAATGCGCTTCGAACACTTGGTTCTCGCTGACCCTCAATTCCACAGCAACAAGGAACTAACGTTGGAGATTGGAGCGGATATGTACCCTCAAATTATCAGAAGTGGACTCTTCAAACCCGATAATAGTACAGTGGTGGCGCAGAACACAGCATTTGGCTGGACCCTTACTGGCACCATCTAACCCTAAGTATACTTCTGATAATTACTACATTTCATTTCAAAACCGTCAAACAATTACCCTATTAATACTAAAATTATTTCGCAGATTCTGCAAGGTGGCCGGGATGTTTAATCCAAACAAATACTCCTCTGCATTGCTCCCACAAATTACAAAAAGTAATAGAGGCGTAATGTAGAGGAGTATCAACCGCCCCAACTTCACGCAACAGGCGAAAAAGAAGGAATGAAGGAGACGATTTTCCCGCGCTTTCACCAAAAAGGCATATTATTATCCCGCCAACATATCGAAGCGAACACAAGTGAAATCAAGTGAATAAAAAAGGTAAAGGTGCGCCACAAAATAAAACATAATTTCTCTAACGATAAAAAGTGAACACAATAAGTGAGACATCCAATAAGTGAACATAATAAAACGTTTTCACATAAGTAATACGGATACAACATAAAGATCCACGGACATTCATTTACAATACTCCACAGCGAGGGAATAAAACCCAACACACAAAACGAATTACAACGTTTAAATTCACAACAATCCGTATGTATATTAACACTGAACTCTAACACTAGCTAATAAGAAATTAAGCACATTTAATAAATATTGGAAACACACACACACATATATATATATATATCTAGTTGTATATACCCGAATGAATTATTAAATCGAAGTTTATAACGTTTACACTTGAACCAACTATCTTTTAATTAAACATAATCGGCCCCATACGTCGACATACCCCGACAAATTACGAAATATGTTTGCGCTTTGTAGTCGTTGCCGATAATAATCACTTTGCTCTAATTTGCTTATGTACAATGCAATTAAGACGATGTGCTTACAAACATGAACTCAGATGTGTTGCTTATATATAATACATATATTAAATAAAGGAGGTGTGTGTCTTCGCTAAGCGCTGGTATGTTGATCGTTCCTTTAAGCTTAAAGCACAAAATCGAATCAGCCGCAAAGCAAATATTTTTTTTTTTTAATTTAAAATAATTATATTTATTTAAGAAGTACTAAATATCTTCAATGAGAAATGTACATTATAACCAGGAAGCTTATGCAAAGAGTTTATGGAATTCGACCTTTTTTCTCAGATTCCTTCTTGTTTGATCTTTAAGAGTATGAAACTTGTTAAACAACCAACTTAATTAAGGTCAAGAAATGGAAAAATTTGTAACGGTTCAAGTGAAAATCTAGAAAATGATTTCGCATAGATCTACTGGCTTTCCATGGACTGTAAGTGGCTTTCAGATATTACAATAAATTTCGAAGAGAATGGGAGCAGAACTTGCCTCTTATACATATTAGGTCTAAAACTACACTTATAAAGCAACCGACAAGAACTCACTACATTGAAGCGAGTCATTTGCCGAAAACCCTCCAGAATTTGCCACTAGAAACGAGGCAATAATTTTTTATCATGACAACGCTTGTCCTAATATTGAAAGACACTTCGTGAAGGCTTATAGCCCAGATTACGTACCATTGCACTACCATTTTTCCTGCCAAGACGGCGCAGTTTTTTAGGATGAGATCTACTTGTACAAAGTGCCGGAAAAATGTGAAAATTATTTAGTTTCAGATGAGCAGTTTCCCACTTCGTGAAGACCGAAAAGGACTTTCTACAGAAGGTTCTTGGATTGACTCGATATTTATCGAAGATACTGACATCTGAGTTGTTCGAGAGTATTTATTGGGAAAATTTGAACAGAAAACAATAACAATAGCAAATATGGAGGCCTTGTTTTATTGTCATTACAGAGACAGAAAGAGTAAGAAATACTCAGAAATGGTTTTAGTAGACTTTATTGGTTTTAAAGCATTAACAAATATTACATTAAGTAAAAGACTTCCTGTACGTAATTGAATTTTCTTATTTCTGAACTAATCTGGACATCGTACAACAATTATTACACATATTCTCTAATATAAATATAAATGTACTAAACCCACACTTAATATACTCACGCCAAGAAATCATAAAACACCGACAGAAAACCCCCTTTGATATTCCCGCACACCTCACAACAGCGCTGTTGAAGGCACAAAATCAAAGAGATTACCGAGATAAAACGCACTGCATAGATGGCTTTGATGTTGACACTTGATTATGACCCTGTGGCATACGGCAACACATTAACGAACGGCACTCGGTAATAAGTATTAAGTTTGCGGCATTTAGCCAAAGGACAATGGTCGACACACTTGCTCCACTCGTTGGCTTCGTCATTAATCTAATGAGTTCCTATATCTTTAGCGAAGTTGAGCAGTCAGTCAGTCAGTCACTTAAGTGGTCAGGCAGCTGGCGAGCTGACCTGCCGGCTAACATACACGCTGCTTCATCCTCTCTCATACGAAGCGCTCATTTTATTTTATTTTATGGACTTTCAATCGATGCTTGGTCCGTGCTGGCCACGTTGCGGTGATTTAAGCCAGAGTGTTGACCGTGTGGTACGCGAGTATGTGTGTGCCACACAAATCTTCACTCATTATCACATTGTATTGAGCGGAGTGTTGAAATCCGTATTTTTTGTATAAATACTTTTTTTTGTGGCCTAGACGTTGACGTGTAACCAGAAGAACCACAGCACACAGCTGCTGTGGCCACCCTGTATGCTCCTAGGATTCTACTAATAAGAGTCAGTACCTACAAGTACCAGTTGTCCCTGTATTTATTTTTGTTTTTATTATTATTACTATTTCCACTCCCCTTCCTTCCTCTGCTCGGCTACTTAATACTTGTTGTTATTTCATAATAACTCTCGTTGACAGTAATTAGTTGAGGTTCTTTCAGGGGCGCAGTTGACACTCTGAAGTCTATGCATCACTCTTTCATTGCAAAAAAGCTGAAAAAAAATATATACACATCGAGAGGCAGCAGTACCTCACGCTGTTGTTGTTTTGCTTGCAAGTAAGTCCGTAAGTTTGCACTGCTCCCGACTGCGTCTGCTAAATGAGTAAATGAAAAGGTTATTAATGAGTTGCGGATGAAGTGGCCATATTGCGCTGACACGCTGTCACCGAGCAGTAACTGCCAACTGATGGACACGCGGCGCCCTGACCGCTCTCTGTCAGCCCAAGTGAGCGCAGCACAGAGCTGCGTCGCCCTTGCCAGCCATCCATCCATCTTTCAGTTTGTTTTAGTTGGCAACTCATTTTGCAGTCTTTATGTTAATTAATGTGACATTTCGGTCATAATAGCAAAATGATACCTTAAACTTTTCACACTCAATTTTTTACTCAAAACTTTTGCTAGAAAGTCAATTGAAAAGGGTTTTTTGTAACGAAATTACAGTTATTTCTTTATTGAGTGTATTTTGGGTAAATGTGGATTTAATTATTGGGTATTATAATGATTACAGACTTGGTTGCGTCAGTTATGATACGATAATATATCGGATTAAGCTTTGAAGAACCACAAGTTCAATAAGCCTTAACTGAGGAGGAAATAAAAGAAAAAAAATTGAATGCCGATCTCGACGAATAATGCTTAATAATGGGATAAGAAGATAAATTTGAAGCTCCAATTAAGACCATCAAAATATTGAAGAGAGCTCTGTTAATGTTAATGACGATAACATAGAAAATTTAAAAAAATAGTGCTTGAAAATCTAGGTGTTGAAATCAGTGGAACAGCAGAGAATCTCAGTATTTCTTTTAGGTAGACTGACAATATTTTGAGTTGGAAGACCAGCGTATTTTTTTTTTTTTTTTAATTACGAAGACCAGAAGTCGCAAAAGAAATGCTTAGCGGCGTATCTGAAGACCCTATATACATCCATTAAACGCATCATTAGAGAGTGACATTCCAAAAATTAGCCGAAACCGAAAACATTAAATTTCACTGAAGGCGCGGAAGGCTATCCCAGTTTATTGACTTAGCGAAAGTTAAACAAAAAATATATAAAAAAAAATTGTGATAAAAAAGTTAGTAAACAAAAGGGTCATTGACCTCTTAACGTGTGAACAAATGGGGGACTGATCTCGGCAAAAAGTGAAGAAAGGTTTCAATTCGGCTGTGACAACATCAGCGGAACACAAAGCGAATTATTTTGTTATTTATTTATATTGTTTAGGAGTCTCTGGATCTCATACCGAGGTCAGTGATCTTTGTTGAAGTCAACGAACCCTTTATATTCTTCCACTAATGGCTTCTTTGTTTATGGAAAATTTGGATAAAGTGTTAATTTTTGGTTTATTCTGTATCTATATTTTGGAGGCAGTATCAAAAATTTGTAATGCAATACGAGAAAACATATTGATTATACAAAGCTCTGGGGATAGTAATACGAGGGCTGCTATATATATTTCTGGCCTAATAATGAAAATAGGCATATTTAACAACCAAAATGTTTTTTTTTTTCGTTGGATTTGGCTCGTCGAAAGACCCACACGGTCGATTGCTGTTTTGTTTCGGGCTCATACGTATAGATCCATGATTCGTCACCTGTGATGATCTTATAAACGTCTTTTGAAGCACCGCGATCGTATTTTTTCAGCATTTCTTTACACCAATCCACACGAGCCTTTTTTGAGCGATTGTCAAATTGTGCGGGATCCAACGAGAACAAACCTTTTTTACGGCCAGGTGTTCATGCAATATCGAATGTATGCTGGTGGGAGAAATGCATTGGCATGCCGCTATCTGAAGGTATGTTACATGACGGTCTTGCATTATCAGTTCACGTACGGCATCGGCATCGATGTTTTCTGGCACAACGGCTGTTTTTGGACGACCTTCACGGAATTCGTCTTTGAGCGAGCGTCAGCCACGATTGAATTCGTTGTACCAGTTTTTCACAGTGCTATGGAATGGTGCTTCGTAGCCATACAAAGATTTTAGTTCATCGATGCACTCTTGTCGTGATAATCCACGTCGAAAGTTGTGAAAAATGATCGCACGAAAATGTTCACGAGTTAATTCCATTTTTTGGCCGAGATGAATTTTTTAATTCCCTGTAAATAAAACAATTCACGATTAAATGACAAAACGTTCTGAGTGATGTTATGCTAAAAAATGTCAAACTTTCCAATGGAAATGTCAGATTGCACCTGGCAACACTTAGTGTTGCCTAGTGCAGAAATATATATAGCAACCTATGTATATTTTATTTTTTGTCAGTCCGGATCGCATATGATTAGATGATATAATCATAAAAAATACAAATACTTACAAAGCTCTGGGGAAAGTAATATTTTTAATGTTGGAGTTCACTTGTATTAATCACTATCAGAGTAGTGTTCAAATGCAGAAATTACGGCTTTTGTTCATTAAATTCCGTGTCTGTTCCGCTTACTTGGACCATAATGCTTGTTCTTCCGCCGTCTTGTTCAATATGATATAACAGTTCTTAACGATACCATTCATTCTCAATATATTAAGTTTTGATAAATATTGCTGCGTTATTCACAGAAGCAACTTAATTATATAAAAAATACTGTCTCAAAAGTCTTCCTCGAATCATAAATTAGGAAAATACTTAAATCCACTTACTTCTTCAAAACAATTGAAAACATTATTAATTCACGACATCACATCTTAATCCCTCCAAGAGTCACCATATTGACTTGACACCAAAATAACGATGACCTAAATTCCTCACAACAACATTGTTCTACATTTTAAGTGGGAAATTCCACAGCAGATAAAATTAGCAATGCAGCTTTTTATGGCCGGCTTTGTCCTATGTAAACAATTGAAAATTTCGAAGAAAGTGTTTCGGTGAATTCAAGCGAGACGCTCGTAAAATTCGTCAGGCAAATAGTCCTCAGTGCATGCCATATATGAATATACGTCACATTTGAAGAATGCGGTCATAAAAATAAGCTAATTAAAGGGTTTTTGATTCAAAAAATTAAAAAAAAAAAAAACAATATAAAAAATTTATGGCATTAATGCGAAAAAGTCAATAAATAATTTTTAAATGTAATTTTAAAACGAAAATAAAATAAAAATATATTTACTTATGGTTTTGAAACTTTTTGAGCTGCTCCAACGAAAAACACTAATTTACGAGTAAAATGAGTGATCAATACAAAACCCACTGACATTTGACCTTCTGAAGTTTGGATATAAAGTCATTCGACTAACTCCAGATAGAGTTTTAATGACGTTTGATTTTTTAGAAAGTAAATACAGATTGTTTTTCAGTGATGCTATGAAAATGTATTTTGATCAGATGGCAACATCCAAAAAATTTTTGTTAAGATTAGACGTTCGAAACGCTCTTTAATTGCATATCTATTTAATTTCGTACTTTTATTTCATTATACTAACTAACAATTTCAAACAGGTGGCAACTTTTCAACCCTTTTTGTTAAAAAAACCATTCGAGTTTTTACTAGCAAATCCAAAAAATCTGTTCATACCGGTGCATCTAAACGTATAGTGACTTTTTTCATAACAAATTTTAAACAAGTGGCAACCCTTTACAAACATATTTTTATCAGTACAACTTTTTAAATAGTTCTAGCTTTATAATCGCAGTGTAATGATAATCAAGAGGATTTTCACTTAAAAATTTTAATTATGTGGCAACATCTTGACACCTTTCAAATTCCACTATTTAATAACGTCTAATCGCTAAAGCTTTAAATTTAGCAAATTTTCACACTTCAGCGAGTAAAAGTGTTTTATCGATTTTTTTGTTATTATTGTATTAATAGAAAAGTAACAGCCAATAGTGCAATTGCACCGCAAATACCACAAACCAATTACAGTTATTTGATTGCAAACAAACATATTTACGTGACACGTCTGTATATACGAGTACACAAACTAAAAGTTCAACACACGAAGCTTTTCACCCAACGATCGAGCACACACTCGGTCAGTCGAACAGCCATTCAATCTAACACTGCGCATCCTTTCAATAGAGTGTCGAAAATGTTTTACGAAAAAAGCTGTTAAATAATCAGTGAGTGAATGAATCAGTTCAAACGTTCACTTAGTCCACTTTTCAGTGGCGATGAGACCGCAAAACTGCATTTTCATTTACTGAAATCATTTTGGCGGATTTTCGGTGCAGCAATACATTGATGAGCAGAGAAACTGCAAATGTCTGCCACATTGTTGCATACAACTGTAATTTGCACAGTACAGGGTGTGACAAAAGAGTTTTCTCAATGTTTTTATCTAACTAACTGGACGTGAAGAACTGAATTTCGGCAGGGTGAGGGCTGATCATAACCTTAGCTTCATCTAATATAGGTTATAGATTATAGATTATGGATTATGGATTATAGATTATAGATTATAGATTACGGATTATAGATTATGGATTATAGATTATAGATTATAGATTATAGATTATAGATTATAGATTATAGATTATAGATTATAGATTATAGATTATAGATTATAGATTATAGATTATAGATTATAGATTATAGATTATAGATTATAGATTATAGATTATAGATTATAGATTATAGATTATAGATTATAGATTATGGATTATAGATTATAGATTATAGATTATAGATTATAGATTATAGATTACGGATTATAGATTATGGATTATGGATTATAGATTATACATTATGGATTATAGATTATAGATTATACATTATAGATTACAGATTATAGATTATAGATTATAGATTATAGATTATAGATTATAGATTATAGATTATAGATTATAGATTATAGATTATAGATTATAGATTATAGATTATAGATTATAGATTATAGATTATAGATTATAGATTATAGATTATAGATTATAGATTATAGATTATAGATTATAGATTATAGATTATAGATTATAGATTATAGATTATAGATTATAGACTAAAGATTATAGATTATAGATTATAGATTATAGATTAAAGATTATAGATTAAAGATAATAGATTATAGATTATAGATTATAGATTATAGATTACGGATTATAGATTATGGATTATGGATTATAGATTATACATTATGGATTATAGATTATAGATTATAGATTATAGATTATAGATAATAGATTATAGATTATAGATTATAGATTATAGATTATAGATTATAGATTATAGATTATAGATTATAGATTATAGATTATAGATTATAGATTATAGATTATAGATTATGGATTATAGATTATAGATTATAGATTATAGATTACGGATTATAGATTATGGATTATGGATTATAGATTATGGATTATAGATTATAGATTATAGATTATAGATTACGGATTATAGATTATGGATTATGGATTATAGATTATACATTATGGATTATAGATTATAGATTATAGATTATAGATTATAGATAATAGATTATAGATTATAGATTATAGATTATAGATTATAGATTATAGATTATAGATTATAGATTATGGATTATGGATTATAGATTATAGATTATAGATTATAGATTATAGATTATAGATTATAGATTATAGATTATAGATTATAGATTATAGATTATAGATTATAGATTATAGATTATAGATAATAGATTATAGATTATAGATTATAGATTATAGATTATAGATTATAGATTATAGATTATAGATTATAGATTATAGATTATAGATTATAGATTATAGATTATAGATTATAGATTAAAGATTATAGATTAAAGATAATAGATTATAGATTATAGATTATAGATTATAGATTATGGATTATGGATTATAGATTATAGATTATAGATTATAGATTACGGATTATAGATTATGGATTATGGATTATAGATTATACATTATAGATTATAGATTATAGATTATAGATTATAGATTATAGATTATAGATTATAGATTATAGATTATAGATTATAGATTATAGATTATAGATTATAGATTATAGATTATAGATTATAGATTATAGATTATAGATTATAGATTATAGATTATGGATTATAGATTATAGATTATAGATTATAGATTATAGATTATAGATTACGGATTATAGATTATGGATTATGGATTATAGATTATACATTATGGATTATAGATTATAGATTATAGATTATACATTATAGATTACAGATTATAGATTATAGATTATAGATTATAGATTATAGATTATAGATTATAGATTATAGATTATAGATTATAGATTATAGATTATAGATTATAGATTATAGATTATAGATTATAGATTATAGATTATAGATTATAGATTATAGATTATAGATTATAGATTATAGATTATAGATTATAGATTATAGATTATAGATTATAGATTATAGATTATAGATTATAGATTATAGATTATAGATTATAGATTATAGATTATAGATTATAGATTATAGATTATAGATTATAGATTATAGATTATAGATTATAGATTATAGATTATAGATTATAGATTATAGATTAAAGATTAAAGATTATAGATTATATATTATGGATTAAAGATTAAAGATTATAGATTATAGATTATTGACTTCAATATAGTTTGAACATCCTCGCAGAACAGCTTCTGTAGCATAATACTCGACCTTGTGGCGCACCTTGTATATATCCAGGTGTACCAGTATTGACCATACGCAGCTGCACTAGGCCAATTGCATTTGACTGAGGTAATTTTGGCTATTTAAATGGTGATTTTGTTAGCGCTGCAAATGTTTTACCCACAAACACTCTCGGTTGCAAATCGCACCGCTTGCCTCGGTAACGATTCATTACTTAGGAAAATACAAATTGGTCTGTCACCAAATGATTGGCGTTGAAAATATATACACATCTGTATACGTATGCAAGCAAATTTACCTGTACCGTTACATTAAATATGCCAATGAAATAAAGTAGTACATATGGGGTTTGAGGTACACAAAACTATTTTTCAACGATATATACGTGAATTATAGCTTGATTTTGACTGTTCATCTTGTATGGCAGCTATAAGTTATAATGGTCCAATATCGAAACTTTCTTCCGATATTGTAACGTTGCTTCAGAAACAGTTCATGACAAATTTCCTGAAGATATCTTGTCAAGTAAACAAGTTTCTCATAAAAGAACTTAAGTTCAGTTAGTATGTCAGCTATAACCTATAAGGGTCTGGTATCAGCGGCCCCGACAAAAAAGTAGTTTCTGTGGGAGAAAGCGACAGTTGCGAAATTCCAGGTCCATACCTAAAAAACTTAGTGACTAGTTCGAGTATATAAAGACAGACGGGCACGGCTAAACCAACTCAGCTCGTTATGCAGATCATATGCACATATATAAAAGTCTCCGACGCTTCATTCTGCGTATTACAAACTTTGTGGGAAACTTATTATACCCTAATCAGGAAATTATTCTTGAGTAGAGTTGCCACCTATTTAAAAAATGCAATCAATTATACTATATAAATAAGTAATCCACTGTAAAACAAGCTGTAGATGTTTGAGAAGTTTTACACCCGAACATATTTTTGATAAGGGTTGCCACCAGTGTAAAATTTGGTAGTCCATTAAAAATTATTTTTCAAATTTTGCCATCAAAACTATATATTATTATGAAATATTCACTTATAAACAAAAAAATAAATATTTGGGATAGCGTTGCCATCTGGTCTTAAAAATGTATTCAAGCATGTTGAAGCAAGAAAGTGAAATAAAGTCAGGTACATAATTTAAAAAGCAAGATCTCTGATGGTATTTCGGTATTTTATATTCGTCAATTAAAAAATAATAATCCTAAGGAAAAGAGTCGTTGTGTCACACTCTAAGAACTGACGAAAATTTATAAAAGCCCAATCTCGGCCAAATTTGTTTTCTCTTTAATATTACTTGCCAAATCTGTTATAAGATAAAAATCCAGAAATGTATAATTTACTTAACATAAAAAATATTCTCACTCTAATTAATCTTCTTTTTCTCATTCTTAAAACCAAAGCGCTCTATTTTCGCCTGAACTCCGCCTAGCAGGAAAACTATAACTGTAACTATCAGCGCAACGCATTTATTAATTACTTAGTTCCTCTAAATCATACGCCGTAGTCGGGTTTGCAACCTAAACCAGCGCCACCTTCCCGCTTTAAAACTAACAAGCTACAATTTTTTTTTTGTTGTTTACCGACAACTTCGGAATGTGTATGATTTTTAGATTTTAATTATGCGCGCATATCATGTGACCCCAACTTCCACAACTGAAAAACTCCGTATTTGTTTAGCACGAATATTTACCGTTAGACTACTATTTTGTGGGTGGAAAAAACGGCGGCCGCACAAAACTTACTCCTCCACGCTTCAATGGCAGTGCCCCAGCCCTTTGCCTGGCAGCTTGCAATTGCTCACATAGCAATAGTAATTGTGGACTCAAGCCCCGCTGCCGCCTCTGCTCGAGCTCTTGCTAGCATTAGCGCCGAACAGCGCTGGTTTCTTTTTTTATTGTTTTTGCAATAATCATGGTAAAAGTTTTAATTAATTTTCCTCGACATGCGCTATCGACAACAACACAAACATAAAAAGCATCTGCGCTGTGGCTTGTTTGCATTTACTATTTAATGACAGAGTGTTTGTTGCATGCCACAAGTATTCGGTGGAGCATTAATATACAGTTACAATGCTAACTATACACGTATGCATGCATTTATGTGATTGTTTGTGTGTGGAGGAGTTTTCTGTGTGCTTCCACCTGTTTTTCATGTTGATGGAACAGCGAAATATGAATGTTGCCACTTTTAATTTAGTTCATCAAAGCGGAAGTTATAATGCAAATTTATGCTCAAATTCCCACAAACACACTCGCATAGACATGTTAAATATATTTTCTCCCTCTTTTTAATAACTGTTTGTAACTAAAAACAGATCTTGTTGTTGAGGCGATAGGTCAATAGTTCACCGAAACATGCAACATTATAATACAACGTCCATCAAAGTTCATGCTTCGTCCCAACAGTTTTACAAAATAATTGAATAACGTAGGCCGATGAAGTATTTGTAACCTTTGGAACATATCACCATTTTCTTGGAGGCTACTAATGACTTCATACTTGGAGAATTTCAGATCGATGTATCAAAAACTAAGGAAATAGTTCACTTATACTCATAACTTCATAGGGTATCCGACGTATCCTTATGGGTGCTACAAGCTTTGTGGCAAACTTCACATACTTTGCTGAGCGTTTAATGAAGCACTTGAATGTAAGTTAAGTCAATCTGGTAGGTCAATAAGCCAAACATAAATCAGTTTGGTCCTTTGCGATACTAGATAGAGTTCACTTGCTAAATCCAAGAGGAGTAGTCATCGTTAAGGATTCCTGCGCTTGACGCGCATTTTAACAGACTCTGCTGCGTCACTGTCGATACCTCTTCCAGTGTACGAGTGTCACACTGTGCGGACCCCAGATGCTAACATCGTAGTTTTGCCAATTCGGAACAAGTGCTCAAGAGATACTCTATTGTTTCCCGGGTGCCCTGCTCTAAACATTTCAATCTGTCCCCCATTCTCCGGGCGTGTGCCGCCATCAGATAGTGACTAGTCAGTATTCCGATCATGTTCCCATGTCTGTTCTACCGAGTGCCAATAGGAGTTTTGTGTATTTTCGATCTACCGGACTTTTGCAGTCTTTCACCCTGGTGTAGACAGTGCATGGATTTCTCATTGGCCATCTCGTCCATTATATCATTGCCCTCGATGCTTTTCTGGCCTGAAACCCAGTGGAAGTGAAGTTCTTTGATTCTGATAACACTTTTCACTGCTACCCTGTTTCCCAAGATACTTCTGGCCGATTTGCGTCACGAGGATGTTGACCCTGGAATTTCTTGCAGGTGTATTAGAGACCACCTTCGCGGCTTTCGGAATAGCAAAGACCTCAGCTTGAAATATACTGCAGTGGTCCGTCAACTTAAACGGCTGTCTTATGCCTAACTATGGATAGTATATTCCTGCACCGACTCCATCATCCATTTTCGAGTCATCCGTATAAATGTTTAGAGTGTTACGCGTAGCTAACATACGTTGGCATAAACATCTTTTCCTATGTTTACCTTCTTGCCTAGTTGAGAAGTGGAATCATGTAGTCGGTATTTACTTAACCACCATTACCCATCGAGTTATGTCCGAAGGTTCTAAAAATATGTAAATTCTCCTTCAGCCAGCAGTCGTCCCGCCAATTTTGTTGCGCAGTCAGCGAAGAGGTCTATAGATGGCGGGTTTGTAACCAGTTCAAGAGCCGCCGTTGGAGTTATTTTTAAAGCACCCGCTATGCATTTGGAAGTTAATTAATTGGAGAAGTCTTTCCGATTTTATCAAAACTACTGGTCAGCATTCGGTCAAACGTCTTCAATTAATACCAAATCATTTAAAAACTGGACTTAAGGAGCTAGATTATAGCATTTACTAGAAGCATTTTGAAATCATATATTATTGAGACATTTTGCGTAAAATTTGATTAAATTTAGTGGTCTTCGAGACATAGTTTCAAGCTCGATTGAGTATACAGCTAATACAAATCCATAATTATTTCCGGTCAGGATTACATTGTACGAAACTATTCGAAGTTCAGGTTATATTCTTTACTAACAGTAGCAATAGAGGGATGTGGTTACATATACCTAAGTCAAGCAACTCCAAAAACTGCAGTCTTTAATGAGAGATTTTGACATATGTATATAAACATTATAAAATCTCATTAAAGATTGAAAGCTCCGATAATAAATGTATACACTACATGCATATCGAGGGGAAGTTTTGCATAGCCTCGAACCCCAGAGATTTATGTAGATATTACAAGGAAAATCTTCAGTTAAAAGTTCACAAAGTTCACGGGTTTCATGCAGACTTTTTAACAGTCTAGGTACTCGTATTCGAACTCCACTTTCTTCCTACTTTTTTTTTTTGACTTCATGCTTCGTTTATTTATCAACTTTTCAGCCTTGCATGTGTAGGTAATATAATCGCCTACCTTCAACTTCTCCAATCTGGGACCCTAACATGACACTCAACAGTCTTTGAGCCCGCTGACCTGTACATAATTGAAAGTAATACAACTTATTGCCCTTCAATTATTCTAATAAAACTACTTTCCCTTTATGGTATGTAAATGTCTATGACTCAATTTGTGAATCCCCTACAGAAGCGAATAAAAGTGCGCGTTAAAGCGAAAGTAAAACAAGAACGCCGTCGTGTTGAGAATTACAAAACTAACACGATTATTGCTTAGCTGGTAGCTGCTGGTGCTAGCTCCCTTCCAGCAGCGAGGGCAAATATGCAGTGACATTGAAGGAAATTAGTCTCCAGGGTAAATGCAGCCGTCGAGCGCTGAAGGCGTGCGCTTGCCCTCGAAAAATTCACTTGCCGCGTTGGCTGCAGCATTTTTCTTCACTTTGCAACATTGTAATCTGTAATTAGTGATGTTTCCACATTCAGTTGCAGCTACTGCGAACAGTTAGTCAGCTGACAGCTGCCGGAGTTGGCAGCTTAGGAACTCAATATTTGTACACTCGTATGTGTGTGTATGTGTGTGTGTTGTGGCAATTACACACATTTCAAATGCATTCGGTTTAATTAATTTGTCCGCCTTGAAATGGTCAAGTCTCAAGCGAATGCCACAACTGCCAGCAGAAAGTCAAGTGAAAGCCATAATGGTACCAAGTCCTAGGGTCCACAAATGATGTAATTGTTAATTGAATTGTATAAAATTGCATTTCTTTCGCTTTAATTGCATGCAATGCTGAGTCTCCGAGCTCCTCTTCTCAGTAACTGAGTAAGTAAAACTCAAAACAGTATTTATTCCTTTTGTGGTTGAGATAGGACAGTGGGTAGTTTTCTTAAGATAACAAGAGATTCCATATGGATCATTAAAACTCTGTTTTCTCACCAACGCTTGGCAAGCTTACGAAAAGCCCACAGATCCAACGCTAGAACACGTGAGAACCACAGGGCACCGACTCGTTCCCCTTCTAAGGAAATTGCGGAATCGATGCACTTTATTACAAGCCCATCAGCTTTACAGTTTCCAGGGATTCCACCAAAACCAGGAGAGGAAGTATTAGATCGAAGTAGCTAAGCGATTGCTAATGAAGTCAGATGATCCTTAACTAGTCTGTAGGGCACAATCAGCGAGCTCAAAACATCAACTATCGGAGAGAATCCTTATTGTTCCAAAGTAGGCTCTTCTAGTGTAATTTCGTTAATACTCGAGCAAACGTTCGATCTTGCTCTGATCTGGATGGGTTTATGAGCCCTTGAACTGGAAATAACTAACAAATAATATTTAATTCCACGCATAACCCCGACTAGAATTAAATCTCGAACTGCATAAAAAAATTGTACAACCCAAATCGCGTGACGCATTCGTAATCACCGGTAAATATATCGAAGTTAAGAGCAAGGAAGATTGACAACAAAAAGAGAACATCAGATAAACAACACGATGTCTTTGTTGTCTTCGTTTATTTAAAAAAAAAAAAACCGCTTGTATGTGAGGGATGCTTGCCACTGCAGGAATCAAATTGAGTATTGCTGCAGAAACAATGGAAAAGTGTGGCATACAAGTATTGGAATTGGCATTGGCGTGCCACATGCTGTTATGCTAAATGTTGCATGTGGCAATTTACTTTCGTTATGTCACGCGGCGCTTAAGTCAAAGTGACAAGCTGAATCGGCGCTTAATCTGCCGCATAATCTGTCATAGCTACCGGAGGGTGCCAGTGCGCACCAACAGCTGCGACAACTCATGGATGTCAACGGCAATAAAAGACAACGCCAAAGCAAAGTAATGGCAACGGCAATAATACAAAGCGCTGGAGAGCAGCTACAGCTGTGCCACCTAGCAGAAGTGGCAGCGGGACCTCTGTGTGCCACTTGTGCCGCATTGCGTGAGTGCGAGGTGGAATTGAACTGTGACCGTTGCGTCGATTTATTTTGCCAATATTTGCATTTACCCGATTTATGTCATTTACCGTGAAACGGGATCTCTTGTTGGTGCAGCGTGTAATGATAATTTTTATGCGTTTTTTTTTTATTTTGTCCAGCGTTTAAATAACTGCAGAGGAAAGAATTTTAAACGGATGATGACGGTAGACCAGGTATTAAAAGAGAAAAAAACTTAAAGAATATTGCAGCAATTTTTTAAGTTATAAACAGATTCTTCAAGCGACAAAAGAACCTTAAAGTCAGTTGACAAACTATCACAATAAATTTCCCGTATTTCGGCAACTTAAGAATGCACTAACAAAAGACAGGATCCTTCAAAGGGTGATCCATTTCGAAATTCCCCACATTTTAAGAAAAAAACACAGAAACTTTAAATTTAATGGGGAATCACCGTTCGAAAAAACATTTTTTGGCATTTATCTTTTGAAGCTTATTCCTTTCAAATAATGGCCGCGACTAAGTAAGTAACTAATATGAACTGGTTTATTTCGTGTGAACATAAGACGCTGATCTAGTGAGAAAAATTATTTCTTCGCGAATAAAGTATAAAAATGCGGCTGATTATTCCTTTAAAAGTTTGTCTTTTTTTTTTTTGGAAAAAAAATTAGAAAAAGTTTTGGCTTCTAGAAGAGTTTTTTTTTTAACTCGCTGATAATGACGTCATATTGACCCGACCACTTGATGTTTTTACAAGCCCTATATTAAGTTTTAAAATAATACTAAATTTAGTTAAGGAAATTTATTTTTGTATTGACATTGCTTTGGTTTGAAAGCGATAATAATTGAATTCACGTTTGACAAGCTCATAAAAGACATACAAATAACTCTTAAAGCTTGAAGCATATGGCAATGTAGTTATTCGAAGAAAGGTTACTTTTAAGGGTAAAAGTAAAGACATATCTATTTAAACTTTCCTTCTACTTTGTCTTGACTGAAATTATAAATTTCTGTACAGCCTTCTTAAAACTTTCGCAAATTTTCCTGTTCAGTACTCCAAGAGCCGTCTCTTCTTTTTCTTTACTGGTGTAGGCACCCTTTACGCCCTTAATGCCGAGTTAACAACAGCGGGCCAGTCGTTTCTTCTCTGCGTTGTTGGCGCCAATTCCAGATATCAAGTGCAGTGATGACTTTCTTCACCTGATCTTTCCAAGCTCTTCTTCTTGCTCTGTTTCCACCGGCGGGTACTCAATCGAAAACCTTCAAAGCTAAATGTTTTCTGCTATTCTGCTATCCGAACAATATGATCTAGCTAGCATAGTCGCTGCCTTTAACTTGCTGAACTATGTCAATGTCGTTGTACATCTCATACAGCTCATCGTTCCATCCAATGGCTTACTCGCCGTTGCTAATGCGCATAGGACCATAAATTTTCCGCAAAATTTTCTCTTGAATATTCCTAAGGCCGACTCGTCAGATGTTGTCATCGTCCATGTCCCTGCACCATGCAACAGGACGGGAATAATGAGCGACTTATATAGTTTTTTTTTATTCGTCGAGAGAGGACTTTACTTCTCAGTTGCCTACTCTGTCCGAAGGAGCACCTGTTGATGTCAGGGTTCAGCCACCTTATCTGTATATATGTTTTAGTATATATTTGTAATTTCTAAACTTAAGCACCGTATATTAAAACAGGTACTTGGAATGATTTAAATTAGGCTGGACAATATTTTATATCATGATTGCCTCTTCTCAAAAAGTACCTACATTGGAAAGCTCACTTCAGTCTCTGCTCTGATTCCAAGGTAAATGAAACTCTTGAAACGTTGAAGTTTTGACTGGCGGCAAAAAGGGATCTCTGACTGTTTATTTCTCTCACAGGAAATTTTTTGCCGTCAGAGGAATGGAATATGCCGGTAGATTATTCCTATAGGGAGTTTCGATCAGTTGCCCATAATTAAGTATATTAAATAAAAGTCAGATCGATGAGTTAAGTATGTTATTGCAAACACAAAATCCTTTGCCCCCAAACAAATCATATTCAAGTATATATACCTATATTGCATATCAATATCAAACATGCTAATCAAATTCAACAAAGTGCGCCCGTCCGTCTGTATATACGCGAAAAAGCCTTTAGTTTTTGAGATATCGCTCTGGAATTTCGCAAAAGTCCTTTTCTCTTCAAGAAGCTACTTAGTTGCTGGAACCGTTGATAACGGACTACTACAGCATATATTGTGTAGAAAACTTTTTTATTTGACAGAATATGTTCACTAAAATTGGCTTTGAATATTTTTTGAATTAACGCCACAATTTGCGAACAAATTTTTCAAAATACTTAACCATATGGCTGTCGTGTAAATAGAACGATCAAAATCAAGTTCTTGTATGGACATTTTTTGTTTGTGAAGGTTATTATAGCTTCGGTGTAACCTAAGTAAATTTTTTTTCTTGTTTTGTTTTGAAAAAATATACTTAAGTTCCAAGTCATATCTAACTTACTTTTCTTAAACATTGGTTCACGTTCTCTATCAGTTTTCAGTTAGAATAGTAGTTCCGCCGGTAATATATTCTTAACTCCTGCTTTACTCTTGCTCATCCACTCGAACTTTCTCATAGTGAATTCACGGAATACCTACGAGTATGTATGTATATCACATTTCAGATTATATATTTGACTTCATTGTCTCTGCAGCAACCGAATACGTCCCTCTACTAATTAAGCATAATCTAGAAGTCAGTTAGCAAAACTATTGGTAATTTTTTTCGGAAATTTGCCCCCGTCATCAAATCATTTATAAATCGCTGTCTCTTCCCATAGAGATCTAGCCTTTTAAGTATTTATTTGCGTTAAAAAGGCATCATATTTCAATTGCTGAAGCTGCTTACACCGCTGAGGGCTGCAAAGAGTTCTTTAATTGCCGTTTTGAATCGGAAGATAATATACTATTATGAGTGTCGCTATCGTTGCGAATTAAGTATAACAGGCCATGTCAATGATTTGCATTTTTGTTGCCGCAAATTTTGACAACCTACTTTATCAACTACCAAAATGTCGCCCGCAGGTTCAAACGAAAGCTGTGACATTACGATAACTTCCTTTCTGACAGAAAAAAAAACACTCCGATATATATATATTTTATCTTTATATAGTATATGTACATATATACAAGTATACAAATATTTCAGCGCAAAAGCGCTGATGATTTTATAAAAGCCTTCTTTCAGCATTGTCAACTGGCGATTACGTAAGATACCCGCATCTCTATAAAAGCAATATCGCGCCGGTTGTTATCGATGCGGCTTGTTGTTATGGTTGTTGTCACAGTTGCTTTATGGCTGTGGCTTTGTGTCGTGTCGCTGCGGCTTTCTGAAGCCATGTCAACGAAATGGACAGCTGCGCTGCGCACCAAATGTGTCTCTTTACAGTTATTTTTCATTATCGACTCCCAGGTGGTGGTGGTGTGCGTGCGTGTGTATGTGCGTCATACATTTACTGCTATTTTGACAGCGCTTACGCCATATCGCGTGTCCTTTACTTTATTTTTTTGTTGTTTTTTCGCTTTTGTCTTCGATAATTTTATGCGTGTGTCAACATCTCAACATATCAGTGCTTATTGCCAACTTTTTCGCTTATTTACAACCACCGTATGCGTGAGCGCCTTTACTCACCTTACGCGGCACACAAGCGCACTCTCACACACACAAACATTTGCACTTTCTTCTGCTTTCCAATAAAAGTCTTTGTCTTTCTTTTGTTTGGGCATTCGCCTCGCCATATCTTTCGCTTATTTACCGATTAAATAATGAGTATGTAATCACTATAATTCATCTCCGTGCAGCCTCCTCTTAACTGCGTTGTGATCGGCGCGCTTATAGGAGTTCTTCGTCTTTTGCCGTTATGCTAATAACATTATTTATGGCTGTTAATGATATGCCTGCTGTTTTGTATTCTCTTTTATTGCTTTTTGTGCGTTTTCTTCATTTCAGTTCTGCTTTTGACTACGATTTCGCAGAAGCGTGTCATTTCCTTATGTTTCGCATAAAGCGCCGTTATTTATGCGCCGTGTACGTTGACACTTCACAAGTAATTAAAAATAGCGGTATTCTTTTTTATTATTCTGTGAGAAAAATAAACTCGAATTTCGAGTGGATAGTTTGTAGGTTAGTCACACAAAGTTCGAAGCCAGTGTGAGACATGTTTTGCAAGATCTGCTCTCAACCAACGACTTTTTATGACAGGAGAGAAGTATAAATACTTGGTGTATGTCACTGAAACTAAACGAAGTGACGAGGCATTGATTTTAGATATAACTTTATGACCACTCGACCGTCTAACCGCGGTTTTGAAATAACTGAGATGTTTTGAGCAAATACGAGGTGTGTTCAAAAAGTATCGTGAATTTTGTGTTTTTTCAAAAATTATTTATTTATTCATGAATATCTATTTTGTCCCCTTCAAAGTAATCTCCATGAGATATTATACATTTGTGCCAACGGTTTTTCCAATCTTCGAAGCACTTCAAAAAATAATTTTTTTGTATCTTCTTCACCTCCTCCTTCGATGCCGTCTTTATCTCGTCAAGAGAAGCGTAACGTCGTCCTTTCATGGGTCTCTTCAGTTTAGGGAACAAGAAAAAGTCACAGGGGGCCAGATCTGGGGAATACGGTGGCTGCGACATAACTAGTGTATTGTTTTTGGCCAAAAAGTCGCGCACAAGCAACGATGTGTGAGAGCAAGGGCGTTATCGTGGTGCAAAAGCCAATTTTTGTTCTTCCACAAATCCGGGCGTTTCTGGCGGATTGCTTCGCGCAAATTGCGCATAACTTGCAGGTAATATTCCTTATTGACCGTTCTTCCCTGTGGCAAGAACTCATGATGCACCACGCCCCTGCAATCGAAGAAAACTGTCAGTTACGATTGGCGATACTTTTTGAACACACCTCGTATGAGTCGCCTATTTTTGGTTAAAGTTTCTAAAAATTGTTAGGACAGCCTCGACAAACTTGACAGCAACATTTGCCCACCTAAAACTATGATATGCGAGAAAAGTCGAAATCCGGTTGATGTCTAACCGTCCGTTTGTCTGTCAATGTAAGCCTTAACTTGAGTAAAAATAAAATTTCGTACACATGTTCCTTGGAAATGGAAAACGAGTTCATAGATCGGCGTAATCAGATTAATACCACGCCCGCAAAACGCCATAAATCGAAAACGTATGAAAGACCATAACTAAGCACTAAATAAAGATATGAAACTTCTATTTGGCACAGAGGATGAATGTAGCAAGAGAACCCCTGGAGGTGATCTAGTGGCTGAAATTATGGAGGGAACACTTCTTCAGTCTGCTGAATGGCAGTGAATGCACAACGCTAGGAGAAGTCGAACCCGATTCCCCAATCGATGACGATAGAGCAGACGTTCCATTACCCGACCATGAAGAAGACCGAATAGCAATTACCCGTCTGAAGAACAACAAAGCGGCGGGGCTATTCGAACACGGCTGCGAAGAACTGATAAGAAACATGCATCAGCTTCTTTGTAAAATCTGGTCGGACGAAAGCATGCCCAACGATTGTAATTTAAGTGCGCTCTACCCAATCCACAAAAAAGGGAGACCCTACAATCTGCGCCAACCACCGTGGAATAAGCCTACTCAATATCGCTTATAAGGTTCTATCAAGTGTATTGTGTGAGACATTAAAGTCCACCGTCAATAAACTGATTGGACCTTATCAGTGTGGCTTTAGACCTGGCAAATCAACAACCGACCAGATATTCACCATGCGCCCAATCTTGGAAAAGACCCGTGAAAGGAGAATCGACACACACCACCTCTTCGTCGATTTCAAAGCAGCTTTTGAGAGCACGAAAAGGAGCTGCCTTTTTGCTGCAATATCTGAATTTGGTATCCCAGCAAAACTAATATGGCTATGTAAACTAATGTTGAGCAACACCAAAAGCTCCGTCAGGATCGGAAAGAACCTCTTCGAGACATTCGCTACCAAACGAGGTTTCAGACCGGGCGTGTAACTTCTTCAATCTAATCTTGGAGAAAAAGCTAAAAAGAGAGCTTAATAGTGAAGGTAAAATCTTCTACAAGAGTGTACAACTGCTGGCGTACAACATCGGTATCATTGGCCATAACAACCGCAGCATTAGTTTTGCTTTATGCAGATTGGACAAAAAAGCGAAGCAAACGGATCTGGTGGTGAATGAGGGCAAGACGAAATATATCCTGTCATCAAACAAATAATCGTCGCGTTCGCGACTTAACTCCCACGTCACTGTTGATGCCAGAATAGCTCTTGCCAACTCTTGCTTCGGACTAAGTAGGTAATTGAGAAGTAAGGTCCTCTCTCGATGACCAAAGACCGAACTCCAGAAGCCACTTATCAGCCCCGTTCTGGTAAATAATGCAGGGGCACGGACGATTACAAGATCTGGTGAGTCGGCTCCACTCCAAGAATATTCGACGCAGAATCCGCCGGTGGAAGCAGAGGAAAAAAAAAATCCACTCCTGTTGCGAACTGTTTATCGAAAAAATATGTAAATTTGTTGAATAAATGATGGAAGCTCAGAGAGATTCCGTATATGATAATAATATATCCCTGTGCTAAAACTGAGCTGAATCGGATCAATAATTTCCTCAGTCCATTTATACCTAATATAAAGATTTTCTAATTTTCGGCTGACTTTATAACAGAAATATTGATCAATATGTGAGTTATCTTAATAAAATTGAAAGAGCATGTTTCTGCAATAACAGTGTACCCATGTGCCTAAAATGGGTAAAACCTTGTGAAAACTTATAACCAATATCAAAGTTTTTAAACAATCGGTTGATTTTAGGCGGTATATAGTAATATGTTGATGATGGTATGTGAGGTAGCTTAATGAAACTGAGAGAGCATCATCATTATTTTTATCGCCCTTATAAGTAACTTACTTAATATTTTCCAACTTTTAGTTATGTTATTACTAAATATATGAGATTGGGTGTCTATGGCTTAATGCCAAAATTTGTGGAATTAGTCTACAAATTACTTAAAATTTTCGTTATTCTATTAAACCATATGGCGACTATGTGGCAATTAGTAAGCATTTAAAAATATATTATCGAATATACCTGAGCAGTGCCAAAGATTAATACAATAAGCCAGGCTTTTCACTGCCCCAATATAGGCTATATAGTGATTTCATAATTTCCACGGACTTTAAACCGTTTAGATTGGTATAAAAAGATTTACAAAATTTCTTAAAAATTACGCGGCTTTGCGCTGAACATGTAAGGAGTTGGTACATATCTTGGCCTAAACCTCATATTACTAATATAATCAATTTCGATCCATGTCAACTTCCAACCACTAATAAATTAGTTTTTAAGCAAAAAAAATCGATTATTGAAAAAATCGGTCAACAACAACAATACTTAAAGCTCAAAGAAACGACTCTTAGGTCACTATTTCTAATGTTTTCCCTTTCCTATCTCAATTTATTTAAGAGCAAAACTTTCTGCATGCATCACTTAAAGCTTTCACCCAGAAACGAAGACAATGGCAAATGGCTGCTCTACAAAGCTCCGCAGAATTACGAAAACAATTGAACGCATTTTAATATCCTGTGCAATGCTTTCCGAATGACATTTTGAGTGTAAATAAAATTTATTGCTTTCGACTTGGCGACCCTTTTATGTGTACACTGGTATATGCGAGTCATGCAAACAAAATTTTTTGGGGCAAGAAAACAACTCAAACAAAAACATATGTAAATAACAAAGCGAGCGTCTACCAAGCAAGTGCGCAAATGCAAACAATGCAAGCAAAACGCGAAGCGAACAACTTTTAGCTAAGTAAAATGTGAGAATATGCAACTGCAGCAGCGACGGCGGCAGCATTGGCAAAGCTGACGTCCGGCGAAATGCATATATAAAGCATATGAGAATTACAGCCGAGAGCCGAGAGGAACTGTGCAAATAGATGATATACAGTTATATATGCATGTATGCATGAGTTGGTATTGTGCTACGTTGCCCTAACCCAGTTTTGTGCCCAAAAAACAAAATTCGGAGAACAACAACAAACGTTTGTGGCAACAAAACGGCCTTGTCCATGCCACATCAGCGATGAACGAGTAAAACGGTGCTTTTGTTTTCCGCCAGTTTTTTCATGCAAACAACAGTTTATTGTCTTCGCGGTGCGGCGCTTTCGTTGCATTACATTTCATTGCATTTCTCACCTTTATTCTTTACTCATTGTTGTTGTTTCATTTCGGTTTCGCTGACGCGGTGGCATTTCTTTTGGGAATTTTATTAAAATCGCGCGCGCAAGCTGTCATAAGCAATCAAAAACGACCGACACACCGACGCCCACACGGCACGCTGTCGGCTTGAACGTGCCGCAGCCGCTTTGTTGTTATTGTTTTGCTGTTTTGCTGCTTTTTTGGCGAACCTGCAGTGCTTTATGCGCGGTGTCAAGTGCAAGGTAGGGTCCACAGCAGTCAGCGTTCTTCTAGATATAAAGAGCGATGTCGGGAGCAGCATAATCTTCGTTACAACAACAAAACACGAAAGCTATAGAGAACACATAGACACCCTGTACCCTGCATTGGCAATGATTTCCTTAGTTTATTGCCGTTCGCAAAAAAATATTCCACAGTCAGAACCAAAGGCAAGAAGCAGCAGAAAAAGTAGAAGAAAAGGTGAAAAAAAGACGTGACACCAATGTGTTGCTCCATTTCGCTCCAATTTATTGCAATTACATATTTTATTACCGTTGTTTACGCATTGTTTTCGGCTCACTCTCACGCAGACGTGGGCGAAAATTCAATTTCTCGCTGACCTGCTTTGCGTCATAAAAAATGTGTCCGCTTTTGCTTTGCCGAACCCAAACGCCTGTCAAATATTTATACACAGTTATTTTCAGATTTTTACGATTTTCATAATTTCGCATATTAGCGCAATCAGAGCTTTTACGACGGCTAATTAGCTATTATCTGCGGGCTTTCATATGAATAGCTTTCATAAAAGTGAAATTGTGTGGAATTCGTCAATAATATTGTAAGCGAGTGATGTTAAATTGTTAACCTAAATTAAGAAATATTTTTGACTTCTCAATATTTCTTTCAATCTATCCTAAAATTCAGAAAATGTGGCTTTCAGCTGAACTTTTCGTAATTCACCGTATGATTTGCCTAAAAGTATGCAAAAGGGAAACGTTGTGCTCAAAAAGAATGAGTCCAGAAACAAATCTTCTCAAAATATGCCTGAAACATAAAATTCAATAAAAAAAGGTAAAAGTTTTGGAGATACTTTTGGTACAATCGTTGTCGTCAATACATTTACTAACAATCTTCCAGGATTGATAAACGCTTTGAAAGTACTTAAAGAATTTAACCATACTACAAAAATGGTTCAAGCCGTTAATTTAAAATATATGAGCAAATTTCAGCGCATCTTGATGGCCTCCTTATGGCTTAAAATCCTTCAGCTATTCAATGAAAGAAACGTAAGTAGTTCTAAAAGAGGACAAAGTCTTTGCACGCAAAACATACAAAATTGCAGTAAAAAAGAAATTGAATTCCAAAATATGAAAGAAGATGAACATAACATAGCTGCAAAAAATTTTGCAAAAAAGTACTGTCATTTTTGTCCATTGAAACTATTTGACTCAGGTAAATTTACTATGCAAATTTTGATAAGCGCCTTATTCCTCTTGACTTCTTGAATGCCATTAATACCCGAAAGTTAGAAAGACTTTTTACATGTATTTGCATCTCTTCGAGAACATTTGTACTTTCCTCATTTCTTTTTCGGGTGATGAGCGTTCGTTTAGTGCTTTAGGAGATTTTCAGGACTATACTGTACCTAGAGACGGAATTACCCAGGCTGCCATCATGCCGTAAGGTTAGTACAAGTCCTTCAAATCAAGGTAAGCCTTAGTATTGCTCCAAAACTTTTCTCTTCCATTGCTGCAAAAATTGTTGAAGACTCATTGGGAAATAATTTTTTTCGTAGAAAAATGCATATACTTTAACAAACATGAATGCATTGAACATTTTTTTAGAGATAAGTGGCTTAAGGCGTGGGTTTCTACTGTGGAACCCATTAAGATTTCTAATTTTTTGTAATTTATTTTGATGGATATTTGTGATTTATTTGATTTTAATGTGATTTATTTGCTATCGCCAAGAATGATCAATTATTTATTTCAAAAATTAATTTTTAATGAAAGTAAAGTTTATTTTAAAATTTATATTTCTCTACTCTGCGACCACTAGCGACTATTCTGTTTGCTTGTTCGCCAACGAATGCCTCTCACTTGATAAAACTGTCGGTGACACTATGTAATCGACTAATTTTGAAGCAGCTACTTTTAAGTTTTAATACACTTCTCTAAAATCCAGGCGTCATGATGACAAGATGTCTCTATGATGTAGTTTCCTGATATAACCACTATCAGTTTAATTCGGTGGAAACACTATTTTTGAATCTTTTTACAGTGGTTTATATTAGAATTTTCACTATAAAACATCGATGTTTTAACTGATATGATGCATGTAAAATTAATATCGATGTTATGCCATCGATAAATCGAAGGTATGACTTTTATCACGAGCAATTAAAAATTGTTTCAAAAAATTTAAAACTACAAATTTACATTTGTTTATTTAAATATGTTTAGGAAAGTATTCATATTTCATATTGGCAAGTTTTGAAAAGAATAAATTCGAATTTTAACAGTTTTTATTAAGGGATTTAGAAACTATGATATTCAGTATTTTAGTTAGTTTTTATAAATCCTAATATTTTTTCCCTAGCCTTTGCAAAAATGGAATTTTATTAAATATTTCAAGTTTTATTCTATTTCTCCTATTTCTTTGTCTCTCTGACCATCTTGAAACTGATACAGCTACAATTGTTAAATATTTGAAAGCTACTTTAAGTAATTTAGGAAATTTTATTTGTAAATAATTCCGAATTTCCGACGGCTTTTATTGTCCAACTGGAGTGCGCAAATACATATGTATATGGATAACTCATCGGGCATATCCAACAAATTGTTTCCGTTTTTCTTCCAATTATTTTGGACTAACTTATAATGATCAGTCCCTGTAGAGTTCTTAAATTCTATCTACCTGTTAGGGATAACCTTCCAAAAGTTGAAACTCATGCTGATGAGTAACTTGGGTCCAGGCTGTGCCACGGCAATAGGTTACGTATCAAAGAGCTGAGACGGCACATCGTCCAGGCCACCATACTTACTGGAGAGGCGAAAGGAGAGATGGGATTGATCCTTCGTGTCCAAATACCTACAATTTCCCTTAAAAGTTAAAACAATAAATGAAAGTCAAGGACAAGCTCCAAAAGTAACTGACATTCACCTGGGCACCCTTTGCTTCTTCCAAGAATAGCTGGGTGGATTGCTCGCATGTATCGAGAACAAGAAGCATTTTTTAGGCAGAAAACAATAAGTAAAATAATTTCTACCTCTCTACGACCCGAGACAAAAAACAATTACATAAGCAGAATTAACTCTCCCGTGCCATCAGTCATCACATTTTGTAAATTGATCTTTAGGATGCTCAAATTGAAATGATTTTGCTTCCGAAAATGTTGTCATTAATTTTACTAAAATTACACAATTTATTTTCCATAATAAACTGCCGATAACAACGCGTGGCAAAGCTATTTTCCTTACAATTATGAAAAAAATATAAAAATATCAGGCACTGGGACCATGCGGCGGAAACATTGTACATGTTGTCATCCTAATGTCTTCTAGAAATGAAAACTGACCTATCAAACCACCAAAATGGCAGTCAATTCTTGTGTCCACAAACTAAGGGGACATTTGAATTTAAACTGCGCGCGTCGAAGGATTTGGAGAATTATTATCTTTTTTAGGTTGGTAGTACTGTCAGTCACATTTATGTCAAATTTCATGTCAAAATATTCATTAGTGTTTGCGATAAGTGTCGTTTTGTGAGCTGCTAAAAGTTAGTTTTTCGTTTTTTGCGATGTCGAAATTTGTTGAGCAACGAATTTGCAGTAATTTTGTTTACGGAATCAATTTTCTACTGCGGATACGATGAGGATGGTACAGAAAGCCTTTGGTGATGAGGCTATGTCTAAAAATAAGTTTACAAGTGGTATAGTGAGTTCCAAGCCGGCCGTGAACGTGTCGAAGACGAAGAGCGTCCAGGGCGACCATCAACCTCAACCGACGAGGCTCACGTTCAACAAATCAAAGATTTGGTGTTGAGAAACCATCGATTAACAATTAGAGACCTTGCTGATGAAGTTGGCATATCGAAAAGCTCAGCCGATACCATTTTGAAGGATGTTTTGGGCCTCAAGCGTGTCAAATCTCGACTGTTACCGAAAACATTGAATTTTTTGGAAAAAAGGCGTCGCGTTGAAGTGTGTGAAACGATGCTTTCCGACTAACAGGGTGTCATGAAATGCATTATAGCTGGCGATGAGACTTGGATCTATGCTTACGACCCCGAAACAACCGATCAATCGAGCGAATATCGTGCCAAAAGAGAGCCGAGACCAAAAAAATCGTGCCAAAGTCGCTCAAAAATCAAGGTCATGTTGACTGTTTTCTTCGATTATCGTGGTGTTGTGCATTATGAATTCCTTCCAACCCGTCAAACAGTCAACAAGGAATATTATTTGAACGTTGTGCGTCCTTTGCGTAACGCTATCCGCCTAAAAAGGCCGGAATTGTGGAAAGACAATTCTTGGTTTTTACACCACGATAATGCACCATCCCATACTGCCCTCGTAATTCGTGATTATTTCGCCAAAAACTCAACCCATATCGTTCCGCAACCACCGTATTCACCTGATCTGGCGCCGTGCGATTTCTGGCTGTTCACCAAGCTCAAAAGACTGCTCCGGGGACACCGTTTTTATACGATAGAGGAGATTCAAGCCGCAGCGAAGACGGAACTGAAGGTCATCCCGGAAAGTGACCACAACAAGTGTTTCGAAGATTGGAAAATCCGTTGGCATAAGTGCATTGCGTCGGGAGGGGATTACTTTGAATGGGATGAAATTGATTTGGAAGAATAAATAAAGAATTTTCAAAATAAATATTATACAATGTCACCCTATTTTTTGGGCACAGTAGTATGTACATAGTTGGCCCGAGAAAATAGTTTATACCAGCTTTCGAATCAAAATTAAAATTTTGAAACCTCGCCACATCAATATTTTCTATGCATTTTGACCAATCATTGAGTTTTTTTACGTAATTTTGTTGTTTTAAATTAAATAACGAGTTTTTTGGATTACTGTGAATAAAAAGAAAACTCGAATTGTACGAGTAAACACATGTTTCTAAAAAGTTTTTGTGAACCACCTTTTATATATATGTATAAGAGCATTGTATAAACATAAAACGTCAATTTGAAGCAAAATAAATATTTCAACGTGCAACATTTCAATTTAATTGCAAGCAACAATATATTTCAATAATTTTTTCACCAAATTTCACACAGCGTTTGCAACGTCATTTATCAGCCCAAATTGCACGGCGATTAAAATTCACCGAAATTTAAATGAAATGAAATTGTAACTAAGCTTCGCTGAATGGATTCAATTCAATTCAATAACCAAATCAATTTATTTTATATTACTTTTGTTGTTGGTGTATTTTATTAAATTCTATTTTTTGCATAATTATTGTTGCTGCTGTGCAAGCCAAAAACTGCCGCGCTTTTGTTAACAACGGTTATTTAATTTATGCAAAACATTTCAGCGCACCAACAAACACACACACACACATATTTATACACAACCAGACACACGGTTGTAGTCGCGTTTTAAATACGCGTGGGCATTCGTGGGACATGGGATTTAGCGGCGTCCAACAGAGCTGCGTGAAGCATTACTCATTTCGGCGAATTCCAGAGAGACACTCAGAAGCCGGCGGCTGACAAAAATAACAACAACACGAGCTTAAATAAAAGCGATAGGCATTTTTATGAATTCATTGTTTCTCGGATTTTGTTGTTTTTGGTTTTGGTACTACTTGTCAATTAATTGCTTTTGGTTTTTGCTTTGCGGTGCTACCGTAAAAGAGCGCGTTACAGGTAAAAATATACTATATGAATAAATATTTTTTGGGATTTTTTGAGTTTTTTTATATTATATTTCATTTATGTTTTTTTTTCTTATTCTTTTTTTATTTTATTCCGTCTCTCTCTCCTTGGTTCAGAGCTCAGTGCTCCGCACCAAAAAAATTTCGTATCACGTCCGCAGTGGGATATTGTTTATATTCTGGCGCAAATGGGTCAGTAAACCGCAGCACAAAACTGTTTTTTTTTTCAGAAACTTTTAGTATCATTTGCGGAATTCTTATTTTGAGTTGAGGCACACGTATATACCATACATATGTACGCACCTTTCGTTGACAAAATTTCGTTGCCATTGCGTCAATAAAATGCAAATATCTGAATAAAAAGTGCAATTTACACTCTTATGAAAAGAGAAAGTCGCGCATGCGCACCCACAAACTAGCCAGCTTCGCGCCGCAGGCGTGTGTGTGCTTGAGTACTCACCAGTATTTGAGGCGAGGTTCTGTGTCTAAGTGCCGTGCGGTTAAGCGTCATGTAAATGAGTCCATTTCTGCTTGTTTACGATAGTATCTACACGCATGATGAGGTTTGATAAAGAATATGCTTCAAGAATATCGCGCTTCTGGCACGTAGGTGTGATTTTTATCAGTTGCTTGTTGGCAAAAAGCATTAAAAATGTAGATTCAACATATTTTTGTGTGAAAATAAATATTTTCCCAAGCCAAAAGTCGTCAAATTCTACTGGGAATCACCAATAAATTTTTCGTGTTTAAAAAAATTCTTTGACCCACATACATATTTTTTCCAAAATAATACAAAAAAATTTTTTTTTTTTGTTCAATCATCTCCTTGCTTAAAGCTTAGAGCAAGTCTTCAAAGTTTCTCAATGTTTTTTTTATTATCAATTAATTAATTTGAGTTTCTGATAACCAAATACGAAAGTTATGTTCGAGTATGTACTCTAAAATAATGGAAATGTTTAATGATTCTCATGACAAGGTAAAGGAAGCAAATTTTACCTAAAATTCAGAAAAAGCGGTCTCAACGACTTTATAATGAGTAAATGTCTTCTATTACCAAGCCTTGAGTACTCGTAGAATTATTCGAACATTGTTTCTTCTTGTATAACTTAGATAATTAGTCTGAAAGAATCAAAGAGAGAGAGAGGCCGAAAGAGAGATTGAGATGCGGCTCTAAGAATTGCTTTAAACATGCTTGAAATTGATTTGAAATAATCAATCACCTGTTCAGGTTTTCCTTCCAATACTAGATAATATAGAAAGCTTCTATACACAATTTTAACTTACAAAAAAATTAAATAAGTACCTAATATATTTACTTATACCCATAAATTTGATAAACTACCATCACTCTACTACAGATGCTTTTAAATACATCGTTATCTCCTCTGAGAATATCTGAATCGGCTGCGGGATTCGCCGTCATCATTCACACGACAGGCGCGCGTTTGCGATGTAAATCTGCGATACTTCAATTCAATTAACCTGCGACTAGTAAATCTTGTCTGGAGCTGAAGTGTTGCCGCTGCTTACTTGGAAATGCATTCTTACACACACTCTAACAAACACATGTGGCGGCATAGCACCCTTTTGCTCTCAGCATTTGCGGCAGCCAAGTGACTGACTGCTCGCCTGCATCAACATAATCTGTACTTAATGACTGCAAAGCTTTAAATAAATCAAACTAAATTGACAATAAATTGTTAACCGCTTCGCCTCATACTTCTCCCTTTTGCTTTGAGGTTTTTTGCTTATTTAATTCAGTTTATTTTCGCCACTTTTCTTTATTTCTTTTATCGATGTAAAAATGCTGAAGGTGATGCCGTAGATCGACGAGCAGATAACCACAAAATGTTGTGAGCAAGCGCATACGAAATAAACTGGGGGGAAGAGAAGAAGTGTGCGGAAGAAAATTGAACAAATTTCGCATAGGAAAAATAAAAATAAAATTTTATCGATAGTTGTAGTTTTTGTAGTTTGTAGTTTGTAGTTATAAATATATATAGCCTCTATGTATGGTATGTTCTTTTAGTAATGGTGTGACCACTCTCCTTTATTTATTGCCGGCAATATGTTAAACAAGGCGATGGACTCACTGGCAGCACAAATTTTTGGTAAGAGTAGTAGAAGTGAAGAGGATGTGTGCGGTTTACTCTTCTACTCTCTCTTCAACAGGGTTTAAATAGCAAATATATTACGTTTTATAAAACCAATGCAAGTTTATTGAACCCTTGTGACTACAGCAACAACTGATGAGTGATCAAATCTTTTAAAACAGAGTTAGAGTTAGAATCTAGCAACGAAGTCAATGTGTTCTTCTTACTACCCATTGGCACTAAAATTTTATACATTTTTCGACAATTGGGCAAACGTGTATTTTTTCATTAGTTGTAATGCGAACGCTCATTTTTGTACGAAGATGCTTTCGGATTATCCCACCGACAAGATAATGCTCCGTTTTTAGTTACTGGAAATCATAAATCTCCCTAAGGTCAGTAAAATAGGTTAGGTCGTAGATTTGATCCAAAGTCGATACTCGTGCTTTTTGTTTCCCGTAAACTCCTGAAACATGAATAAACAAATTAACGAAGCGTTTTGTGCTTACCACAAATATATTAAGGCTGATAATATCGATCCTATCCAACTTCGCTAGGTTCGCCGAAAATGCGTCTACGGAAATATTTCAATCAGTTAATCGTGATCGCCTCCCTCCATCCAACATAGGCAAAGAGCGTCTGACAGAATATTCAGCCATACCTCATGTAAACCTATTGGACAGTTTGCAGTCAGAACATCTACAAATGTGGCGAGATTGACTTTACTAAGAACCAGGAGTTCAGATGATCTCTTACGGTTCACCCTGTCTGAGAAAGATCTCACTGTTGCAAAGTTCAGATCAAAGTCGAAAGGACGCCACCTTCAGAGGTTCTCTAATTACTTTCCGATGTCTCTATGCTATTCTTCCCCCTGTCAGAATCTTTCTGTCAAGTCTAATGTTTGAGATAAGCTTCGAGATGAAATTTATTAAGATCGACTCCAGCCGTACATTGTTGAAGCACCTCACGATGTCAAGAAATATACACAAAGTCTTCATGTAAAAAGGCTTCCTAAAGCCATGCCACTACCGACTGTTTCGAACGACTTACCTTTGCTGTAAGCATGCTGAGCCAAAAAGCGTCTCTTATAATATACCAAACATTCATCATCACTTTTCAACACTTCAAAGACGGCAATTTCGATATTAATGACCGTCCACGTGAAAAAACGCCAGAAACCTTCGAAGACGGTAAATAGGTGCTGTTAGTCGCCAAAAGGTGACACATTTACACCAAAAAGCGGTTTTTGAGCGATTGTCATATCTTCAATAAAATTATCTGTTCGATTTATGCTTCCAATTAAGAATCAATTTTCTTTGGCTACATGAATTAGATAGACCGCGTTATTCAAATCACCTCTTTTTTCGCTAATAACTGCCAAAGGGTGTCATGTTTGTACTAAAAAGCGGTTTTTAGCGATTGCAACGTCCCTAGTAGGCCTATGTGGACGATTATGCTAGATGAGAATCCGCGTCAAACTTAAGAAGAGCTTGTTCCAGCATTGGGTGTCACCCGCCATGCCATTTCAAAACAACTATATACGCCGGTAACGTTCCACAGACAAGCTACTTGGGTTCCTAAAGGCTTTAATGTCAGCAAAGGCAAGAATAAAGGATTCTGCTACAAGACCTCACCCGTTGAATCCTACCTGGAAACGCTTAAATAAGATGTCCTTCCCCACCCGAAATACCCGCCGCTTACTTTTCTAATAAGATCATCAATTTCATGCAAAAAAAAATACATTTCACTCTACTTTCTCTTTATACATATTTCCCATTAAATATTCGCGCTTTCATTAAAAGATCATGAGTCAAAAATGATCATCCTATGACTTTTATCCTGCCCCAGTTCTAGAAAAACCACTACTTTAAATACGCAAATTTTCTCAATTAAAAAAAGTTCAAATGAAAAGAAAATCGACATTAGGCACACTTCATTCAAAGTTCAGTCCCTTTAAAAGAAAGGAAGAGAAATAAAGTGCAAATTAAAGCGCACCATACACCAAGAATGTATGAAATTTCAGCTTTCAACAAGAATTAATGAAGCGCACGCACACATACCAACACATAAATGCCACCACACACACACATATATACACACAAATGATATCTGAAGATAAATATGCTTGTATCTACGCAGCGGAGCAGTATGCGTATAAATAATCACTGCAAACGCCCGCTTCAACACCTCGCCTGACATTCCCACGAGGAACAAATGCACCTGCAAATCGCTTATCTCTCCGACCATTTGCTATGCTGCCTTTGACATCCACTAGCTGTTGCCGTGGCTGGCGCTGATGCTCTGACGCCGATGTAGCTGCTACTGTCACTTGCCTGCTGTTGGCTGCCATCACCGGTGACGACAACATCAGCATCTACATCAGCTGCTATCAGCGCGTGGAGATCAGTGGAGTTGCATGCCTCGCATACAGACAAACGGCAGCACGACTGCTGTTAGCCGCCGCAAGCAGGCACCTTAGCGAGTCAACACCCCGGGCGCACGCCAGTCTTCCAATTGCTCAGCCAGTCCGTCCGCCAGTTGACAGTACTTTCGTCCAGCATTGGCAGTGGGAAACTGTAAAATTTATCGTTGCTTTCGACTTTATTTAGCGTGTTTATGTTTTGTCGCACTAAGAGCCCTTCGCACAAGCTCCAAATACACTGAGCACTCCGCTGCGACTGTGCCAAGGCGATTTGTTTTTGTTGTTTTCGACAGAGCTGCAACATCTTCGCAGTGATTTGCCTGACTACAGCAGTCACATATGTCGCGCTGGTGCTTTGTCTTAGAGGATTCAGCAGCCCAACAACCGGCAGCTGGTGTTGGCTTCGTCATTGTTCTTGCAACATAACACTGCAAACATTGCTTCGCTGGCATAATTTACATATCTAGATGGATATTTAAGGTACCTGCGTACAAAGGTGCGCATACCTACACAAGTGTTCTGTTTTTATTGTTATTGTTGCTCTAGTGCTTACTTGTGCACCTTGCAACTTGACTGGTTGCCAGCGACCAAGCTATGAGCTCACACTTCCGTTAAGCGTGTCAAATGGTGCGCTTCCATTTCAACTGTCGAATCTCTTCTTTGTCATCATTATTACAAATGTCACAGAGGAACAGTGTCTGACGCTTGATCAAATTATTTATACTTTCTCGAATCTTGTGTAAAGTGATAGTCAGGAAAGCAATATTCCATGAAATTTTAATTTTCATTCTTAGTGCTCAATAAGTAGATGGAAAACCAGCTCTGAGTCTCAAATCCACAATGCCTTTGCAAAGTACAATGACATCCATTATTTTTTCAATAGATGTCTTATGTTCTGTATATCGCGTTGAGTTACGCTATTAGCCGTTTGGAAGATAAGATCCAACAACGAGTCGAAATCATTAAAATTTACTACCGAAACTCGCAATAAATGGCCCCAACTTTAAGAGCGCTACGTCTAATCGTCCTGTCAGCCCTGTCAACAATTGGATATCTCTGTGACGTCGTTGTGGCGAATTTTGCGGAAAGATCTCGACCTACATCCTTACAAGATCAAATTGACGCAAGAACTGAAGCCTCTTGACCACCAGAATCGTCGTGTGTTCATGAATTGGGCTGAGCAACAACTTGAAAATTATACGGTTTTTCATCGAAAAGTCATCTTCAGCGAAGAGGCTCATTTCTGGCTGAATGGCTTCGTCAATAAGCAATACATGCGTTATTATTCAGACAGTAATCCACACGTACTCCATGAGTCACCATGGCATCCTGAAAAAATTACGGTTTGATGCGTTTAATGAGCCGGCGGCGTCATTGGACCGTATTTCTTCAGTGATGACAAAGACCGCCACGTTGAATTGAATGATATGGACTTCCGCTTTATGTGGTTCCAACAGGACGGCGCCACAAGCCAAACAGCGAATGTCACAATCGATTAATTGAAAACCAAGTTTGGAGAAGGTGTTATCTTACGAAATGGCTCAGTCAATTGGCCGCCTCGGTCATGCGATTTCACGCCGTTAGACTGTTTCCTTTGGCGCTACGTCAAGTCTACGCTCTTTGCCAACAAGCCAGCGACGATTGACAAAATTTTTATAAATCAGCCGATTTATGCTTGCAAACCGTCGAAAATTGAGTTCAGCGTCTGTACTTCTGCAAGCGTGACCGTGGTGGTCATGCAAAAGAAATCGAGTTTAGTACATAATGGCATCGATTGTTCTTTTACAGGA
Organism: Bactrocera zonata; assembly: GCA_037783105.1. NCBI lineage: Eukaryota > Metazoa > Arthropoda > Insecta > Diptera > Tephritidae > Bactrocera > Bactrocera zonata. The sequence continues at coordinate 345,200 of JBAWJQ010002779.1, read as the reverse complement.
ATTAAGAATTGTTTTGTGGGATTGATAGAGAATCATCTACTATGATCTATTCTCCTACGACCACAATACATTGTTAATTCAAACCTCTACTATCAACAACTGAAACGGCTGAAGGAATCAATCGCCCATAAGAGGCCAGATTTGGCCGGTAGGAGAGGAATTGTGATCCTTCCGAAGAATACCAGGCTAAACATATAGATAGTGACCCGCAAGAAGCTCCAAAAGCTCTTGGGAAAACGAAAACTTGTACTTTTTAACAACCTGTTAAAGCTCTACAAACCTACGCATCTGAAAGGCATTTTCTATTCACTAGAACTAGGATGATCAAACATTAAACAATAACAGCTTAGAAAAATAATATCCAGCTCAATGAAACTCGCAGAGATGATCCTTGCCTGCACGTCTGGTTATGGCTATTTTAGTTGCCTTTGATGTGTAGAATATCAGCGATTAGGATACCAACAAATTAAAGTCTATGTCTGAATCGATCACATCACGTAAGTAATTTCTACACTTCGAAGAAGTTGTTGTGGCTCGAAGTAACAGCTATCAAGCAAATTTTCTAAGAAAGATAGCCTTGCCGTTTAACATCGGGGTAGAAATGGTTAGTAAATTCTATAGTCCGAAGCTCAGCCAAGATCTTCGGCCGTAAGTTGATTGGTTACGCAGATATTATATTGATGTGTACAGCACACCAAGGATAATAGCCTAGATTTTAAGATCAGGCAGCTGAAAGTTTAATTGGTGATCATTTTTTATTGAAACATAATGCTTATTTGGATAATCATATCTCAGTAGGTTTTACAAATCTGTGAAACAAAGAGTGGAGCTTTAGTGGCCTAGGATTTACAGGAGCAGATCGAGATAATAATTTGATTACCTATATCCTTTTTTGAAACGTTTTTTAGCAAGCCTATTGACGGAGATAAGTTTGGCCCTCTTCCGAACTCTCTGCTCAAAATTTTTTAAGACTTTAATGTTCATTCAAACTGGATGAGGTCATGTGTGAACTCTATAAAGATCTCTCAAAGGTAGAGTATAGAATTATTTAAATCACTGAGACTTGATAACTGAACTTAAGTTCGTTACAAATTTGATACTCGCTTTAAAACTATTTTTAAAAGTTTGGAAAATTTAACAATAATTTTTGATACCACAAAATCACACTGCTTCAAGTTACTTCTCCTACTTTTTTAAATACGAAAGCCCTCCAACCAACTCAACTCCTTTATTTAAACAGACACCGCTAAAAACACATAGATCGCTACTGTCACTGACAGCTGTAAACTGTCATTGCCGCTGTCTCAAGCAGTTAGCAACAACAGCAAAGCGGAATACACTAAGAATCCATGGCATGTAAACAGCTGTGGCAATCAGCAACGCAAAGCGAATCAATTGAAATGCAAATTCAAAGCGATTTTTTCACCATAAGAGGTCAAGAACGCCAGCAAGCGAGACAAGAAAGTACGGAAGCGCGTAAGCGGAGAAGAAAAATCACCGAATGGACAAGACAGCTTAAAAGCGATTACCAAACGATTTCAGCGAAAACACTAAACAACAGCAGCTCTTAGAACGAGGATGTTGACGAAGTGAATCGAAGGAAGAGATGAAGAAAATAAGGAATGATCAAAATAAGCACATCAAACATTTTGACACGGCTCATTATCCCGCCTGGCATGCCACATTTTTCACGAGCTGTCCGTCGCAGCGGCTGCAGCGGTCACTTTTCGGGTAGCAAGTCGAGCCACTAGGCATCAGCCGACCGGCCTTCTTGTAAATTATGAAGGGTCTTTCCGTATGCCTCAACGTTGTCACTACGGTTATCCCTTGTTCTTACGCTGCCTTATTTGGCTTTGTTTATATCTATTGTTTGCTTACTTCTTACTCATTTGCCGCTTTGCGTCGCTTCGGCGTGGCACTGATAAGCGTTCACGTTTAAATTTACGCAAATTAATGAGCCAAAGGTGTCAGAGGTTGCTTACCTTTACTAACTCGTACCGTAACCTCGCCTCGGGCAGGACCTGCAACTCCAACGCTGCCGTCTCTCTCACCCTCTTTCCCTTTCTTTCTTCATAAGCAGTGTGTTTTGCATTCTGCAGGTTTCAACGGAATGTTAGCCATTCTTCTTCCACTTTTTTTTGTTTCTCCCAGCAGTTTCTTCTTCTGGTTTATTGTTTGCTGTCATTGGCGTCGCCGTCATGGCGGAATCACCGTCAAGCGCCTACCAACCGCCAGCAGTCAACCGTCGTCCATCCATCCATACAGCCAGCGAACTTCATCCCTTCCGCGAGTTGCATTCACGCTCATTGTCGGCTTCAAACACTCGAGGTGCTGACTTGACCGACCAACCGACACCGGTGACTTTGAGGTGCGAAGTTGATGCGCGTCGCCAGCGACAGCGGATGAGACAAAGTTTTGCTGAACATCTAGCGGCTAACTTATCACAGAGCAGCCGAAAGGAAGGGTGTGTTGCAAGACGACTTAGCCTGTTTGTTATACTTTGTTGCGCAGCATTCTTTTCACTGGTGTCGCCTCAACATTAATGCTCATCATGTTTGTTGTTCTTTGATGCTTGTTTGTACAGAGTCATTATTATTTTAGTTTTTGTTGTTGTCATTGTTTTGCATGCATTTACTACAAAAAACAGCAACACAAATGCATTGTCATTTGGGCGAAATGAAAGGGTTAGAGAGAAAGAGGGATCAGCTGCCAAGATGTACCGCAAAAACAAGCAAGCGCACACACATACATTCTTAAGATAATAAAAAGCAAAAAGCAAACAAGAACTGACTTGAAAAGTCTTTAAGGATAATACGCTTTATTGCTTTGGAACGCCAACAGGGTTGCCAAATTTCTAGAATGTGTGATTATTTATTTAATAATTTAATATTTTGGGGGGATTCCTAAGATGATATGGATATTTTATCATTCGACAAACAACTGCAGCAAACCCTATCCGGAATCGTATCTTGGTATATCTCAGGTATATAAAGGTCAATGATGCCACTACGATTTTTGGTTACAAATAATTTTCGCAGAAACCTCAGAAACAGATCTCGGAAATTTGAGACAGGGGTCAATTTAGACTTTTAATTACCAAAAATTTTCTACAAATTTTAGAACTTTGGAAAAATGTCTTATACAAGTCTTTCCCCAGGAAGAAATTGGTAGTAACACTATTAGAAGAATCAGACTTTAGGCTTATCGGAACCTTTTATGTATGGAAAAGTCAAAAGCTGAAGCCTTACTTCCATCTTCTGCAATCAAAAAAGATATTGAAGCTGAAAGGCAAAGACAAAATTGTTTCTTTTGAAGCCTTAGGTGGTTTTCAAGTGTTGTATGTAGCCAAGGGGCGCATGAGAAGCCATTGTATTGTTTGCGACTTCGGTGGTTACTTCATTACTGCCAATAACCGCTCCTGGAACTCTTGATTATTGTGCTCAACAGAATCGGATTTCAGCTTGAAAACCGAATGATTGATCCGATAGGTTCGTTATCTCTGTTAAAATTATGATTTATGTATATATCTAAAAAAGTTTATGCTAGAGAACAAATGTCGCTAAACGACAATAAGTCTCACAGAGTCGAAGGAGATACTAATTATAGGATATTATTGTGACTTCTGCCAAATAAATAGACAGTGGAGGTTTGAGAAAGTTTTCCAAAAATAGTCCTAAATAATAGTCGAGTTAACAACAGCGCGCCAGTCATTTCTTCTTTTCGCTACGCGGCGCCAATTCGAAATTCCAAGCGACGCCAAGTTTTTCTCCACCGGGTCTTTTCAAAGTGGAGGTCCTCCTCTTCCACTGCTTTGCCCAGCGGTTACTGCGTTGAAACGTCAGAGCTGGAGTATTTTCATCCAATCGAACGACACGAACTAGCCAGCGTAGCCTCTGTCTCTTGATTCGCTGAACCATCTCACTGTCGTCGTATCTCTCGTACAGCTCATCGCGCCATCAATGCGATATTCGCTGTTGCCAATGCACAAAGGGCCATATATCTTCCACAGAAGCTTTCTTTCGAAAACTCGTAAGGTCGAGTCATCAACTGTTGTCATCGTTCACGCCTCTGTACCATATAGCAGGACGGAAAAAAATAGCGATTTATAGAGCTCAGTCTTTGTTCATCGAGAGAGGTCGTTACTTCTCAATTGCCTACTTAGTCCAAAGTAGCGACTGTTAGCAAGAGTTGTTCTGCGTTGGATTGCTGTTAATGATGGTTCCAAGATAAACGAAATTATCTACGATTTCGAAGTTATAACTGTCAACAGTGAGTTCAACTGAGGATCTAAGGAAAGAAGCTGATAACGCTTTAACTCAAAAATTAAAAGAAACGTTTAGTAAAGGAATCAGTCTTCACAATAGCATCCCTATCTTCAATCTTTGTATTAAAGTAGTAAGTAATTCTTATTAATTTTTTAGAGTTTAACGATTTTTTATGTTTATTTAGGAGCACTTTAAACCTTGTATTTTCTTCTTCGCTTACACTTGTCATTTACAAGTCTCGCTCCCTTGAACCTAATCCAGTTGTTTTAAATCAACATTGCCCCCTCCAACTAGGCTCTCATCGTCGTCGGTCAGCTGGCTTGCTTATTTGCTCGCAAATGAATAAGCCTGTGAGACTTCAAATAACAGAAGAACAACAGCAACAATACTAATATAAAAAACACTAATCTACCAACCTAGGTCGCTACATTGTAGCCAGAGGGCTTGGGAATGCTTCAGACAGTCTCAGTGCATTGCGCAAACGCCTGCTGGGCCGCCGGCTAAAATTAAATTGTGATGCTAACGTTTGTTTAATCCCAAAAATATGAAGTAACCTTTAAAAAGGTTCTTGTGTATGTTTGTGCAGCTGCCAACAATGAAGTGTGAATAACAGCAGCAACATGGCCACCGACGGTGACAGGAATGTCAAAGGACCACAGGAGTATGTAAAAGTATGCAGCGTATACTGAAGTATTTTGAAACAGAGTTGCCAACGTTCACAAATTAATATAGTTAACAGGCATATTACAAAAATAACAAAATCTTTGTAGAGAAAAGAAGCCAAAAAGGAGGAGTCGGCGTCAGCAGAACACCACGATATGGGTTTCGGTGTCTTCGACTAAAGAGTTCAAAACCAAAGCTAAATTTTCTATAACTAACGACTGTTGGCAATCCTTACTGGGTACCCCCACCCCTCTTTTGTTGCTAAATAGTTGGTTTGGGTTGCGTGTCTTGCCTTCTTTTGATTTATGACTTTACAATGGCAATTTATTATATTATTTTGTCGCTTGTCTTGTCTTCATTGTCTTAAGCGCAAAATCCAACGCAAACCACCGAAGAAGAGACAAAAATTTTGAATGTAGAAAAATATTTATGCATTTAGTTTGTCTGTGTGTGTGTGTGTTTGTGAAAAAACAGTAGCTTGTTTTTCTCCAGATACAGATGTTTGTGTGTATGTGTGCGTTTCGCTGGGGGATTTACTGGGTATCGATGACATCTTGTTGAATTAAAGAAGCGTTGCTTGTAAATACTTTGCGCGAGCTTTGAATATGGCATTTGTGGATTCCCTTCGCTTGGCAACTTGACAAGGATTAATAATGAGCGTGGTGAAAAATGTAATCAGCTGATAGCGAAAATCGACAAGCGACAGTTTGTGTTCGAAATTATGCAAATTTAATGGATTTTTAATATTTCAAAAAAAATATGTAACTTTAACTGTTTTTATTCTTTAGAGTTCTACAATGTTTGCTTTAAAATTATTACCGTGAGCATAAATTAATAATACATTGTTCATAATTTTGAAATTCTTAATTTATTCTTCAAAATCTATGACGTCCCCATTGGTTTCAATAAACTTGTGCCAACGTTTTTTCCAATGCGCTAAACCTCGAGAATCGAGGTCAATAAAATATAATAAATAACCTTCATTTTTGATCTACATTGACTTTGCCACGATATTCAACCATTGATTATCTTCTTCCAGATCGTAAGCATTGATCCGAGACTCATCGTCAGTAATAACATGAGGTCACGACAACTTGGTAGTCGGGAGGCATTGTTTCACAGACATTAACGCAACGCTGGTTTTTAGTGATTTTGAAACCAATCGTGTCTTCACCTTTCTTTGGCCCAAATGATCTTTCAATGATCCTTCCGATATTGCAACGGAGCCAGATTCTCAAGCACCAACTCCTTTATTTTATTCACGTGTTGATCATCAGTTGACGTTGGTGGCTGTCCAGGACGTGGTTCGTCGTAAACGGTTCTCAACCCCGTTTCAATTCCAATAATTTTACCAATCAAAAACACTGGCTCGCGACAAGCAATTATCATTGAAGCCCTTTTTGAACATTCTGAACGTTTCAGCAGCAGAAAAAAATCGTCAAATGCACTTTATGTACTTCAGAAAGACAAGCGTATACTAAACACTAATGACTAATGTCATACCAACATAGAAGAAGAATATTTCGACGAATTAGTTTTAATGCGATGTTTAAATTACAAAGTCTTACAATTTTTTGCCCCCTTCCTTAATAAATTTCACAGTTGTTGGGTCTTGACGAAAATGAACTGGAGAAAAATTCGCGAAAAGCACATTACCCGGCTCTGGTTGAAAGTTAATTTTTCCGGCTCCTAGACCTTAAGAGCTTCATTATTTCTTCTAAGTTTTCCATAATTGTATAAGATGGATCACTGATTGGGTCATAACACCGATCTTGGTGCTGGCTGCAAGCGTACGTTCAGGTCGTCACTTAAGCGACAAAATTTCCTTTATGATGTTTGGTACTAATCAAAGAAATTATTGAACTCTAAAGCTGGAATGATATTGAGGTCGTGCAAAAGAGTAAATAATTATTTTAGTTTTGTAATAAAAAGTTCACAGTTGGAGTGAATTTTAACTGGGAACCACAAACATATCAGGATTCTAAGAAAATTACCGTGATTTCGAAAGTTCTGCCTACTTTTATAATAAATTTTGAAGACACTATGTTATAGTCTATACTAAAATAATATTATTGTATTACTGCTAATAACGGGTGATTTTTTTGAGGTTAGGATTTTCATGCAGTAGTATTTGACAGATCACGTGGGATGTCAGACATGGTGTCAAAGAGAAAGATGCTCAGTATGCTTTGACATTTCATCATGAATAGACTTACTAACGAGCAACGCTTGCAAATCATTGAATTTTATTACCAAAATCAGTGTTCGGTTCGAAATGTGTTTCGCGTCCGTGTCCGATGAGCGATGAGGCTCATTTCTGGTTGAATGGCTACGTAAATAAGCAAAATTGCCGCATTTGGGGTGAAGAGCAACCAGAAGCCGTTCAAGAACTGCCCATGCATCCCGAAAAATGCACTGTTTGGTGTGGTTTGTACGCTGGTGGAATCATTGGACCGTATTTTTTCAAAGATGCTGTTGGACGCAACGTTACGGTGAATGGCGATCGCTATCGTTCGATGCTAACAAACTTTTTGTTGCCAAAAATGGAAGAACTGAACTTGGTTGACATGTGGTTTCAACAAGATGGCGCTACATGCCACACAGCTCGCGATTCTATGGCCATTTTGAGGGAAAACTTCGGACAACAATTCATCTCAAGAAATGGACCCGTAAGTTGGCCACCAAGATCATGCGATTTAACGCCTTTAGACTATTTTTTGTGGGGCTACGTCAAGTCTAAAGTCTACAGAAATAAGCCAGCAACTATTCCAGCTTTGGAAGACAACATTTCCGAAGAAATTCGGGCTATTCCGGCCGAAATGCTCGAAAAAGTTGCCCAAAATTGGACTTTCCGAATGGACCACCTAAGACGCAGCCGCGGTCAACATTTAAATGAAATTATCTTCAAAAAGTAAATGTCATGAACCAATCTAACGTTTCAAATAAAGAACCGATGAGATTTTGCAAATTTTATGCGTTTTTTTTTTTTAAAAAGTTATCAAGCTCTTAAAAAATCACCCTTTATTATTACTTAAATGTCTGTCGCCTCTTAGTCTGATGTAAAGTATCAACACAGTCTATTCTGATATATAGCATACTATTAGGATGAGTCAACCAAAAGCATGTTGAGTAGAAATGTCTAACCTTCTGCTGCTTATAATAGCTGCTTATTTACAAGAAATTCAGAACTACCCGAAACTTCGACTGTTAAAGCAAGAGTTTGATGTTAACTGAAAAAAACCATATACTAATTAATTGAAAGTATGAATATTAATAAAATTACATATTACATTTAAGTCCATACATATTAATACCATAACTCATAGCTTTAATAACATCTCTTACATCATTGTCAACCACTTTCTCTGCTCAAAAATTCAAGTCACGCAAACCCCGCCTTTTGGGGAAATAAACTGTTCTGAAAGTTCGTGTGTATTCATTCATGGTGGGTGTGTCAACCGCAAACAATTTGTAAATTATTAAAATGAAAATTATATTTTGATGATTTGACCAATTTACTAAGTACCCAGCTAGGCGGTGTGAGAATGTGTGTGTGTAAGTATGCAGGGTAATTATTATGCACTAAAATAATTTAATTCATTTATAAGGGTTTCGGTCAACGAAAGGCAGTATGTGAGAGTGTGTGTGCATGTGAGTGTATGAGAGAGTGTTTGTGGGTGCGTCGACACAGTTTACATAGGATATTGCACGTCACCTAACAGTTTCGCAGTAGCCATTTTAAAGCGTAAGTGCATGGGAGTAAGGAGATATATCATATATATTAAGAAATTATATATATATATATATATATATATATAGAGAGAAAGAGTATTCAAGTCAGCAAAAGTAGCTTTCTATATATATATACTATATAGTATATACTATATTTCTGTATTTGCTTTTCATGGAGCGAACTCAATTTTAAATTAACCTTATATGAATATTTAAGAAATATTTTGTCAAAGTTTACTAATATCATTCATTCTTAATTGCCGTAACTGATTTGTGCTTCTCATTTTTATTTATTTTAACCGCAAAATGTCTGAGCTAACTTACCCAAGCACCGAATTTGGTAATCTCAACTTGTCATTACTTCCAGTTTTTCGTTTTTCAGCAGCCAGACAATTATTCCCTAGTCGCCTTATATTGACTGATTTCATTGATTTTAGACCCCAAAACCTACCTAATTGTTAGTTTGGAAATTAAGTTCGCTCCAGAGAGCTACCTTTGCTGACTTAATTATCTTCCTCTTTTTAGCTTTCATTCAACATTACTTACTTAAACCTCTAGCATTTGAACAAATAGAGAATAGAGAAGAGATGAAAAGCTTCAAACAAACTTCTCATCTTCCTTCAACTTAGTAATAAGCTTTAATTAAATTAGTCAGAGATTGTTTTGTTTAATAGGCCAGACTAAAACATGGAAAGGAGGAACATAAAAATATTGTAATATAAAGGCCGTTAAGATCTTGAAATCGAACTGATAATTAATGTTTCTAGAAACTAATTGAAAATAAAAATCGTACTGTTCTCATATCCAGGCATGCCATGAGTCAAAGAAAAAATATTTGTAATAAATTGTCTAGGTTTCTAGAAGTTCGAAGAGAGTAGCTCCGCAGTGATTTAGTCATGATTCAACTGTTCTAAAACATCAAGCGACCCCGAAAAAGCTGTGCGAATAAAGGAATTTATTAGTGTAAAGGTTAAACTCACTCTTCTCTGTAAGCCTGACAATAATTTCAGTCACTGAAACTAGCCGAGGCTGCTCTGTGAACATTTTGGCATTTTGTGGGGAAAGCGTGGTCAATCTGTCAAACTTTCATGAAGATAAAAAACGAAATAAAAATGCAATAAGTAAAAAGAGCAAAAAAGACAATGGATTAAAACAAATTGTGGGTAGGAAGTGATTTTCAACAGAAGAGAAAAGTGAATAAATGATAAGAACTGAGAAAGTATAAGAACATGTTCGCAGAGAACTAGCGATATTATTAAAACCATTGATAAATTTGTTTAAAATGTTTTATGTGTTCAGAAAGATATAAGATCTAGTAAAAAAAAGTAATTTTCAAGAAAAGAATTCCACTACTTTTCCAAGAGATATTTTGAACAAATCGCACAGAACAGATGAAACGCAACAAAGCGCTACAAGATAACAAATCAAATATGGCCGAAATATAACAGGATTAGAACAAAAGACTTGCTATCTAGGTCCAGAAATAACATATACAAACTGACAGCTCTATCACGGGGCCGTGGCCTTCTAGAGAGCATGCACTAAAAATGTACCTGTCTTATAACAATAGTTGCCGAAGCTGCAAGTGAGAAGGTAATATGGAAACGGGTTACTACTTCCTTTGAGAATGCCCAGCATTATCACAAATCCCAGACAAAAAACTTGGAACCCATCAGCCACCAAATCTTGAAAGATTGTCCACAAAAAGCATAACGGATATAAGTAGTTTGCTTGAGCGCACCAAATTTTTCGAGCTCAAAAGTGAAACGGATTAGCAAGGTTATAAGGTCCTAGCGAATCCAGGGCTTATTAGGCCCATGTAGTGGCACTTCTGCCCATAAACATTTGGGTTACGCGTTATGGCATTAGAAAGATAAGATTTTGAATAACTTTCCAGAGAATTTTGTGATTTCTTGACTCAGTTTTGTTTAAACACGCATTAAAGACTGACTTAAGCAGGAGAAAATATGTACTTTTATAAGGTTTTTCTTCGTTGAAGACGAAGTGTAAACCAACTGTCTGATCTATCTGATCGCTCAGATGCAGTTTTGATCCCGTCGATTCCATTCCCATATTTTTGATGAAAGGCGCACCAAGTTTTGGAAGAAAAATTGTCGAAGGTATGAATAGAATGTTAGAAATCGTCAAATCCGACCGTTATGTAAGTGTTGTTTCATTTGTACATGAGAAATATAAGTCCCAAAAATCAGTTTGAAAGCATTGGACTGGGTACAAAAAAGGCACAATGGATAAGGACCACACGAATTAACCCAGAGGAACCTCTAGAACTTCTTTTTCCTATGTTAATCGCTGCATAATCGCTATAGAATCGATCCATTTTGGAAGCAGTTTGTTACTGAACCGAAACAGTCGCGGTCGAATGGCGCTGATTCGGAACAAGGATGGCTTCTGATTTTGCTAATGAAAAATTCGGCTCAGAGAAACTTGCGAAAACTTACCTTTATAGTTTTTTTTGCGAATATGGACGAGGGGCTACTATGCCAATTTAAATATGACGGCAATGAGCTATCTTATAAAGCAGTGTATATTTGACCTAAATCGGATCATTCTAACTATGCTAAAGTTAACCAAATTTTTATACAAACAAATAGTTTTATTTTCACTTATACCTTTATTTTATAGACATATATAAAAGTAACTGAAATTGTAGCAGTTAATTCCCGCTTAAAGCGGTTAACATATAGTACATGTTTTCACAAAACGCCAACTAACTTTCGTCAACTTATGGAGGTATGCTGTAATAAAAATGGCATTACTATGAACTAAGCGGCTTAGCGACCGTTAAAGCGCAAGTGCATACACAGTTAGACGGACAGACAGAACCATGTTCGCACATTAGACAAATTATTATGTGCGCACGCGAGCATTACATTTTATTGGACTGTAAAACAACAACAAAGCGAATGCTGGAATTTATGTTGCATGCTTCCGCGTTGAAATGGTCATCCAAAAGTGCCATAAAACATTTAACATTGCAACATAATTCGTTGCACAAAACCGCAGACAATTGCCAGCAATTATTATGTTAGCAAATGGCTTGCGAGCACAACAAAAGGACTCTCAAGGGCAAACGCGCGAACAACAGCATTCAAGGAGCAAACCGAACGCTAACTTTTAAATTGTAGCCAACAACAACAGTTTGATGTGCCCCACGCGTCGTGTGGCGCGCTGGTCATCCGCTATGCGGTGGTGTATTGTGGAGTCGCCACAAAATGGTCATAAGCAAGCAGGGTGGCAACATCATATACTACGTAGTATTATACGTATGTATTAGTACATGACACATCATCATTGGTCGCTATCACATCAGCAAACAACAATCGGCCAACTTATTATTATTATGTTCAGCTTAATTTATTTATTTTTGTTTGAATGTCATTAAAAAGTCCTTAATGGTCAAAGTTTTTGCGCGCCTACAACGCCATAACGAGAGAGCGAGAGAGCGAGAGAGAGTGAAAGCGATATATAGTGGGCGAAGAGAGGAGAAGGTGGGTAATTGTACATACGCATTAGGGTGGAACGAAATTAGCAATTGGAGAAAACGTAATAATTATATTTTTTTTCTAAAAACAATTTAAGATAAAAACAGCAAAAATATTAAATTCGACTACACCGAAGCTATAATACCCTTCTTAGGTGTCTTTCAGCTTATAGGAGTATAAAAAGATTTTTCACTTTATTTTTTGATCGATCAATTCATAGGACAGCCATATGTTATAGTTGTCTGAACTGAACAACTTCTTTTGGAGATAGATAATAACAGATAGATATAGATAGATAATTGTTTTAGATAATAATCCATGCCATCGAATGATAAAGCTTACTTACAAACACTTGATTCCGATCGTCCAGTTTATATGGTGATCCAATATCGTCGGTTCGGACAAATGAGCAGCGTCTTGGTGGCAAAAGATCATATACAAAATTCTGGCCGATATCTCTAAAACTGTGGAACTTGTTCGCGGAATATTTCAATTTATATTCAAAAATAGGGCAAAGAATTTCTACGATGAGGGACTGAAAGCATTACTCAATGAAGCTTGTTGCCAAACACAAAAAGGGCTGGCAGAATATTTGGGCGTCACTCAGGCAGACATTGCAAAGTGTTAGAATACAATCACAATTACGGAAACTCGATGATATAGGAATTGAAAGCAATAGACGTTGAAAGGCCATTTTGTATGTCAGAAATGCTGCTTGAACACTGAAAAATAATTCCTCTTACCTCGTATCATGATTGATGATGAAACAGGAGCTTTTTACGACAACCCTAAGTGCCAAAAATCATGTATGGAGCCTGTCCAACCACCCAAATCAACAGCTAAGCCAAATATGCATGATGCCAAGGTTATGCTCTGTATTTGTTGGTATTAGAAGGGCGTGTTATGTAATGAGCTGCTGAAAACCGATGAAACCAATGGCGAAAACTATTAACTAAAACTTTCATAATAAAACAAACGATTGTCGAAAAATAATAGACACATCGTGACACCGGCAGGGAAATAGTTCAGAATTTTCCCCTTAGGACTTCCTCTCTGGAATATGATTCACATCAGAGCTGGGCTTAAAAATAGTTTGACTCATTTTTGGCCGCCAAGCCGGTGCAATTTTTTCGTGGTGTAATCCACAAAAGGGAGAAAAGATGGGAAACTTTTATACTCTCAAATAGACAATACTTAAAAACAAGAAAGGAATATACTACTTATAGACCCTATACTTGACTTGATATTTAATATTTTCAAATCCACCCTAATACACACGCATGAAAAACTCGCTCACCGCTATTACCGGACTCATGAAACGTCACGCACAGAGCATTCGTCTATTCCGCCGATAACATTTTTGTGCGTCTACATGTACATACTCGTATGGGTTTACGGCCATTGTTTGAACTTTACAGCAAAATAATATGGTGGGGATGGCCCTGACAGTTAATGCAACAATAATAAAAAGTTAAATTACAAAATTATGTCCGGCAAAATGATGTCATTAAACATTTGCAAACATTTTTTCCGCTCGTCAATGACACGCTCAGGGAACTGCCCATCAAATGGTGTAATTTTTTATTACTTTCCCCATGGCTGGATAGATAACAGTTTATATGGACCCAGAGATGCATGTGATGATAATACTTAGTTGCTAAAGGCAACGCGACAACTTTCATTGCTACAGAGCTTAATGAGTGTAGAGTGCTTTTGTACTTAGTTAAGGGGCATTCCACTGTACTGAGTATTACTGAATACTGCAGAGATGATAAAATGTCCTCCATAAGTTTTTAACTCAAATTAATTCATATCGCTGAATAATTATATGAATGTCAATGCTTTGATAATTGCAGCTAACACGACAGAGCGTGTGATATGTTCGATCAAAGGGAAACAATTTAATGTACATATTGGTCATATAACGGAAAAATTTGATGGTGCCATTGGTATATGAAGAGTGTACATAAACTAAGTTTAGAACAATTCCTTTCATAATTTCAGGAGAACTTGTCCTCTTAACTTCATTTAAATATCTACCATAGCATCTGATGAAATTTTACCCGGACCAGACCAGGGCTGCGCACGTAAACCGAAAGGGAAAAATATTTTTTTACTGTATAGATTGAAATTACGCCTACGGAATCGTTGATGGTTACGCATAACCGTTTTAGGTAGTCTTTTTTATAACGAACGTAAGTAGAAAAGTGGCTGAAAGCATTCAGTGAAGACCGTGGGATCACAGACAACTGCTTCATACGAATAGTCTAGGAGTAAGAAACCTGAAATGACGATAACATCGAAAAATTTCAAGAAGCAACGTTTAGGGTTTGAAAATCGTCGTGATCAGAGAGGCAGCCGAGAATCTGAACATCTCTTATGAATCGACTCAACACAATTTGGTCAAGATTTAGGGTAAGAAACTTTTGCAAAAACGACATCAAATAGAGGTCGCAAAAGAGACGCTTGACAAAATAGCTACAGTCTTCAGTAACATTCACCAAACGCATCACTACTGATGACGAGACCTAGATTTATGAGTGTGACGTCGAAAATGCTCACAAACTACCGAATGACCCTCTAAAACTAAGCCGAAGCCAAAAAAAACTTGCTGAAAGAACCGAAGGTTATCCCAGTCGAGACTTATAAGAAGTGTATGGGATATTGGATTAAGCTTTGTGATGCGTTTACAGCAGTAGACATGATGATGAATACTATATACCAGCATGATGAATCGATCGGTTCATATTTTATCAAAAATAATGTCGGTGAGAATATAACCGTCAACGACTATTTAATTCTTGAAATTGAAGCTCGTGATCTCGGAGACATTTGGTTTCAACAACTTTCCACACATCGGATCAATCAATGGATTTATTGATTCGTTGAGCAGATAATTTCTCGTTTTGTGCCGATCGAATGGCTATCAAAATCCTAGGATATCCCACCATTAGACTTTTTCCTGTTGAGATATGTAAAATCTAAATTCTATGCGGACAATCCCGCTTCGGTTCAGGCCTCGAAGCAAAACATCACGCACGTTATGTGCCATTAACCAGTCGAAATGCTTGAAGGAGTCATCGAAAATTAAACCCAACAAATGGACCATCTGTAACGTAGCCACGGCCAACATTAAAAAGTGATAATCTTCAAAATAAAGGCCAAACATATTTTTTTCGAATTATAATAAACATTTTCCATAAAATTTTAAATATCTATTCTTTTTAATTAAAAAAAGTACGGGGCATTAAAATGGATCATCATTTACATATAGTATAAGGGGGATGGAGAAATTCTTGAACGGATTTCAACTATTTTCAACACCAAATCAAAGAAGAAGAAGAAAATATATTTACTTAATTGCGTCAAAATATCTTACATTTTGTCATCCCGAGTTCTAAAATCATTATTTTGGTTATATGGGGCCTACGGGAAATACTGATTTATCTCTTTTTAGGGTTCAGAGACATTAAGGAGAAATGCATACTTGTTAGGAGTAAGATATCTTCCAGAGTGTTCAACATTTTTAGTATTACGCGGAATATAGATATAGATATAGATATAGATATAGATATAGATATAGATATAGATATAGATATAGATATAGATATAGATATAGATATAGATATAGATATAGATATAGATATAGATATAGATATAGATATAGATATAGATATAGATATAGATATAGATATAGATATAGATATAGATATAGATATAGATATAGATATAGATATAGATATAGATATAGATATAGATATAGATATAGATATAGATATAGATATAGATATAGATATAGATATAGATATAGATATAGATATAGATATAGATATAGATATAGATATAGATATAGATATAGATATAGATATAGATATAGATATAGATATAGATATAGATATAGATATAGATATAGATATAGATATAGATATAGATATAGATATAGATATAGATATAGATCATCGCGTTTAGGGAATTTTAACTGATATATTCATTGCTGCGTGATTTAGCACATGCCTAACATTACAAAAATTCGATAGAATTTATTATTGTGTTAAATGAAAAAAAAAACGTGGTATAAGCTACTTCAGATATAGCCGATGAATAACATACGTTTTTGTCAAGTAAAATAGGGACATACCTTTCATGAAGTCATAAGTAGAGCAACTCAAGCCCTTTTAACTACACCTTATAGGTATTGCAATACATTTTTTTAAGATCCATTAAACATATGCTGCATTGGACGCATTTGACATGCCACCGCTGTCTACAAATGGACGCACATTAACGCATATGTTGAACAGCTCTAACAAAATATAATCGCTCCATACACTCTTCACGTCAATGCTAAGGGCACCAGCCTTTAAGCGCTTTCACATATGCATAAATATCGCTATGAATCCCACATGTTACCATAGCGCAACAGATTTTCACTTTCAAGCCCTCCTGCTAAGCCACAGCTACACACCCATTTCTCCCAACCCCAAGAACATTTTCTCGGAAATGTTTTTACTACACTCACCGGCAGCTTTTGCGCCGGGCAGGAAAGCTCATTTCGTTTGCCCGCTGCCGCAAAACTTTTCGGCTTTTAATTAATTAAATTGCGTGCCAGCGGCCAGGACAGTTCGTGGAACGTGTAAGCGTTGTGCGTGCCATTGTAAGGCTGTGCGGGGGGTGGCGGCACTTCTGTTGAATATTATGCGCCGTTATGCTGCTGACCATTTCCATATTGTCGCCTGTCACGTGCTTACCTCATTGTTCGCATTATTGTTGCACATACACAGCTGTTGATGGCAACATAAGTATTATACTTACATACATAACGTCATTGTTATTATTGCTGTTGTTGTTGCGTGCTTTCTTTTATTATCATGCGCGTTTATTACATGACCTCTCCTTCTCGCAACGCCAGAAAGGACTTTATGCCTGTATGTGTGTGTTTGTGCGTGACTGAGAAAAATCCACTTCTTTATCTTTGAGGGGCGCGCTCAAAGCGTTTGGCGACAGTTCCACGCATTCCTTGATATTTTCGCCCTCCTTTCTTTTTGTGGACAGTAGGTCTTCCCCTTTTGAGACACATGCCTGATTTAGCTGGAGAGGCGTAACAATTTAAATACATTGTGTTGCATTTTATGATGCAAATTTCGTGTGATAATTAACAGTTAGAGACAGCTGTGATATGAGAAGGCGCCAAGAGAAATATGATTATTAATTATTTTTTATTCCGAAAATATGTAAACAAGTTCTTTTATGTTTGTCTTTAACTGCAATAATAAATATAATTATAAGCCTGATTTCTACTAAAAATGCTCCACGATGATCTATAACAATATAGAAAAAGCACGCCGTAAAGCAAATAGTGGGACTTTCTTGAGCTATTTGAATTTTTATTTGGTCTGACTTAATTATATTGTGTTATAATTTAAAGGAGAGTTTTCATACGGATCTTTGGAATGTTCATAAAATTCATTTGTAAATTGTCTACTTAAGTTAATACATATTTGCTTTCTCCCTCTCTCTCTAATGTGCCTCATTTTAGTTGCCAGTACCAATTTGGCAGAGTCTTGATTTTGATCGGTCAGTTCGTGTAGAAACTATGAGCTGTAATTGTACGACCTGACCAATTTTTTCGAAATTTTCGGATATTAATCCCTGCCAAATTTCTTGATAATATTTTTTATAATCAAATCAAAAAGTTTTTCGTCCAAGAACATGACTTTAAAGATCAGTTTATCAGTCTGCTACATGCTATAATAGTCCGATCCAAAAAATTTGTGCGGAGATGTCTTGGTCAGTAATCGATGCAGAATTATGTGGTGATATCTTGTCATATAAAAAAGTCTTTTATACAAAACTTAATTTCGGCAAATGTGTCGACTCAGCTACTCACTATGATCACATAGAATGATTGGTACTCTGATAACTAGGTTGTTAGACATCTCTATCTCTTCAGGTATGAGGTCTTAATTGTAACGAGGAGGCCCTTAACATTTTTTTCCTAAGAACTTTGTAACCCTAAAAAAAAACGTAGTTGAATTGCAAAACTCATAGTCTTATAGGAAATGCATTGATCTCCAATAAAACCCTCGAGGCTCCAAGTACCTGGGAGTAATTTTGGACAGCAAACTGATGAAGAGGAGAGAGTGAAAAAGGCCAGTGGTGCCCTATACACATGTATTTCTGGTCTATCACTTGGTCTCATGCAATGGTGTTACACTGCGTAAGTCAAGCCAATTTTAATTTACGGTGCTCTGGTGAGGTGGACCGCTATGAAAAAAAGCTCATACAGAAAATCAATGAAGCGGATGCAGCGACTCACTGTTCTTGGCATGACAGAATCGATAATAACAACTCCAACAATTGCAGTATAAAGGTCACTCAACCTAACACCAGCCACTCGACATTGCAATGGAAAGCTCTGCGATAAATTAGCTGCAATATTGGCGATATAAGGGAAATTCTCTACAAGGACCTTATGGCATAGCTCAATAAGCAGGGAATTGAAGAGAATAGTCCATGTCACACTAAAAGAGGATAGGTGGCGCAGGAACACGCGACTCACCTGCGGAGCTTACAGCACCTTACAGATTGCTCAAAAATGGCTAATAGAGTGGGGACTGGAATTTATTTCTCGCAACTAGATCTCAGGCGACCCGTCAAGCTTCCAGCCTTTGTAGTGGACAAAGTGACCGAGATAGCTAACAACTCAGAAAACAACACAAAAAGGATAAATATATACATTGAGAGCCAAGTTGCAATTAAGGCAATAATGTCACAACGCATTACGTCAGAGAATGTTCTTAGAAATAAAGAGGAAGTAAATGTACCGTCTGCCAAAAAGCTACTGGATATATATTGGGTTCCAGTCTACAAGGGAGTTCCTAGAAACGAAAATACGATATACAGAAAGTTACAGAAAGCGCTGACAAACGGATCAGGGCAACATGTGTAACCTTAAGTACCTGCAAGATCGCCAAGAACATTTGCAAGAGCACCTTTGTAAAACTCGATTGCTTCTTACTCACACGATCTCGAAAGGACTGCCAGACGCCTCTTGACGGGTCACAACCTACTGACATCACATGCGGGCCGGATGGACATAGGTAACCACGATATATGCCGGAAGTGCAAGGAATTTGGCATCCGAGAAGCGCTGGAACACCACCTATGCCTGTCTCCAGCACTATCTAGAACTCGTCTTAAGTATCATAGAGCTTCGAAGTTCAAGGGACTAGACAAAGTATCAAACTTATATATCAAATCGTTTTTAAAGTTCGGAAAAAGCGCTAAAAACCTCACCTCAAACTAAACTCAAGTTCCAACTGGCATTACTAAGGCTGAGTTGTTCTATGTATGACGTGAAACTTAGAGTATGTAGTTATTGTAGTGTTCAAAAGCGGCAGTATAGAATATTTTACAATTTTCATTTTCACCTATTTTCGAGCAATTTCAAACACCGAATCAAAATGCACTAAAATATCTAGAACGAATATTTTTTCAGAATTTTAACTCGAAATGCTTCACCGCAATCTTCACGATTTAAAGGTGGCCCCTCCACTTAATGCTCATAAACGTGAGTAAATTGAAACATAATGGAGGGAGCGTTGATTTGTTGAGCGATTACTCGCTGCCACGCTGTCATTAAATGAAGGACGCTGCTGAGAAGAGCCCCAATTGTGCGAATGCCATCGCATGCAACACGATTGCAAAGGGGCAAACATTTGGTGGCATGCATGTACAAATACTTCCAACACACGCACAAACAAACAAACGCAGGTAAATATGAGTCTAGGCATAAACACAAAATACACGCGCAAGTGTGTGTGTGCACATTGCATGGAGGTTTTGTGGACCATAAATGGACGTCATAAATGGCGTGTCTAAAATTAGACGAGTGGACGCGCAGCAAGCGCCGATTTGTAGCAACAAATGTGAGCGCACTATTGCCGCGGGTGTTCCAGACAATACATGATGGTCGTACAACAACAACAACAACCACAGCTATTGATGCCTGCCCTGGCGAGGCGAGTGTGTTGGGCTGGTTTTTCCCCACCTAAATTAGCGAAGTTAGACGATAATAACCTCAAGTTGCTGTGTGGCTGTTGCAAGCCTGGTTTGGCTGGCCACTTGGTCACGTATGTTTGTATGTGGGTAGTGCAGCAGCTAAGCACATATTTTTAAAAATTTATGTGTGGCATGTAATTTAAACAAAAATAGGTTTATAGTGGCAGCCTCTTCTTCTGTGCCTCAGCCAAACTGGCTTTCGCTTTCGTTTGCAAACTGGACTGCCGATCGTTAAGGCGAAAGAATGCTTAAGCATTTATTGTTGCCTCATGTTGCAATGTCAGTTGCACATTCAGGTGGTTGGTCGTTCAAGTTCGTTATCTGCGAGGCAATATCAACGCATTTGGCCATTCGGGCGTCGGTTTATTAACACCGCATGTCAATTCCGATGTTAATTTACATAAATGCCGTTTTATGTGCGGCACGCACACCATACCTATGCACATACTTATATGAGTGTGGTTTTGAAATTGTATTGGTGTTGATTAGTCAACTGAAATGGAGCAGAGCTAAAAGTTAGTGCATCGAACATGAGTGCGTTGAACTCTTCTCTTCATTTTGGTTTTTACATTCTTATTCCTCTTTGGCATACACATATTTACTTTGGCTCATCACAAACTTATTGTCTGGTATGTGTGGGTATTTTATGATGTGTCCAAAATTTATCTTTGGCCAGCTCAATTGGTCGTAAAATCACGTGATTTCGCCATCTATTCGCGTTTCATACATACATACTTATCTGCAGTTTTATATGGCTGTGTATGTGCTCATTGTGAATTTAATCTGTTTATTATTGGTTTATTATGATTTGCGAGCCTTTAACTTTTATTGACTTAAACTTCATTTCCAAGCTCAAATCCAAGATCAAACCCAAGCTAATATGTCCATAAATGCATGTGACCATTAATGATTCTAAATTTTACACTTATGAACAAAATTGAAATAATTTATGGTGTCTTTACATTTCTGAAAAGGTAAACACTATATTCGACAATATAGTCTGTAAAATTTAAAGACATTTCTGGAATAAGTTTAACAATCAACAAAGTAAAAACAAGAAAGAACTTTAACTTCGGTTGCACCGAGGCTGGAAAACCGTCACAAATAACGAAGTCTCTGTGCCCAAAAAATAAGGTGACATTGTATTTATTTTGAAAATTTTTTATTTATTCTTCCAAATAAATTTCATCCCCTTCAAAGTAATCCCCTCCCGATGCAATACACACATGCCAACGGAATTTCCCATCTTCGAAACACTGGTTGTAGTCATTTTCCGGGATGGCCTTCAGTTCCGTCTTCGCTGCGGCTTGAATCTCCTCTATCGTGTAA
Organism: Bactrocera zonata; assembly: GCA_037783105.1. Lineage (NCBI taxonomy): Eukaryota > Metazoa > Arthropoda > Insecta > Diptera > Tephritidae > Bactrocera > Bactrocera zonata. The sequence continues at coordinate 323,647 of JBAWJQ010002779.1, read as the reverse complement.
AAACGGAGCGGTCTTTTGTGCTCGGTGAGCAGCCAGAAGTCGCACGGCGACAGATCAGGTGAATACGGTGGTTGCGGAACGATATGGGTTGAGGTTTTAGCGAAATGATCACGAATTACGAGGGCAGTATGGGATGGTGCATTATCGTGGTGTAAAAACCAAAAATTGTCTTTCCACAATTCCGGCCTTTTTAGGCGGATAGCGTTACGCAAACGATGCATTCCTTGTTGACTGCTTGACCAGTTGGAAGGAATTCTTAATGCGACTTTGGCGCGATCTTTTTGGTCTCGGCTCTCTTTTGGCACGATATTCGCTCGATTGATCGGTTGTTTCGCGGTCATAAGCATAGATCCAAGTCTCATCGCCAGTTTTAATGCATTTCATGACACCCTGGTAGTCGGAAAGCATCATTTCACACACTTCAACGCGACGCCTTTTTTCCAAAAAATTCAATGTTTTCGGTACAAGTCGAGATTTGACCCGCTTGAGGGCCAAAACATCAAAATGGTATTGCCTGAGCTTTTCGATATGCCAACTTCATCAGTAAGGTCTCTAATTGTTAATCGACGGTCTTTCAACACCAAATCTTTGATTTGTTGAACGTGAGCTTCGTCGGTTGAGGTTGATGGTCGCCCTGGACGCTCTTCGTCTTCGACACGTTCATGGCCGGCTTGGAACTCACTATACCACTTGTAAACATTTTTTTTTAAATATAGCCTCATCGCCAAAGGCTTTCTGCACCATCCTCAATGTATCCGCAGCAGAAAATTGATTCCGTAAACAAAATTTAATGCAAATTCTTTGCTCAACAAATTTCGACATCGCAAAAAACGAAAAACTCACTTTTAGCAGCTCACAAAACGACACGTATCTCAAACACTAATGAATATTTTGACATGAAATTTGACATAAATGTGACTGACAGTACTACCAACCTTAAAAAAAATAATTCTCCAAATCCTTCGACGCGCGCAGTTTAAATTCAAATGTCACCTTATTTTTTTTTTATAAAGACCAGATTTCCTACTAAAAAGTCCTTGAATCAGTATTGTATGAGCACACGTCAAAGATAGATTGGATAGATTGAAGTGGTTCAGATAAGATTGTAAACTAGTACTACAATCTGGCAACGGTGAACTTTTTCATAGAATTTGACATTTTTGATGTTATACATACTCTGCTCGTTTTGACATACGAACACTCTTTGTGTTGTTAACAGTAACTTAAAGTATTCATCTTGGCCAAAAAATGCGATGAAATCGCTAACATTTTCGAGCTATTTTTAACAACTTTCGACGTGGGTTATCTCAGTAACAGTGCATCATTAACTTAATTCAATTTTTAGCGATAAAACTACATCAATCACCAGGGTTTATCGATGGTCATAGATCACTTTAAGACGATTTTCGTGAAGGTCGTCCAAAATAAGTTTTTGTTCCGGAAACTATTGTTGCCATATTTCATGAACATTTGACTAAATAAAAAATTAGTTCATATTGGATCCCAGACAAACAAAGGCTCGTTTCAATTGGTCGGGAAAATGGCTAAAAAAATATACAACAACGGTGCTTTAAAACACATCTATGACATCAGGACAGGTAATGAATCCTGGAACAGAAGTCGGGGACATATCGCAACAATTCTACTGGAACAATGCAGAGCAAAATTCTGAGTGCATATCATACACAATTATTTGTTTGTGAGTTATTTTTTAAGAAATCAAGAAAACCAATCGCTGAAGATGGAACACTCCTCACCACGACAATTCGTGCTCTCACACATCGACTGAAACAACTGCATTTTTAATTCTTCAAAACATCGATTTAATGAGTCCTTCACTGCATCGTCTTTTCATCGAATTATCCTGTAAAAATTAATGACACGCCAGTTTGGTTCACAAATTCCGTTACGATAAATTTGATGGTAAAGATGCACCACGCTCTGGAAGGCCGATTGTCAAAAACATCGATAAAATAAAAATGATTTCATTTATCAATTAGGCACTTTCTCGATTAAGGGGGTATTCTAGTCTAGAAATCAAATTTTGGGCAGTTTTTTGAATTTTATTTAAAAAAAACCAAAAATATTTTTACTATCCATTTTTTATGGTGTTTTTATTGATATCTTAAGAATACAGAAAAAAAATTTACAAAAAAATATTAAAAATTAAAATAATTAGAGGAGGGGAAGAGAGACAGGTGTAAAAAAATGACGCATCCTGGTGACATTGATCCTGACCCTCCTGGTAGTCTGAAAAAAAATCAAAAGAAATTCTTAATCAGTAAGGATGCTGTTATAGTCCGGGAACATGAAAAAAAAATTTGTTTGAAAAATGGCGACTGCCAGAAAATAAAAATCATTTTTTACGCTTTTTTTTGAAATTCCTGAATTTTTTTTAAATATTAAAAACAAAAATTTTGACACGATGCTGGTAGGAACTATAAAGGATTATATAAAGAAGGCCCACGCAAAATTTCAAGTAAATCGGTTGTATAGAACTTGAGAAACTGCCGGTACCGTGTGGAGAAAACTAGTTTCGAGAAAAACGCGTTTAAAGTTTAGGAGACAATTCTAGTGAACACGGACGCCACCTCACAAAATTGGCTGTATCTCCGAATATAAGTCGAATTTTGAAAAATCCTTCCAATGTCATATTTTTGAAAGTCTAAACCTTAAATATATGAAAAAAAAAATCGAATTTTTCAAAATTCTAGAGTAGAATACCCCCTTAACCTAAACATCGTAAAAATCCATTTGGAACAATTTAAATAGAGCTGTATACAAAAACATTTTTTTTTTTATTTATTATTTTACATTGTACCTAGTATATACTAATACTAAAAACAATTCTAGTATAATTAATTAAGAGAGATACTAAAAAGCTAAATGTTAAGAAATGCATTTGCTGCTACTGTTGTCTTACTAGGTCGGAAGGCTTCTTGCGTTTCAACCGAAATTCTCGCCCAGCAGTTTCGATGACTCTGGAGGCTTCCACATTAACGTGCTGTCTAAGCCTCAGTTCGTGAGACTTTGCTAATTTGGAGATTTTATTTACCACTGAATTCACGCCTAGATCACGGTATAGGTCAGCAGATCTAATGTACCAAGGAGCATTTACTAAAGTCCTTAGTACCTTACTTTGAAAGCGCTGAATGCTGGTAATACAAATTTGACTTAAGCAACCCCATAATTGGGCTCGTATGCCCAAACTGGCTTTAAGACTTGATTATATAATAACAGTTTGTTTTGTATTTATAGCTTGGATTTTCTGCAAACTAGGTGGTAAAGTTTGCTAAATTTTATACATGATTAATGTATGGGTGTCACACGAGTTAACGTACAATAATGGGCAAAGAAATGGTTCAATGAAATACCAAATGAAGCTAAGTCTGTAAACATTGTCTTCACATACAATAATATACAGCACTTACCAATTTTCATAGACGGTGCACGAATACCGTACTTTAACTCCGCTAAATACTTAGGAATGGCTCGACTCTAAGGTACGGTGGAAGGTTCACGCAAACACGGAAGGAGCTGTGCATGCGACTCAAAAATATTAATTGTTAATTGGTATCGAATCAGTGTTTTCCATCGAAAATAAGTTACTTACCGATATGGAGCTATGGTACACAACTCTGAGGTTGTACTAACGCAAATAATTAAATAAATAATTCAAAACAAAGTACTAAGACAAATTGTCAAAGTGCCTTAGTATCGTAGATGTGCTGATATAGAGCACGATCTAAGCGTAAACTCGGTTAACGCAAAAATATTAAAAATTTCAACAGCACATAGCAAGCTTACGATAGCATTGTAACGAAGAAGTAGCCATGTTAACTTTTAGAGATGAATCAGAAGCCTATACAATCCGCTCAAGCCCAGGATTGTGGATTGTGGGTTATCCTCTACATTACCTTTCAATTTAAGCACCTTCAGGTGATAGCGAATACATTTTAAAATGGTATTATCGATATTCAAAAACATTTCTTAACGTAACGTATACGACTTGGGGTGAGCAATGTCAGTTATTTTATGGATTTAATTTGGTTAAGGAAGTCTAAATAACTGATATTATCTAATTGCTTCTCCTACTAGACTTTACAGAATTATTCTTTCCTTGATAGATGCAACAACTTACAACTAACAGCATTTGGAGCAGTTTTTATTAACAATGCGCCTAAATGTACGCCACATTTCAGTAATTATTTACATTAAATCAAGGAAATTATATTATTATATGATGTTGCAGAATAAAGCTATAGGTTTTTGGAGAGGCTTTCTTAGAGGTGTCTAGGAACCTATTTTTCAGAGTGCCAAACAAAAACAAAGCATTTTTTTTTTAATCCACCCTAATATGCATTGATGTTTTTTAATCGTAAAATCATGTGAGACCATTTTTATAGAGTAGTAAATTTCCTACAAAACTATGAGTTTCATCATTCATAATAATTTTTTTTCATTGAGTTATAAAATTAATAAGAAATAAAAAATTTTCCCAAAAATAATCAAACTTTAACTGTTAATATCTTTTAAACGGTTGGGTTTACGAAAAATCACATGAGATCTTTTTTTAGGGCATTCAATTTCCTACAAAATCTAAGGAACAAAATATTTTTTCAAGTAGTTGGAAGCGAGATATCAATTTTTTTTTATGTAATAATAAGAAAAAATAGAAAACTGTATGTAGGAGGACCTTCCCGTTACAATTAAAAACTCATATTTGGAGAGGCTTTCTTAGAGGTGTCTAGGAACCTATTTTTCCGAGTACCAATCGAAAAAAAAAATTTTTTTTGAATCACCCTAATGTAATCTGTATGCACTTGATACAGATATGATGTTATAATATCTGATTCTATTCAAACTAGCGCTGCCTTACAAAGTATTTAATACTTTCTTAGCCACTAATGGATTGACTATCAATTACTCGTTCTTTTATTTGAATTATTCACAATCACATCGAAGTAGTATACTTCCAATTAGCATAATTTATCAAATTTCGTAGCAAATTTTTCTCTTCTGAGAGTGACGCTCAACCTTCTCTGACTAAAATCTTGCTTAATTTCAAATTACTTTGCCACAAATGCTTGCTTGCTGCACAAAACCCATAATAATTGCAATTTTTATTAGTTGCTTTTGTTTTTGTTTCGAAGAAGAGGACCAACAAAGCAAATATTTATAATGAGTACTTAATGCACTGCGATGTAAACAACAGCGCCATACCCACTAAGTGCCAACAGCGAATGCAACAGTGAGCATTCATCAACGACAGCAGCGGCAACAACAGCAACAAAAACAAGCGCAGCAATAGCAACAGATAATGAGCAACAGCGCTCGCTGTGGCATACAAATAACTCAAGGAGGCAACACCACCGCGCACTTCCGCCGCCCAACGTCCGGCGTGAGGCATTCTTGCGCTTCAAAGTGGCAGCAGCAAGGACGGCACACACACACATATACATATTTACATACATACTTATAAAGCAGCAATGCAAATGGCCAATTTTCGGTGGACTCATACAAGCAAACACAAATTTCTGCTGAAACGCTTGAAAGTGGAGGACACAATTTCCAAACGAACTTCGAGCGAATTTATTATTGTAAATAAAATATTTTCTTGGGTAAATATAAAAAGAGAAGAAAAAACAACAGCAACAATAAGTAGCCGAAACTTAAGTACATTTTTGCATTAAAATAACAAATTTTTGCCGAGAGCACTTTTCTTCAAACAATTTTTTTCGCTTTCTTCTTATCTTCATTGTACTTTTTCCACTGCGCCGCTTGATAATAACCAACTATGTACCCTATAAATGTACGCACAACAGTAGCAACAACATCTAGTGGCAGCAGCGGCAAGTAGAAGCAGGCCAAATGCGACAAGCAGCAGATAAGGTAAACAAGAATTGTGCTCGAAACACCCTCGAGAACTTTCACCGAAACACTTTAAACGCATTTTTATGAAGCCAATAGAAAGTTCAGTGAAATCATAAGAACAACAAAAAATTATAATTGCAAAAACAAGAGATAAAATTTCGTACAAAAATTTTTTATTGCACAAAAACAAATATGCGCGCAAAACGAGAATGAAATTATTCCAGCGCACTCGCAGACCAATTAACATATAAATGAAGAGACGAAACCCAAAAACAACAACAAGAGCAAACAGCGGACCGCACGGCAAATCAATAAAAATTCAGACAAGAACAAGTAATAAGAGACAAAAGCGCCAAAATTGGTCAAGAACAATGACGGAATTACAAATTACCCACACCGTTGGCGAACGCATACCGTACACTGTCCGGCGGCGCCGGCGGCACTGGCTTAGTCATGCAGCCGAGATAAAGCCACAATGATTGACGAACAGATCAGCAAGCAGGTAATTTGTACGAAATTACAATTGCCGAACTGTTTATGCTGAACGTTTGGTGCGACGGACGTAAGTCTACAGTTCACATGATGGACAGTCATTAAGCTATAAGCGGTGGCGCTGTAATTCTTGTAATCATTACTCATATAAATGTTGCTTATGTAATTGATATGTGCCTTAATGGTATTTACAGTTTCTTTTAATTTTTGGAATTTTGTTTAATTTTTTTTTTTTTCAAAACATTTTTCTCAATTGTCTTCCCTTATGGTCTTATCAATCTAATAAGAGATCGCCTAAAATTTTAATGCAACTTAAAAACAACAATAAACGTTAGCTTCGGCTGCATCGCAGCTAACATACCATTTGCAAAGCATTTTATGAGTCATCATTCATAATGGTTTTTTTCATTGAGTTATAAAATCCATAAGAAATAAAAAGTTTTCCAAAAAATAATAAAACTTTAACTATTTATATCTTTTAAACGGTTGGGTTTACGAAAAAATCATAGGAGACCTTTTTTAGGGCATTCAATTTCCTAAAAAACCTAAGGAACAAGATATTTTTTCAAGTAGTTGGAAGCGAGATATAAATTTTTCTATCTGATAATAAGAAAAAATAGAAAACTGTATGTAGGAAGACCCTCCCGTTACAATTAAAAACTCATGTTTGGAGAGGCTTTCTTACAGGTGTCTAGGAACCTATTTTTCCGAGTACCAATTGAAAAAAATTTTTTTTTGAATCACCCTAACGTATACACAATTTCAGACTCATTCCTCAAAAACTCCGAAATTTCAAATTAAATGGGCAATATTTCTCTCATTCAAAAGAACATTCTTTGGCATTTACTTCTTGAGGATTATCTCTTTCAAATGCTTTCCCCGGTTATGTCTCAGATGGTCCATCTATTGAGTCTAATTTTCGATGACGCGTTAGAATATTTCATCTGCTGAATCGAAACAGGATTGTCCGCATAGACTTTAGACACACGATCTTCGTTGCTAGGGAAATTCGAGCTGCTTCAGTTCTTACAAAAGCTGTATTTAGTTCGCTTTCAATTTAAAGTCTCGACGTACAATGCGTCAAGTTGTTCCGAGTTGCCGCGAACTGCGCCGAATCGACTCTTCACTGTCTTTGTGTAAATTCTCAGCTTTCGTAATAAAGTTGAACGAATTGTAAATGTTGTTCAAGCGAAGGATGGAAGGAAGATATGCCAAAAATAACTTGACAGATTGATATGACTCTTAAGTGATCTGTCAAAAAATGGCTGAGAACATCAATAGTAAATATGAAATATCTTCGAGAGTTCTTGATGTTAGTACTGATATAATATATGTCTCTTACGGTACTATAATAGAAAAATTACTTAGCAGCCATTCGAGTTTCACTGGCCGTGAACTCGGGAGTAGTTTTAGAATTACCATCCTTTAAGTCAACGTTATAAGTTACTTTAGGATAAAACCAATGGCAGGAAAATCAAATCAGAGATCGCCTTTCTCTTGTGGTTGGTCAATGGGTATGGAGCAAGGAGGATTCCAACTGCAAAGGCTCTTCAATAGCACGTGGGAGATTCGTTGCAACACTTTCCTTTGCGCCTTTACGAAAATAAATCTAAAAACATCCGATTTCATGCTTTAATATAGCATGTGATGTAGAAAAACAAACGCCTAAACTGATAATTGATAAGTTCAAGGCATATAAAGCTCAGTTTTATGCTTCACAAAATTTTTCAGGCAAAAGACCTAACCTAACCTAAAAGACTGCAACCACCGTCTATTTGAAATTCAATATTTCTGTTTTACATGTAGTTGTTAAAATTCAATAACGGAATATTACCAAAGGTCTATCTCACTATTTTTTTCACAGCAATCGAAAGTGTTCCACTATCCCAATAGGCCTTATTCCACACGAATAGCAGCAAATCGGCTATAAATATGCAAAAATATATTTCTTTATTAACATCGAACAAACTAAACATATAAGCATACATTTACATATTTATTTAACACATACGAGCGGGGCGGTGGGTCCAAAATATATGCGCATAAATATGCAGTAAAAGCGATTTAAAAAATCAACACAACGAAGCATAACGAACAAGAAGCGTAACGAAGGAAGATAGAAATTAAGAAATCATGTAGCCAATTAAGAATTTGCATAAACACATCAACGTACAACAACAGCAACAACAACTAACTAACTAATAACAATAAATATTGAACGATATCAAGTTAACGTTGATTGATGACAGCAACAAAAAACGCTTGACAAATATATATCATGAGAGAAAAAAGTATATTTAATTGATATTTTAAGCCAGAAGCGGGTATGGTGAAAAGGAGTAGTAAATAATGGTGTATGCAAGTTCAGATTGTTGTTGTGTTTAAAAATGTGACGACAAAATTGTTCATTAATTGCAAATGAAATTGATAATAAGGGGGAATATTAAGAGGCAGAATATTGAGGGAACAAATTTATATATTTTTATGTATGTAAATTTATGTTGTGGACGAAGAACATCCTGAGTGTGGTATTTTTAATAAAACAGAAAGAGCATAAATAAAAAGAACATAAACGCTGTTCAAGCTATCACGAGTAAGTAATTCAAACAAATTGCGTCCACAGATGGCGCTGCGGTAATGAAACTATGTATTCCCTAAATAGGATATATCAACTTTGCCACAAAGCTTGTAAGATTCAGAAGGAAACGTCGGAGAAAAATCACACAACTCTTCAAAAACCAAAAAAAAAAAAACATTTTGGATATCTTAACCACTTTTGATGGTTTGAAGTTTCAAGATTACGAATTAATACCTGAAAATATTGAATGCTCTCGTGTTTTTTAATAAATGAAAATTTTATGTTTTTGTTAATTTTCAGCTTATTTCTATTATGAAGATATCTAAACCCGCACTCTACAAAATGTCCTGTTTACCTCAATGAAAAAATTCCTTTGATTTCCAAAAGTTATTTATATCCAATAAAACATACTGACATTTTTTCAGTCTTTAGGAGTAAATATGAGTACGAAGTAAGACTATCTGCGCAACCATCTGTAAAAATTTTGGAATAATTTAGAAATTATAGTTACATATTATTATATGAACAGAGAGACCGGTTCCAGCAGGATCTAAAAGTGATGGAGTATGAAGATCAATGGTATCACGGTATGTTTTCGACATTTTTCTCATTGTTTACTTCGAAGTATTCTTACTTTTACTATAAAGATTCTTGTTAAAAATTAGGAAATGACAGGTTTTTATTCATTCAGCTCCCAAACCAGAACACCTTACTATCAACTAGACTAACTTTTGAACCTAACTTCACTAGATTTTCATCCACCATAGTGTATTTGTCAGAAATAATATGCAGAAGGACTTCTTTTGAAGAAGCCATATAAAATAAATCGTTCCCAAAACCGACTTTGCTTGCATTCTATAGAATATATATTTCCTTCTACATAAGATAAATAGATAAGGATTAAACCACGACCTTAAGTCTATTGTGCCCTTCCTCTTTGAAACTACAAGAGATATAAAAAACAAGAACAATATTTGGTGCAGTACTGTTTTGTCTTTGGAGCGGACGAACAGTATTAACATCGACAAGGAAGATCTTACTTTGCGCAGACAAAAAAAGAATTTAAAATCGAAAGTTAGAGGTCACACTTAATTATTTTGAGAATCTGATTGCACCGATTAGTCGAGATGGTGGTGGCGTACATGATGAACTTTAAAATCACTTTTCTATATTTTACAGTTGTTGTTCAACATATTTCTTCCACTACTACACACTTGAGAAAACCTGGGATCACCTCTTTTGCGGTTTTGCTGAAGACGAAAATTCTTAAACTAGAAAAATATCGAGTTGAGAACAGATAGAAAGGGGACTCCTTCTGCAGTCGGATTAACACAACGATAAAGTCCTAAATATTTCCAAAAAATCAGAAGAACAATAAAAGCAACACTACTGATAATAAATCTCATAGATCAAACTAAAATTACCATCAGATTAAAATCCTACAGCAAATGTGATCCAAACCCAGATTTTAATGCAATCTAATATTATATTTTATATAGATCGAAAAATAATTGTTTCCAGAACGGTGAAAGTCATATTGAAGAGCTTCAAAGACTAGACTAGTTCTACTCAGCGACTTCCAAAACTGACGGACCAACGAAACTGAAGCACAAAGTGAAAGGCGCCAAAATCTCAACCAAGCAACAACAATTAATTCGCCTAATTTATTTCCATTACATATATACAAATATACATACAAGTATGTATATATACCATATATGTATTTAACAACTCTGATGTTATCGCTAATTTTATGCAATTCGGTCGAATTGGCGCTTCGATGAGCTATTTTTGGTTAAAACGCTCCTAAAGTTGTTTCTTAGCTGAATTTAACTGCTCGACAACAACAAATGCGATGCGATTACGTGGGGAGATAATAAAATGTTAACTGAAATAATTCAACGAATTTGGTATTAGGGAGCTTGCTCAGGTTAACGATGCCTTGAAATTGCAAATATTTTGTTAGTGTGCTTGTATAACAACAATACTGTTTTCCATTATATTATATAGGCAGACGATGGACATCTAAGACCAATTCACCTAAAACAAATAGATATTTTTGTAGCTATGTAACTCTAGGCAACTTACAAAGATATTAACTACAAAATATACGAGTTTATCTCAATGAGCTTTTGTGCAATTCAACCTTCCTCCGTCACAGTGTCAGTTTGACAGTTCTTTTTTGTTTTTATTTGTATACATATATTTGTTTAGTTTTGGGTTTTGTTTTTGTTCCCAATTCGTTTGCGGTCATTAGCTTTTTGGCTCGTATTCAAAATTTGTGATATTCATTTGCACTGAATAATTTCACAACTACTTATTACCTGCTAATACTAGGGTGAGCACATGTCATATTCAATGCGGCTTTGTTATAGCTAACGGCTTTTCTACTACGTACACACATCAGCACATGCTTTTCAACATCAAATTACGTTAACAAAACAATTATCTGACAGTGCTTACATGTGGATTTGTGTAGCGCAACACGCTTTGGACTTTTTGGTAGCACAAATTGAATAGGAGTGAGTATGCAACGACTTGACCGCTCAATTGCTAGAAATATGGTAAGGAGCTTAAGTCCAGATAGCGCGAATTATATATTCTAAAAAACGCAGAAAAAATAATCTATGAGGTATTTAACGAAATTTGAGATAATTAATTACAATGTTCACTATATAAAATGAATATTGAATGGATTTGCCTTTGGCTCCTGATTTCAACATTTCTCAAGTAAAATATATAGAAATTAACCAACGACAAGGAATTATAAATCAAGTGTTCCAAATTTATAATTCCATGCCGTGTTCTTAATCTTAATTAACAACTATTAAATCCGCTTACACTCAATAAACAATTGAAAATCACAATGAATGCATCGCATGCAGTAATCCCGTTATCGAAGTTTTTTCCAAGTATACCTTTTAGGTTAGATTTTTAATCAGATTTCTTTCAGGAAATATTTAGACAAAGAAAAGAGTCTGGCAAATGAAATCATTTGGAAAATTATACCCAAAGGAGTTGGCTTTGATATAATAACCAGTTTGAAATCCAATTAAACATATAATAATATATATTATGAAATTATGAAATATATATAATTATAGTCCTGTCAATATAAAATTATGCTAAGACAAACTACGTAACCCCAAATAAACACACCGTTATCCACCACAATCAAATTCGAATAACTAACAAACAATTATCACCTCCAAAGTGTTTGTCGCGCGCCAAAATCTTAAGCCATTCGCCCCTTCAGCACTGTACCATTAAACAGCCACTTAAATTCATTAAAAGCACATTGAAGGCAATGAATTTGCATAAACGAAATAATTTGGTGTTTAATGGTAAGCAAAAGCGCAAAATCAGACAAGAAGTCTAATAATTTCAATATCAGCGATGAACGTGTATCGATTGCGGTAATAATATGACGAGATAAGAGGCGACAAAAATAAAAACAAAAGCAAATAGATAAAAGAGAAATAAAAAGGAAAAGCAAGCGGAGCTAAGCAACAGAAACACACACAAAAGTTGTTAAAACGGGAAAAAGAAATTGTGCAGCAGAATGAGGGAAAGAGAAATGGTGTCTGAAAACGGAGCGAAGCAAGAAAGCACAAAAAGCCGATTGAATATTGAATGGAGCCCCGTAGCGATATGCTTGTTGCTTACGTCAGGGAGTCGAAGAAGGCGACGACTCTGTTGACATTGCAAACATGAGTATAAAAAATTAATTTCACCAATTGATATGGATCAGATAACCACACATACCGAGGGGGGTCGAAAAGACTCGAGGGGTTTCCAGGAAAGGCAAGAAGGTGGATTTATTTTGCTCGTCTTTGTTGTGGTAAGATAAATAGTTTGCAGGAATTGCTCGGAAAAACCATGCAAATCAGGAAGATATAAAATTATCATACAGGAATTCTCTCTTCAAAACAATAAGCTAAACTAAATTGTCTTCAACGGCGAATCACATTTGAAAACCATTCAATTAACCGAGCAATTTGTTAGAGAACCTCAGTAGATTCTTCCCTTCTTATACAAAATTTTCAAAATTTAGCAAATTTCCTCATTACTTTCACTCATTTTTGAACAGCTGTAACTTTTTTTTCAACTTCCTTGAATTTAAGTTTTTGGTTAAATGAAACATAAAATCTCAACTTTTCAACACTATATGGTATGACCAATGTGATTGGTAGCACTTGAGACATACGACTGCAATGACATCTATTGACACAATACGAAAAGACTATTTCGACTACCCAATTTAAGAACAGAATCAAATATCATTCCATACTATCTAGAAAGTGCACTAAGACCTATCGATAATAAAACCGCATACGTAAAGCCCGTTTTGAAACGTTTCGCTCAAGTTTTATCTCACATAAGGAAAATAGCCCGCATTAAGCACTTACACAATCGAACTAGATTAACGGGAATCAATTTTTGAAGTATAATCGATATAGCAATAGATATATAGGTTTCTTTAACAGTCGCTTGATATAGGAATGAAGTAAAGTATCAGTCCAAAGGGTTATGAGCATCATATAGTAGGTTTAGATATAGAGATCTTTCCACAAGTTGTGTCTACCTCCAAAGGAGCTCTCGGTTAATATAGTTAATATTGGAAAACAGTTTAAGGCTAACATTATAAGAGCACTCAAGTACAAGAAGCTTATAGATAGGAAAAAATATGGTTTTCTAATTAGCGTAACAGGTCTCAGTTAAGGGTGACACGGTTCAGCTGTGTGCAGGAGATCCTTAACCTATTTTCTATCCGTTGTCAGTACGTTTGTCTATATACACTCAACCACAAAGCTTCGCCATAGGAAATACTGTAGAGACAGATACCCAGAGAGAGCTGAAGTTTTATTTTTTTTTTTTTGGTTTGTCTGTAACTTAAGTTGGTCTATAGACTCGCCTCATCAAGGACTCCAAAACATTATCTGTAATCAGGTTATGGATAATTGGAGTCTTTCCAAAAAATCCGTTTTTTACGAAACAATTTACGTATACATTCGATAATTACCTAGCAAATATACCCCAAGGACGTTTAAAATATTCATCGCGATCGTTCTAAAAATTAAAAAAAAAGTTCAGCGCCGACTCTGAAAGGAGGGGATGTAGTTCCTTATATATAAACTGGTTTCTCGGCAGAAAAATCAACAGTGTCAGGGTGCTAAGTTATGCTGCCCAAAGTGTTGGGTTGATTTGAGCGCTTTCATCGCTCAGCTGAGTCTTCGAACTCCCTCTCTACTGAACATGTATACAAATTTTCGTATGCATATATTTGCAAGTCTTTCAGCTGCTGTTTTCTTAACGTCAATATATTCTTTATTATTGTTTTTTATTTTTTTTGTATATCAATCCTCACTATTCTCACAAGCAGCATTGTCTCCGACGAAGTCAGTTTGTCGAGATGACGTCGCTATTATCGATACGAAGTTGCTGTGGGCGTGTTCGCCAACTACGTGTGCGAATGCATTATTAGCTATGACAACAACAACAAAAACAACCAACAACAGCAACACTACCAACACTAGCAACAGCGTGCAATGGCAAACAATTGCATTACCCAAGCAATAATAACACTAAACACTACTAAACACTCGGCTTGATAACACAAGTGCTGTAATAATCACAACAATAACAATAAAACGCTTAGCCAGCCGTTCATGCTCGCACCGAGGCCGAGGCGGGCGATGTGGGTAGAAGCTTGAGCTCCTGCAATCGATTTCAATTTTGAATATGCACGTTTTATGTACAAAGAGATAACGGCGACGCATCGAAGCCAAAAGTGTGAGTAAACTGTATTAATGGCGGAGTGTGGACATAAAAAAGATGGACGCGCGCTGACGATACTTTGAAAGAAAAGGAATAATATCGCATGCCAGCGCTGCAGCTGAGGCATCCGGATGAGGCGCACAAGAATTGTTACAATATTGTTCGTTGTAACTGAGTACATATAAAGGTGTTGTTGTTGCTGTTATTGCTAATGATATTGTTATTATTGTTGGCGCTGTCGCTTCGGCGTTTGCCTTCAGAAGTAGCATAAAATGCGCAACATATTTTGCATTTTTATTGCATTTATTGTTGTTGCTATTGTTACACTTGTTATAGCTTTTTTCACCCAGCACTGCTGTTGCTCAACATATCAGTCGTGTGTTGTTATTGCTGTAGTTGTTATTGTATTATTTTGCTGTCGCAGCGCCTGCTTGCTGCTGTCAATGTTTACGCGCGCACGTGTTTTGCATGCCAAGTGACGAATCGCAAGTGGAACTGCTAGCTTTTCGAAAATATGGCAATAATATTCGTGATAAAAAAGTGCGTGCGAGCGAAAGCCAATAAGTAATAAATACTTAACAACAACAAGTGCGCACAACAAGTGAGCAATATTGTTTGCGCGAATAGAGGGTAAAAGTACGGAAAGTGAGTTAAAGCGATAAAATTATTACAGAAATGAAATACAAGCGATGAAATGATGCATAAATGGCCTTGCGACACTCACACACACAGCCAATATCAGCAACAACAAATATATTGAAAATAAAATATAAATTTCCTCTATTTTTCTATAAAAAAAAGCATTTAGACTGAAGAAGCATGGAAGAAGATTATATATAAAAGAAGTAAGGAACGGGAAAACTTTGGGAATAAAATATTTCGTAGTTTAAAATATTGAACACATATTTACGAATATTATCCAAAAATTGTAAGAAAGAAATTCCGGAGATATGAACCTATTTGTAAGAATTTTTAACTTAGTGTAATCGAATACCCGATTCCCCAATCAATAACGACGGAGCCAACGTTCCATTGCCCATGAAGAAGTTCGAATGCATCTACTCGTCTGAATAACAACAAAGCGGCGGAGGTGGATAGGAACTTAAGTGTGCTCAGCCCAATCCATAAAAAGGGGATAAGCTTCCTCAACATCGCAGATAAGGTTCTATCGAGAGTAGTCCGTGAAAGACTGAAGCCTACCGACAATAAACTGACTGCTTTTTATCAGTGTGGCTTTAGACCTGGAAAATCAACATTCGGCCAGATTATCACTATGCGCAAAGTCTTGGAAAAGACTCATGAAATCTTGGATTCTTGACAAAAATGCCACCATCTCTCAACTTGTTATACCCAAATGCTAATACAGCTGCATAAGCTGACATTGAGCAATACCAAAATCTCAGACAGGATCGGGAAGGACGATATCTCCGAAGTAGCACCTGTTGTAAGATATATTTTTCGTTAGATTTCGATGCTGATATTATTGTTGTTGTTAATACTGGTTCCAATAGAGACGAAATTATGTACGACTTCGAAGTTATGACTATCAACGGTGACATGAGAGGCCTGAGTAAGCAATTGAGAAGAAAAGTCCTCTGTAGGAACAAAGACCAAACTCTTAAAGTCACTCATCATTCCCGTGCTGTTATATGATGCAGAGGCATGGACGATGTCAACATACATATGTTGAGTCGGCGTTACGAGTTTTCAAGAGAAAGGTTCTGCTAAAGATTGATGGTCCCTTGCGCGTTGGCCGAGGCGAATATCGCATTCGATGGATGAGCTGTATGAGATATACGACGAAATTCACATAGTTCAGCGAATTAAGAGACGACGGCTACGATGGCTAAATCCATCGAAGTTGTAAGATTCTAATAACATCTATACAAAGAAGAAAGCCTCAGAAGTCATGACCATGCCTTTATCTAGTAGAAAAATATCAGGAACGTGATACAATTTAAAAAGAAGTGTCTTACAAACAAATTGTCAGAATCAGAAGGAATCCTTTTCTGTGCGAATTCATAATATTGAAGCCTTACTGTTATGACATATTATCATAAAATATTATGATTGACAGTGATCTCACCACAAAACAATTAACGACTTTTTTGAACAAGCTTCTGGGCTTCCCGCTCGTAATAAAATGGCCTATAAAAATTATTTCCTTTTTTCAGTTCAAAAAATAATGGAATTCCAGGGAAATGCCTGTTTGTACAATTAATAATTTCGAAGACAGTTAAGTGGAGAGTACGAGAAATTCACGACGTGCAGTAAAAGAAAGTAAACACTTGCGACTGAGAAACCCCAAAATACCGGGAATAGCGATCTCCAAAATTTACTGAAGCAAAGAGCTGATCGCAGAAGAAGAAAGAGAATCAGAAAATACAGCGTCCACCAATCACAAAGAAGTAAATAATAAATAAACAATGCAAAAATAACAAAAACAACACTACACATTTGGTATGCCGTTAATTCTCACGAGAACAGACCAAAAATTCGCTTAAGAATAACAATGTGCGGCTTAGCTGACTTACAAAGGCCGTGAGTAGCTGGACGGACGAAACCAAAGTGGCGCAGCGCAGAAAGCAGAAGAAGCTACAAGAGTAAGACCAACAAGGCGGCTAACTACAGTGAAGAGAATATAGAACTTCAACGCGAAGGCCGACCACGATGTTGCCAAAATCGGCGAATGCAGAGAAGCGAACACAGCGTCGGCGCAAGCGCGCGCCCATACAAAGCTAGCCACAAAAAAAAGGCCGCAACGAAAGCAAAGTAAGGGAATGAGAAGACGCGCAAAAGAATTTCAATGTTCTTCAGCTGCCGCGCTTTCATTACAAACAAGCTGCGCTGTCACTGCAAATATTGCTGGCGACTGCGCTGCTTTCGATCGCGGCTGAAGTCGGCGAACCGCGAAAAGAACCGACTACACGAAATGATCTTTTGATAGCGGCGCAGCGTAGGCAAAGGCAACAACGGCTGTAAGGGCCGCGGGCTAATTGGAAGCTCAAGTGGGAACTTGCGCGCGCAGCGCTGTGTGACTAGCGCTGACTTTGCGCCGGCGTCGCTGCTTAATCGTCATTATCAATTCGCGAATTTTAATAGCAACGCACAGGGTGGAGTTGGAGAGTTGGAGAGCCAACAGCCGCAGAGGCAGTAGCAATGTCGGCGTCAGAATCAGCATCAAATGCGCTGACGGCAGGTGGCAGGGAGGCCCGCAGCGCCGGTGAGCATTGCTAGGTACCTCGGTAGGTCGGTAGGTGTGTGGCATTTCATTGTAAGTAGTGCGCGCGCGTAACGAGGGTATATAAGAACCTGGCGAGACGCCTGATTGAGCAATACTTAAATCGGGACTGTTGCTGCGTGTTGAATGCAGCGCCGAAACGCGATTCTATTCGGGATAGAACGGGATTCAGCAGTGTCACAAACAATGAAGTGAAAACATTATTGATTTATGTGAATTAATTATTTGGAAAAAATATTAGAAAATAATCTGTGAGAAAATATTTACAAAAAATTGTAAATAAAAATTATACTAGAACAAGTGTACAAAACTCGGCCATACATAAAGTGCAATTTAGGTCAAGAGTTTTAGTCGATAAGTCTAAAATATTAATTGGGTTATATAAATAAATTAATAAACAAATTGCGTGCAAAAGTGCGAAAACTAACTAACAATTGGCACAATATATGTTTTGCAGCTGAAAAATATTTGTATTTTCAACAAGGTGAGTGATAATTTGATTACCGCAAATATTTTTTCAAGTTTTTTGAATTGTCTTTCTAAAAGTTATGAGATTAGACGAGTTCAAACGTCAAATATTTGTTTAACAGAATATATTACGCAAATAAAAAATGGTGTAGTTTTAAGGAAATAATAAAAAAACGAAATATCACAAAAAGAAAACATAAAAATATTTATTTTCGAAAATAAGTGATGTAACTTAAAATTTACTGTGAGTGATGGAGTTAGGCTGAAAATAAGATATACTGCACATATATTCGATTAAATTCAATTTCGAGCAAACATATTTTTAAAAGTTTAAAGTTTTTATTTTTATTTTTTTTTTAAGTCATAAAAGCATAAATCATCAAATGATTTTTTTATTTCGTAAAAGAAAATTCTGTTTAAAAAATTATTTCAATAATATAATTATAACAAAAATTAAGTCTATATACACAGTTAATTAAAAAATATATATATATTTTTTTTTGTAGTTCGAATATTTTATTTATATCATATTTAACAAAAATAAATTTATAAATATTATAATAGTATAAGTTTTGATATAAAACGAATAGTTTTCTCTATTACATATTACATTACAAATTAAAAAATAAAACTTTTTAATACTCTTTTAGTTTTAATTTAAATTTTGAACCAAGTTTTATGCAAAAAAGTATTGCAACAACACGTTTAAAAAATTTTAGATACAAAAATAAAGTTTTAATATAATTTTAATTAAAAAATAGTTGTTTTTCCTTTTTCATAACTTTTTTTTTCCAATATTTTAAATAAAAAAATTATAGATATTATAAAGAAATTTTGATATTAAATGAATATCTTTTTCTACTTTACATTATATTGCAAGTACCAAAATAATATGGTTTTAATATTCTTTTTAATTTTCAATAAAATTTTAAACTTATTTTTTTTTTTAATAAATCTTGTTTTATTTTAAATATTTTGCATTAACAAAGAACATTATAAATTTATAATTATTATATATTATAATATATAAAATTTTTATTTTAAAAGAAATACCTAACTTTCTAACTAATAATTAACAAAAAAAATATTTTTTTTAATCTTTTAGCATAAAAATAGTTGTGTTTTTTTAATATTAATATTATACATTAATGAAAGCAATAATAAATCTATGAATATTATTAAAAAAAAAAACAAAAAAAATTTATATTTTAATATTAATATTATACATTAATGAAAGTAATAATAAATATATGAATATTAGTAAAAAATAAAAATAAAAAAATTGATATACACATTTTGTTTTTATTTTTCAAAATTTAATTTATTGCCGTTTGGTGATATTAATTGTGTTATTTTTTAATATTTCTTGAAAACTACTTTTTTTATTGTTTATATAAAAATTCTTTATAAACAATTATAAAAAAGTTTAAAAAAAATATTGAAAACTGGAACATAATACTAATATTAATCATAGCGCAATTTCAAAATTAATCAAGTTAAATTATTTTTTTATGCCCAAAATAACGTTATAACATTATATTATTAAAAAAATAAAAATACATATAGACATATATGTATATACTTGTATGTATACATGCCTATTAAATAAAATATGTGAAACTTAATAAAATTAAATTTAAAATTGAATTCATACAATAATTACAATTAAATTATTATTTTTTTTTTAATTTTGTGTAAAAGGTATATAAATATTAATTATTTCAGAAAAATACGAATCCCTACCTTAAAATAAAAAATAAATAAATAAGTGGTATGGGTCGAAATGCCGGGTAAAAAAGCGAAAAATTCCGACTGTGTTTTGTAAACGAAAAAACAGTTATAGAGAATCAATTGAAAAACTTTGAAAAAGATTGAAGCAAGCAAATCATATTCTCGCCCATGACTTCGATTAACTTTTTAAATTTTTTGTTGAAATTTGGTAGAATATTTGGTAATATTTTTCAGTTTTGCTAAAATTTGGCAACTCTGTTGCAAAATATTATTCAACCAAGGTCAAAGATAGTTGTTAAAGAGCTTCCTTAAACGCCTTACACTTGGCATTTATTGTTTTTTTAAATATTTCAGATTTATAACTTTGTGCAGGTGGCAACTCTTTTTCAAAATAAGTGTAGATTAGTCTGCAGAAGTTTTATTTTATAGCATTGTGTTAAAAAAAAGATATAAAAAAATAAGTGAAATATTTTTCATCAGTTGGCAACTTTTTTCTAATAGTTGTCAAAATTTTATATTTCAATTTAGAAATTGTACATAATATAATACTTATAAATAATTATCTCAAGAAACACGTTCAAAAGGTGGAAAACCCAAACTTTTTTTTCTCGATTTTTAAGGCGGAGCCTCTTTCTATTACAATAAGAGCTCATTCTTGGAGAGACTTTCTTAGAGGTGTTCTTAGACGCTATTTTTCCGGGTACCAAAAGAAAAAAAATTTTCGATTTTTTTTACACCCTAATGCCAATTTAAAAATATTAAAAACATTTTACCGATCAGCCTTGAACAAGTTGCTTATTGACATATAATTACTTAAATATGTTGTTTACGAGAATGAGTGGTGCACTCTGCCTACAAATCTGGAAACCTACAATCACACTGCTCTCCTGCAGTTCAGTACTTAGTATTATTAGAAATATTTACATACAATTTGTCACTTCAAAAATCACTCAACACTTTGAGACCAAAGCATAATAATTGATATCATTGTGTTTGTGTACTTACGCATTTTGCATTTCCGTGCCATTAAACTCGCATAAAGAAGCGCAAAGTGCATGAGCACGCAGTGTCCAACGTGGACAACAACAACAGCAAAGGCGAAGTGAATGCAACAGGGCTCTGCATAAAATGTCACTTTAGCAAAGGTCTCTGCTAGTGAAGATAAGTTAGCTTGGTTGGTGGATACTAGATCAATCGAATAGCAGTACAATGAAACACTTGACGCTGTGTTTAACTTTCTTGTATTCAAAAAAGGAACGCTTTTGTCCAGATGCAGAGATTTGAGCCTCGCTTGCTTTATAAGGGTTTCTCCCAAAAAATACTGTCACGTGTGTATAAGAAAAAGTTTTGGCAATTCAATATCTACAACATACAACACGACACATCATCAATTGCATTGCTATTATCGTTGTGTAAGCCCCTCAACATCTGATTTCAATATTATCTCCACTTTGGCTTTACCGTAATACACACGCAATGCATTCCAATTTGTGGCTCTCAGCGTTGAGCGCTGCTGGCATTATGCGCCACGTTCAATGTCCCTATTATTATGCGAATATCTCACTGGATTGACAGAGCTGGTATCTTTGGTCAAGACATACAGACATGCACAATTTTACCTAACCATTTTAAGATCTGTAAAGAGGTATGGAGTTGGTTCGATAAGACTGTGTCTCTTTGAATTTATGGCTTCTCTTCGATAAAGATCTCTCTGTTTGTTTGAATTAGGTTAAGTCTTAGTGTTAATCCAAAATCGACGGATTTGACTTGGTCAGATCTTCATCTTTTGTGTTACCACCAACTGCTCATATATCGACGAAACGTTTTGCGCTTACTACAGATTATTTAAGGCGGTTAGTATCAACCCCAACAGCTTTGTAAAGTTCGCCAAAGGGGTGCCTATCGAGTTACTGGTATGTCAATCTCAGTCTGGCAAAACCGGGCAATAGAGAGAGTGTGACAATATAATTCCGCCTCGCCTTCCTTCATCTAAGAGCCAGTAGTTCGGAGAACCACCATAATATAAAGACACTCGACACGACGGACACGACGCGGTCTGAGGGATTAATTCTGGGTCAGAAAGATCTTTGAGTCGCAAAAGTGCTGGTTATTGATTACCGCATACTGAGCTCACTGAACGCCCAAGAGATCATTGCCAGAAAACATCGCAAAGCTATCTCGCATGGGATCGGATGTAATAGTGGAAAGAGTGCTCTGTTTCTATTCCTAGACATAGTTTATTTTCTGCTAGGAGAACCGCCATTTTCTAATATGGTAGAAAAAATCGATGCAACCTAATTGGCGTAAGTCCAATTCTAGCCCTCATTTCTGCTCAACCTAAAACAAACTTTCGTTCGGCACTTTTCTCTAGAAGTATAGAAAGACATTTCGATTCAAGAAGATCTACTTTCCAGATTTCCACTTTATAAAAAATTATAACCAGCTGGTTTGACAAGTGACAGTTCAGACTGGTCGAACCACCTTCGTATGCATTTCATCCGAAAGCCACATGCTACGCGCTCGGATCCACAAATTAGCAGACGCTATCGAAAAATGCGTTGAGCCAAAAATTGTCGAATAATGAGGTGAGAAACGAGGCACCGGGCGGCATGGAAATGACTAACAGTTTTATTATTATTATTTCTTTTTTTTTTTGAACGGTAATATATGCACGTCTTGTCTGTGTCATTCAACGCACGCGATTACGATGACTTTGGGAAATTTCACTGGCCAAAAAGTCAAACAACGGAGACCAGCAGCTGGCAACAAAGCAAACAGCACGGTCGAGCTGAGCGGAGTGGAGCTGAGTCGAGAACAAACGAAAAAATTTCAATATAAATTTTGATGCGTTGAACAAACATGGGCTTACCGATTGGCTGTGATGCAGAGAAGGTGATAGGAACAAAATTTTTATTGTTTTTCCTGCGAGCAAAAGCCATAAGGTGACTCGACTCCGCAGCGGTGATTTTCATAAATTAAATTGTTGCGTCGCGTTTACTCACTCTCCTGTAGTGACAAGGAGAGGGTGAACTGCGAGTGGTTAAAGCATAAAAAGGGGATATGCGTTAGTGTGGGTGAAGGGTCAGCAAGAGCTCGTGACTGGCACATGCAAAGCATCAATGTCCAACGATGCGAATGCGTAGCGCCCATGGCCGTAAGCCGAGGTGATAATAGACGCGACAAAACCGCGTTTGCGGCCAATGTTCAAGTGACAATCGGCCGATAGCCGGCAAGTAGTTAAATAAATGCATCAGCAGCTGCCATTGACTGATCAAGCGAATGACCAAGCAAAGCGCACAGGCAGGCAGGCCGCCTCACTGACACATTGACGTATTGATGAACGACGCGTTGAAAGCTGATGAGATGCTCGGCTGAAGCGATGATTGTGCAGATAAATGCGCATGCAACGCGCGCCAACAGGATAAGCACATAAATAAAAGGGGACATCATGCGAATATAGAGCATCCATCGACTGGATAAGGCGTTGAGCTATAAATGATAGCGCATGAGGACAGGCGAGTGATGAGAGCGGCAGCCAAATAGAGGTGTGTGGTTGCCTTCAATGCACCTCTATAAGGTCGTCACAAACACACCGTAATATAAAGACACTCAACACAACGAACATTTACGACGACGTGGCGTAAAGTGGATAGAGTTGGCGACGATCCGCAGCCCATGCGGGAGCTGTGCTGAGCTGCCTGACAGCCTGGTCATATAAATACTGGCGCACTGACACCGACAGATAAGGCGTTGATGGCCGATGGCCAATGGCTGTTGGTTGCTGGTTGACGACTCTTGCCTGTTGGCTCTAGGCTATTGACAGCGCCAGCGACATTAAGCATAAAGTCGTTTGTTCATCGCTGCCAAATATGCGCCGTACGTGTGTGTCTTTGGTCTATAGTTCGCAAGCAGTTGCTGTTGTTGTGCAATCATGTTGATGATTTTTTAATTTCCTACCGTCGTTTTTGTTGTTGTTTATGGTGTTCTTGTTGCCGCGAACTGCTTCGATTGGCACATTATTTGCGACGATCTTGACAGGCTCATATAAATCAGTTGTTGTGGCCTTCAACCACGGCCACGGACACCGATGGCCCGGCATAACAAGTGTAAAAGACCAACTTAGGTGCACAGGAATGTTGTTGGAGCTGAAGTTAGCAAGGGTAAAATGACAAGTTAAAACATAAATTCACTAAAATGTAGGCATTTATGCTGCCGTTGAAAGCAAAAGTTAAGTGTTTGATAATGAAGGGGTTGCTAAAGCGCATACATTAAGAATAAAATTAAATAAAACCCGACTAAATTTAGTCTACATTAAAAACTAGACGCTTTCGAAGAAGCGCAATTAATTCAGCTAGTGTACTTAATATTCAAAATAAAGGATCTCAATAATAATTGTGGAACAATTGAGGATAGATGTCTTAAAGTTCAATAGTTTTGAAATTCATCTATCAATAGCAGTAATCACTTAGATCACTTGCGTTCTACTCTCGGCCAGAAATGAAGCTCCTATGTAACTACGAGGTCTATTGGTCTAGTGGTAGATTACAAAATCCCAATGGAGATCCAACTCACTCCCATTGCTATATGAGCCTGGCAAATGTGCTTCCTACGTCTAACTCATCGGCTTTGCATTTGCTAGCGATTCTGTTATGGCCGGGCACCACACTGATGATCAATTACCTTGATGCCATTTTTAGTGACAACAGACACTAACTTTGAGTACACAGTTAGCGAGCTCACCACTAATATGGTCGCTCTGTCATTGGAGTTATTACTCACATGTCTGAATGAGGCTGCACTTCCTAACAATACGTTTACCGCAACCTTGCAGGCAGCCACTTCTGCATGAAAAGCGCGACAGTGGTCCAAAGATTGTCTGAGAACTTCTTACAGAAATTCACCCTCAACGTTCTCTTGTAGCTTCGACGTCTCCATGAAAAAGCTAACTGCGCCTCTTTTTCAGTCTTCCATATGGCCGTCACGAGTGACCCTAATCTGATCCGAATTTTCAGCAATGCAGTTGACAAAGAAATAAACTTTATAAATAATATTCGTTATATGCAGTTTATTTATAGGTATATATATTATATATTTATGTATAGGTATCAAAGAATATTATTACGAATAGCAAAGGCTTGCCGATCCAAAATATTTTTTGGTGCGAAAACTTAATAAAGAAATAATTCTTATCAATATAAACCTCCCTTCAGTGTCTTCAGTGTTTGATTTTTAATGGTTTCAAAGGACTCAAGATGCATACCACGAAAAAGCATTTTTCATTCTCGAAACTAAAAATAATAACAGAACTCCAAATTTGGTGAATACGGCACCTTAGCGATGACTCTCGTTTCATGTTTGGCTGTAAGATCATACACAATCAAACGCATTTTGGTGAAAAATCGCTTCGTTTTCTGCCTACAAATCCAGTCATTGACGACGAATGGTTCAGCCTCAGAATGGCCAAGTATAAGCCCCTATTGACAGTTTGACTCTGTGAAACGAGTACGTGGTGAACCACAACAAAGTAATCAAAGAAACCGAAAAGCATCATCTTGTTTTTTTTCTCTCATTTTTGCAGCGTCATTCGCTAGATTGTGGGACAGTTTCCATGTCATAAAACCACGTTTTCTCACTAGTAGTATGTTTGATGAATGTAGGAACCTTACTTAAGTTCTCAAGCAGGTTCTGTGGCAAGAAAACTGAAATCCGTCAGCCTCACAACAGGCTGGCATTTTAAAAGTGTTATAGCAAATCTTTACATAGATCTGGCATCGTTACGTAGTGATACCTCTAACTATTTAAGCCCAGAAATTGTTTAAAAAAGGCAAAGGTGCGGACCGGAAGAAACGCCTCACCCAAAACCGAATGATAAGATCACAAAGGGCTCTCTGTTGTGTTCAATGTTAAAAACTACTCAAGATTCATTCACAGCAACATAATTTGTTTTTAAAATTAAAAACAAAGCAAGGAAGCTTTATATAGCAATTTTCACAACTGATCCACATGGTCAAAAATATGTTTCTACTCCAAAAAGTAGATATATTTCTATAAATTGAAGTTCAACTTCCAGATCGTTTTTCTAAATTACTTGAAGAACTGAAAAATAGAAGAGTGTAAAAGTAGAAGAGATACACCCACAAGTTTTTCTTTTAATTACCTTATGTTTTATCAGCGCTATATACAGTACAATAATAACAGCAACAAAAAGGTATTATATAAAAGTAAAGCTCAGTGCAGAAATAGGCGGCCTTCTCCAAATAGCAGCCCTCCTCTTAGTCAAAATATTTGCCATCCGCCCATTATTCCCCGTTTTGCACTTATTTACATCTACATACACATACATATGCTTGCTATTATAATCACTGATTGTTGTAAAAAAATTTTTGGCGATTGATTTATAAAGGTCAAGCTAAGAAAAAACCAAACTCAAAACTCGGTGCCACCACACTTCAATTGTTGTTGTATTTAGCTTAGTGTGCCCCATTATTTATGCAAATTTCGACTTTTATTAATTTTACGCCGCCTCACACTGGCGATTTGCTAGCGATTGATGGACTTAATTGAAATTCAATAGATAAGAGCAAACAAAAAAAAAATAAAATAAAATAATATCAACAAGCTAATAAGCTAATAAAGAGTAGAACACAAGGTAAACAAAAGCCGCGAACAAACAAACTGAAAGACGCCCGTATAAAAAGCGCAAAGATAATCAAAAAATAGGTTTACTTGAAGAAAAAAAGCGAAAATTAAAATATTTCTACTTTTCAACACCAAGCATTAGACAACAACTTGCGAACAGCCGAATAGACGAAAGCAAGGAAAGTAAACTTTAGAAGAATAATAAATTCGGTGCCTAAACATGTGTACACAATCATTTGTCTCCCCACCGTGCGAGTAAATATGCAAATGTGCTTAAATTAAATTAGCCATACGCACGAGTTGGGGCTGCTCAAGCACGCTTGCTTGTACATATGTACATTTGAGTGTATGTGTGAACACAGTTCAAAGCCATTCATTCAAGCTGAAATTAGGTGAGCAAACAAGTGATTTGTATACGCGAGAGATATGTTCATATGTATGCAGTTAGATTGACCTAATTTTGACACGTTGATCGGGTAAACAACAACAAATAATATTTATACGCCCCCAGAAATGTTATTAGCGCATAAAAACAAGAAAAACGTTTACTTCTGTCATACCGAAGCACAAGATATACATTTAACAAATATAAAATATTTCAAACAAGAACTTAGTTTTGTTTGTTTGGTTTGTATGGCTTTCGCTCGATATATTGGTCCGATCTGAATTATTCCTTTGTAGATTTCACCGTTGTTCTAGGTAATAACACATGGCAAATTTCGCGAATATGTCTCGTCAAATAAGAAAGTCCTCTATACAAGGACTTAATTCCGATCGTTCAGTTTGTATGGCAGCTATATACCATAGTGAGCTGATCATAATGATTTCTTGGAAAATTCTACTGTGGTCTTGGATGATAATACATGCCATATTTTGTGAGGGTATCTCGCAAAATGCAAAAGTTTTTCATACAAGCACTTGATTCCGAGCGTTCAGTTTACAAGTATATGCCAGCTTTGGTCCGATATCGGCGGTTCATCAAATTGGCAGCTTCTTGGAGTAAAAGGAACAAATCGATTATCCAAAATCTAAATTTTCTTATATGCTGACAGGCAGACTGATTGTTTAAATCGACCCAACTTTACTATTTTATAGAGCTCCCGCCTTTTTCTTATGAGTATTCAAACCTCGTGGTAAACTTATTATACCCTGTTCAGGGTATGATAACGGCGAAAGCTTGTGGATCAATACAAATCAAAGCTTAGCATATGACAAAGGTTCAAAAGGAATAAAAAAAAATCTCTAGAACTCGATTTTTTAACGAATATCACTTATGTTTTCCTCTTTGCAGGATCCCTAACTTATATTATTCATAAAACAAACATCTTAGCTAATGACAGGAAACCCTTTCAAAATGGCTGATGAAAGATATAAACCCTACACATATTTTTCTCAGTAGTATGTACTGATAAAGCCCAATGCTCCAATCCAACTGCTAAGTGCAGCGAAGTGATGTGACCCCTATTTGGAGGCATGGTCCAAGGGCCTTTTGCTTAGCTCAGTTATTCGATTCTCATCCCAAAGATAAGAATTTAAGCACTATTTATTCGAATGAAAATAGTGTAATAATTGAAGTAGATGTTTTCATAAAGATTCAAAAACATCTCTGAAAATGCTTACAACAGTCGATATCAGTTAGAGGTAAGTCTGTGTGATTCATTTAAATGAGATCTTTAATACAAAAACCACATCTCAACAAAGTATAAATAAATTTTGTTTTCTGACACACCGAGAGAGCTTAATACATATTTATAAAGGGAAATAATTACCTGCTTGTAGCAGGTCTGCTCAAAGCCAAGAAGTTTCGTTCCATCTTGAAACACTTTCCGAACACTATTTTTGGGATACCCTTTAGCGATTCTCATCTAACTTGTAAAATTACGGTCCTTTAAGGTTCTCTGCGTGTTAGATATAGGGAACAGGAGCAATGTATGCCAATATGGAGGTTGGGACATCTCTACAGTATTGATTGTGGTCAAAACTTCATGAACAAACATAAGAAATGTAACAGGAAATGGCGTTGATAAACAGCACAAACAGATGAAGACATGTGTAAACACAATCTACTGGAAATCCAGCGCAAAAGCTAGTATGTAATAATCACCAAAAATTACTAAATTTGAGCGACCCGTGCTGATTGACTAAACTTATAACTTATTTTTAACAGAGCTCTCAAGAACTTTGTAGATGGTATAGAGTTTAGAATTAAACCTGTAATTGGAGACCACCTTTAAGGATAGGGGTAATGAATGACAATTGTAATTTTTCATAAGTTTATGCGGCATCCCATTAGAATCCAATTTGAAAGAAGGCTTGTGACAAAATTTATAGATGAAAAATTATTAGCAGAAAAAGTTGAAGTAGTCTCAAGATCATCGTGCACATAATTTGAACATAAGAACATAAGGAGTGCATGCCGACTTATCACCCCAGCGTAAAGCGGAAGGTCTTTTTAGATTTTACAAAGTTCCAAAAAAACTTAAGATTCGACTTAATGTTAGACTCCGTACTGTCAGTAAAATTTTTACAGAGTAACTTATCTAAATTATTGAACCGTTTTATATAGTGCTGAAATTGAACGAAAAATGCAAGACATTTTTTTGAAGAGAATTTTCTCTAATGTGTAAACTGAGAGCAATGCAACGAATTGCGAATACTCCAAATAAACCTTATACTACGAATATATATAGTATATGAGAAAATCATAAATAAGACTCTGAAACGTATTAAACATCATAGCTATAGCGACTTATCATACAGAGGCAAAGAGCTATCAATATATTTAGTTGTGGTCGGTCCGTCAATATTAAGTCAGGTTGGTAATGAAGCTCAGGATTTCAAACGTTTTTTTTTTTTTTTTGAATCGAAATAACAAATTTGATTTTATTTTTGACCTCCCAATATTTTTTACCAAAAATGAAATCCTAATGGTTGACTGCTTTTGGATCTAACAACTGAACTCCATCTGGTATCGTAAAAAACCAAAACTGGCTATGCGTGGACTATTGGCCTACCAGATTAACCTAGGCTAACCTTAGCCAAAAATGCTAGCAACGGATACAAGTCATCCAAAAAACGAATAGATATAGAAATGGCGAATTTTTTGTGAATTATAATCCTAATAATTTTTCATATAATCAATATAAATATTTAAATTTCGAGCCAGTATGATCTGGTATGTTTTCGGTCATAACAAATCACTTTTAATTAATTATTAACAGCAGATTTTACAAATACATTCCACATACTAATTTAACCATATTCTCCGCTTCTACTAAACTAAATGGCAGAGCACTTTAAGGGTTAACTTAGCTTTGAGCAATCTAGATACGTTACTACGACATCTTAGAAATGTATTTAGTTGCTATTAAAGCATTTTTTGAAACATTTTCGCCGCCATACTACAGTAAGTCTCCCTTCAACTCTGACATTATCAAATTAGGAACGCTTCATGAGCGCACCCCACTTACGACACACACACACACATATTTATGAAACTGTGAAAGTGCGAGTCAATTTCTATAAAATCTAGGCACAAACAAAAAAATCTACGCATAAATTTAGCTAAGTGAGCGAGGGCAGACAAATAGCCACTTTATTATTCATTCTTGACCATTCCCGACCATTACAGTCTATTTCAATATTTCTTTTCTAATTTATTTTGAATTATTCTTGCTTCCTGCTGACTGCCAGTCTTCCACAAACGCTACGAGAGCTATTCACGCAGCGAAGGATGGGCGCAGATAGTGGACAATGGCACGCAAATTATTTTATTATCATCAAAGTCATTTGTAACCAAAGAGCATGGCGGACGGGCCAAAGAAAGCTAAATAGGCATTTCGGGCATTTTTGACACAACAACAACAGCAACAAAAACGAATATGAGAAGTCAATTCGGTTCCGCGTTGCAGAGAGGAGCAAAGCATGTCGCTCCGCTCGAAAAATTATGCTAATTTTATATGTCAATTATGTGCCAATAAGCGAGTGTCGTGCCATATCGCCGTTTAGGCGTCTCTTTGCGTAAATAAAGCAAAGCGCCAAGAGATTGTGCTAATAAAAAAATCCAGAGGGGAATAAAAAATAGATTTTTGTGGGCATTCGCCGCCGCTTGTATGGGATTTATACGCGTTTGGTCGACGGTTGGTCTTTTGTTGTTGCCAGCTTTTGATGGCCGATTGACAGTGCCTGCCTGACTAACGGACTGATTTGAAGACTGTGTGACAGCCCTGGAAAGCCGGTAGCTAGGCTGTGTGACAAGTGTGCATAATTTTCACGAATTTTGTTTCGTTTGCTTAAGTCTTTGCCTGCCCTTGTGGCCGAGATTCTGATGCTGCTCCCGTTCTTGTTTACTTCCGTTGTTGTTGCTGTTATTGTTGTTTATTAGCCACTCGCCCTGTCATATTTGACCAAATTTAATGTTATGCAAATTAAATTGCTCATATGCTTGGCAATCAAATTGCGAGTATACATATGTGTTTGTGTATATAAAAGCCCACGCCTACTTTCACTTGCCGGATTTTGTTGACCTACATAACTGCCACTTGGAATGAGAATGAGAATGAGAATTTACTTGTTTACTTACTTATGAATATATAAATGTACACACCTTAGAAGATGTAGACGCAATGAACCGTTAGCTTGCTGATTTTTGGAACTTTGGGATTCGAATATTCTGCAATAATCTTTTTTTTATTTCTTTTTTATTAAAGTTACGAAAATGTGAAAGAAATTGATTTATTCTGTCTATTTCTCTTTATCTGAAAATTTAACAGGATATTATATATCTCGAAAATTGAGATATTTGCTGATACGCTCGAGAGTTTTTTGTTTGTTAAGATCATCAGTATTCACAACTTTCTTTTCTGATATTTCAAAAAAGTCATTCACTACCGGTAATTTTTTTGTTGATTTCAGGTGCATCAGCCCTTCTTCTTTTTTCTGAAAACTTTCGATAGGCTCCAAGGTAGATTAGTGTATACAACCCCCACATATTAACGCGCCAAGGCTTGAGGAAGCCATATTTTTGAAAGAATTCGCTGCTGGGATCTTCCTAGTAATTGGGAGAGCTTTCAATAACGTCTTGACGGAAGCAGTTGTAAAAGCTCTGGACAGTTGTGGAGTTTAGTCGAATTTCAAACATCTTGTTTTCAGTCTTCTGTGCGAAAGACTGATGCGACCGAATTAGGCAGGGCACATACTCTGCGAAATGAGGGTAAGGCACCTCAAGGCTTCTGGCTTCTTCTCTATGTATCTTGGTCGTCCATGACTTGCTGACAAAACTTGAAGATCGTGGCTGTCGGGTGATTGCCTATGCAGGTGATGTAGCAGTCATGGTCAAATGAAAATTCTTGAGTACCGTATACGAGCTGACTTAATGGTATTTTAGCATCGTAACTGATTAGGCGACCGGAAGTAACCTCACCATTAATCCAAATAAAACTGAGTTAGTTTTATTTACCAAACCAAACTTTCTTTTCTCTGGCCACATATTTGCGAGGGAGCTGTGAGTGGTTAGAAGACGTTGGAGGAGAGGAGCAGTGAGCTTCTTTAGCAATCGGTTAACGCTTATTGGGAAGTTTGGTGGAGTGATATACTGTCATGAACTCTCTGTCATCTTCACTTTCTGACTATCGCAACTCTGAAATGCTCCGTTGTGCAGCACAGCGGAGGTACTAGCCTTGAGATCACTAACTGTGCGTTTAGGGCTGGTTAAGGAATAGTTAAAATGAGCTGACAATTAAAGGTACTCTAGCCGCGCTATAAATAGAATAGTAACGGCTCTGTACCCCCCTCTCCTCGTGTGCCTTACTACTGGATAACTGGGCTTCGCAGGAATTTAGTCATGAGCCAGTTAATCCACTTGATTGAGATTGCCCTACTTTATATTGACAATGTAAAAATCGAAGAGAGACTTTGGAGAAATCGGTTTACAACACAATGCGTTCGTTCAAGGTAGAGATGAAGACTACTTGGATTTCCAACACCTAATGCTTTCTATAACTTTTTAGGCACAGCTGAAGTTTTGGGTTCCCTTGACTTTAGATCACTTTTCACCATCCGCACCTTATATCTTCAAAATTTAAATTCAAGCCGAAAATATGGTCCACATTTAACCAAATGTTTGCCAGTCAACATAAATTTCGAAGGATTAGTTTGTATTACGGAAAACATACCATCTCAATCGGATTCGAATTTTTTTCATTCCTTTCTATTCTACCACATTTCTACTTTTGAGATGAAATATTTGAAGTATGTATGTGGGAAATCGAAGACATTAACCTTTCTGCAGATGCAGTTTGTACCACCAGGAATTTTTTGGTTGACTGATTGAATATTAAAAGAGGAATGCACCGTGACTTTAGGTCTATTGTGCCCTCTATTAAATCACAAAGACTCACCCAGCCTCAGATAGATTGATAAAGTTCAATATTCTGCTGGGTGCCAGCGAATCGATGTGATCCCTATTTGGAAAGATGAATCCAATGGCCTTAAACTTGCGTCTGCAGATTGATTAACTGAGTCCATTTTGAGCTATTGACGACTCACATACACCCTAAATGAACATATTTTTCTGCTTGTTGTTTGTTGATAGTTAGATAAGAACCCGATAGACATAGTATATCAAAAAGTTTTCGGTTATTAAGGACCTTTCTGATTTAAGCTATATGGCAAGCCCTCTCTCTTCAATTAGTTAGAACACAAATGAGTCCATATACAAAATTGTTGTACGACCTTTCATCAACAACTAGTTCCAAAGAAAAAAAGAAGAGGAAAATTAAAAGAAAATGTTTTCACTTAAACACCCCCAAAGTATTACGCAATTTGGTAATTTCATTAAAGCTGTGGAAAAATTCGCACAACAGTTTCATTAATGAAATATAAATAAAAAGCTACACATCAAACATTTATGCCGAGAGTGAAAAATGTCAACTCATGCGGCGGCAACAAGCCGACACAATTGGCCACACGCAAGCTTACGAGCAGCTGGCCGCGGCTGCACTTAATACCTTGCCCAGCATAACTGCATAAGGTACACGCAGAACGGTAATTTGTACAAAGCTACGAGCAGGCATAAAAGCCGGCCAAAGTGTGTGTGACTGTGTGTGTGTACATAGTATAATACAGTATTTAAGGTATATAGGTATGAAGGCATGTGCCAGCCTTGGTCGCTTGGCCGGTCAATGGCAAGGCCGGTGGCCTTTGGCGGCCGCCACTTCACAGCCGCAGCAGCGCAGAACAGCTGAAAAAATAGCGCGCAAAAACAACAATAAAGAGCCAGCAGCAGCAGGCAGTGGCAGCAGAGCCGCAGCGACATTAAAGCTTACGAACACATTAAAACTACTTACAATGGCATTAAACGTATAATACCACTCAGGCGGTTAATTTTCATGCCATTTTTTACGTTATGCCAAATGTAGGTGGCTGTGTGCGTGTCCATGTAGCGGCTGCTGTTGCTCACGCGCTTGCGCATTAACTGCCAGCCGGTAAGTGATTTTCAACTCGATTTGTGAGCTCATAAAAAAGTGGTCAAATACAATATGCACAAGTGGCGAATGCCCGGTGGCTAATGGCAAGCCTATGCATGGGTGTGTGCGTGTGCATATGTAAATAAAGAGCGCTTGTGAAATTAAGCATACGCCTATTTATTTACTGCTACAATTATTTATGTACATAAAATAGGCAAAGGTGTTCGCAGCTCATTCGCAGGGCTTCATTAAATGCCAGGCGGCATTTATGACTCTTATTTTTGTTACAGTTCTTTTGGCATAAAAAGTAAAAAACGTTCAAAGTAAAAAACATTCTTTCAGCGATGATGCAGCAGCTTTTATTTCAAGTCTCTTACGAAATTTCATAATTACTTCTGATTCTGGGATCAGTACTGGGAATAACATTGACGGTGGCACTTGAGCCGGTGACCATGCAGAATCGATCAGTGTGGCGAGAAGCGTGAGCTTTCAATAAAAAAATCATTAAAACAACAATAACAATGACATTTCTTACATAATTTGTCATCACTTGACTGTGATGTGAGCAGATTTTTTAATCATTAGGGTGGAGTTTTCAATTCAGAATTATATAACACATGTTTTATTTTGGAAGAAGAGGTGGGAATCATATAAACTCTCTCTTTAATGACGAAGATCAAGTTAATTGCTTCACAATTCGATATAACTTAAAACAAATATCTAACAGAGCATCTAAACTACTTTTAAAATATCACTAAATAGCCACAAGCGACTGGTTCAGCATGAGCTAGAAGAGAGAAAAGGGGTATGAAGAAAAATGAGAGAGAAAATAAGAAAAAACCTGAAACCCTAAATGCCTTTAACTGGTGTGATTCAGCTTTCTAGCTTAATGCTATCTTAAACAAGCACAAAATGCCCTCGGAGTTCTATATACTTCATAGCAAAATGCTTCCGAAATGGCTATGAGCCCAATGAGATTCATAAAAATGGGTGACATCCGGTGTAGTCTCTTAACGAGTAGGCCTATAGGTAGCACAAATCGTCTTCAAATATTTAAATTATGCTTTCAGGAGTTGGTTTCAGTAGAGTTGTTGTAAGAGTAATCACTTTTGTAGAAGTTTAGTTTAGGTTAGGTCAGGCCGTAAGATTGATGGTTGAGCCATAGCGACCGTTAGAGCCCGCCTAAACAGCCGTAAACGTTGGTACACTCTGCTTCCCTAAATCTCTTAAAAATGGATCAAGAAGTGATGAGGAGTTTTGAGCTAACCACAAATTTGTTAATGTTGTTAATGTCAAGCACAACCCGTCTTCTAGATTTGCCGAAGGTATGTCTAACGAGATATTGCAATTTTAGTCTGGGAAAAACTGAGCAGTAGAGCGGAAAATGTCTTGGTGATTTCAACTCACCTCAAGATAATATAGTGCCCAGCCAGAATACCTACAACTGCGGCGAAGGGGTCTTTTTTAAGAGCTAATAGTTCTGAGAACCTCTTACGGTTCAATGTGAGCCAGAAGGACGTTGCAGTCGCACAAGTTTTGAATATTGATCGGCGCTTTCTCTCAGTGGAGGTCCGCAGATTTGGTGCTAGAGCTCAAGAGTATAAAGAAGTGCCGATTGGTTTCAATCTAAATAAATTTAAAGGCGGCTCCTTATAGCTCATCATCATTTTTAACGAAACTCTTCGAAAAAGTTCAACAGTCATGAATACAACTCTTTTTACAAAGGTCATTTTAGGAAGACCCGAAGAGACGGCATATACATATGTACCTTGGCACATACTCCGCTGCCGTTTTGAAAAATACTCCAAATAAAGATCCAACACGATATCTCTACTATATGATCTTTCAACTTTTTAAGGAACGTTAGGGTAGCTAACACTTATGAACTCAAAACCTCTTCCAGAATGGTCTCTAACACTTAAGACCGCTCTTGTTTGAAACTATTATCATTGGTTCTGTTTATTAAGGCAAATACGCTAGAAATAATTTATGTAGGTCTTAACAAAAACTATATCTCATATATTCGGCTCCTTTGCTTAGGAATAGTAGTAAAGAAGTATGGAGAAAATTTTATTTTCTCACGCAATTCAGTCACCATGAGACCGACTCAAGACTCTCTGAGATATATATATATTTGACCTATAAAATATAGGATAAATTTTTCTTCAATAAGTCTGAAAGTCTTTATTATCTTAGATTTCTATGTTAATCTCACGATAATTATTCAATGGAAGTAGGTTTAAAAACCAGATAAAGTAAAATCCATAAATATTAAATGTATACTTTTCGTTCACCACCCTTTTCTCAATATCAAATCTTCTCAAGTAGCGATCCATAAGTCATTTTTAGAGCATTAGAATCTTATAGATACCAATTTTGTCGAACAAAATTAAGATATTAATAAAAGTTAAAGTAGAAATTGGATAACATTCAAAAGCGTGTAGAGCCAGCTACAGCTATCAGCTAATTCTACAACCTTGAACCGCTTTTAATACAACCAAAAACTCTGTAATCCAAAATTCCTCAAATAAATTTTCTTAAATCCAAATTTGAGCGGAATATCAGTCAAATAGACAAAAATTAATCACTTTGTAATACTAAATTTTTAATAGCCTCCACCACAGCAAACTTGAAAATGCAAAGTTGCAAAGCACGAAGAGAAGCGCACAGCTGTGGAATTCAAGCAGAAGATGGAAGACGGAAGTGTAAATGCAGTGGTGGGAAACTTTACGACTTGTCGTTGGCCATAAAATGAGATAACACTTGTAACAATACTTAGAAAGACAGCTACCGAAAACAAGAACACCAACAAGTTAGAAGCGTGAGGCGGAAAAGCGAACAACACAAACAGAAGACAAGTGAAACACGAGCAAAAACAAGCGCGAAGACAAGCTAATGCCAAAACGGCGAACAAAAATCAAAACAATGTTCAATTGAAACTTATTACAGCAAATAAACTTATTACCAAAAGCAACAATAACAACAATAATAAACAAAAATTCGAGCAACAACAACAAAGTTCGCATGCACGAAGTGGGGCCAGTGTGGGCGATACAACAACCAACTGCACATAGGCAAATGATGGAAGAAGAGCTAAAGATAAAGAAGTGAATGCAAACACCGTTTATACTCCGAACCTGGGGAACTGCGTTGCTCCGGGGAATGCGCGTCGGCGCAACGCGAAAGGCACCTGAGCGCGACTAAAGACTTTGCACACCCTCGCGTTGAGGCCGTTCGCTACTTTTTTGCTCACTTTTTGTTGTCATATTTTCCCATTGCAGTGTGTTCGCATGCAACTCTGAGTTTTTTTTTGCGTTTGTTTTCGCTCAGTTGCTTTGGCAGCGATGCAAAATCATTTCAATAGCAATGAAATGCAAATCCTCTTAGTACAATGCGATCGACTAAGTAACACTTCAATGGCGGGCAGACGCGAGGAGCCATTAACAAGGTGAGGAACTGGCGCGGTGCACCGCCACAGCAGACAGTCAGGCAACAGCACAGTGGACAGACGGAAAAGACATGCGAAGATGAAGTGGCTGAATGTGCGGACGCATCAACGGCGGATGGATGAACGGGCAGACAGACGGACGGACGGACAGGCAGTAAACGTTGCTTGTCGAAGCGTAAAACAGGCAATGAGATAACTTATTGCGTACACAATTGGAAGTGAATTCGTTTCAATTGAATTCTTCAGTTGCATTGAGTTCAATGGAGCTCAAGTGATTTGAGCTATGAAATGGAACTTGAAAGTGTTAAGGGTATTGCGGATTGTTGGCTTAAAATGATAATTTTAATGTAGAATAATTGATTAATATACTATATTATAGAGCTTATTATGACTATGTAATGCTGTTCGGTATAAGGACTCACTGAAACACCTGTCGTTTTATTTTTCATATTTTTCTGGACATATATTGTTTCCTTATCTTTAAAACTATTTTTGCATGTATTTTCATCTAAAAACCGTGGCTTTTTTATTATTCTAAACCAGTTGTAGATCTGGTTCTACTATGACTTAACTCTAACTTTCTTGGAGTAATGTGTTAAGCTCTGGTAGTCCCAAGTTATTGCCTAAATAATCGATCTGGTCTCTTAGCTCAGTTGAAAAGCAATCCCTTTGGCCAATTCGAGTATTTTCAAAGTACTGTTAGAGAGCCCGCTGTTATATCCACTTCTAAAATCATTTTAAATCTTCTTCTTCTTCTTTCCTGACGTAGACAGCGCTTACGAAGTTATAGCCGAGTTAGCAACACCTAGCTAGTCGTTTCTTTTTTTCTATACTTGGCGCCAATTCGAGATGCCATCAGGTCCTTCTCCACCTGCTCTTTCCAACGGAGTGGAGGTCTTCCTCTACTTCCACCAGCGAGTACTTAATGTAAAACCTTCAAAGCTGTAGTGTTCTTTTCCATCCGAAAAACATGACCTAGCCAAAGCAGCCGCTGTCTTGATTCATTGAACACTGTCTATGTCGCTCATCGCCGTTGGACCATAAATCTTCCAAACAACTGTTCTCTCCAAAACTCCTAAAGTCGTCTCATGATCGACGTACGCCAGCGGCTGTACATTCTTATAGAAGTCTGTACCTTCACTATTTAGCTCTGAAGATCGTAACATTTTTTCCAACAATAGGTTGAATAAATCCCACTAAAGGCGCTTTTCTTGTCTGAAACCTCGCTTGGTATCGAACGTCTTGGCGAAATTCTTTCCGATACTGACAGAGCTCATCGCCGTTGGACCATAAATCTTCCAAACAACTGTTCTCTCCAAAACTCCTAAAGTCGTCTCATGATCGACGTACGCCAGCGGCTGTACATTCTTATAGAAGTCTGTACCTTCACTATTTAGCTCTGAAGATCGTAACATTTTTTCCAACAATAGGTTGAATAAATCCCACTAAAAGCGCTTTTCTTGTCTGAAACCTCGCTTGGTATCGAACGTCTTGGCGAAATTCTTTCCGATACTGACAGAGCTTTCGGTGTTACTAAACATAAGTTTACACAGCCGTATCAGATTTGCTGGGATACCAAATTCAGACATGGCGGCATAAAGCACCTTTTCATGCTATCAAAACCAGCTTTAAAATCGACGAAGAGATGGAGTGTGTCGACCCTCTTTTCACCGATATTTTCCAAGATTTGGCGCATGGTGAAGTCCTGGTAGATTTTCAAGGTCTGACAAGGTGACAAACCGATAAGATCGAATCAGATTGTTGACGGTGGGCTTCAGTCTTTCACACACTACGCTTGATTTTTTTTGTCTCTTTTTTAATGTAGACATTCATAATATTAAACACCTTAAGCACACTTTTATGTCGCACGTAGAACGAGAATCATCAAAGAGTAAATTTTTGGGGCCTCTAAATGGTATATATAGTATATCTTACGTTATTTGCACTCTTGTTTCGTCAACCCAATTCGTGAATCCATCTTACCTTGGTTAATGAATTTAGCTTCCTTCGAGCATATAATTATTGTTGGGTGTTGAACCTAAACATTTCTAGTCTGCATATGAATATAATCTACTTTGGGTGCGACTAAAGCATCTAATCGGTAGCGCTTAGTCTACGAGTGTGCCGAACGATTACAAATTTCGTATGTTTTCCACTCTCTCCACTTGTATGGATTTATAAGATTCGGTTAAGTGAATCTCAAAAGGTAGACTATTAATGATTAAAGAGTTTTCTCACTAGACAGACATCGGTTGGCTAAAAGGAGAAGTTCATAGAATGGTTGACCAGAAACCGAGTCATTCAACCATGGTTAGGAACGTTGCTTTTCCAAGTGAGTGCCAGCTAAGGAGAAATCAATAACTCTATATATTTGATAAAAAATCCTTATACTTTTGACCCTAATTTTGACACCCTGAAAAGAGTTTTGAAGTCTGTCACGAAGCTGCATTTAAATAATTAGTGTGACGAGTTGAGTTGAGCATTTGTGTAGTATATCGGACCACCGACCAATTTATTGCATGAAAATCTTTTTAATATTCTTGTACTCTCTCAGCCTCGAAGTACACTAAAAGCACCTCCCGTTTTACTAAATTAACCCTTACCTACAAGCGGAAGCTTTTCGTTCAAAGGCACTTATTTCCATATTTGAGTTAAACTAAAGGTATTTGCTTTCTGCTCCAATTTCTTAATCACATATGAATACAGCGCCCTTTGCCAGTTACGATTATATTAGATCATCAGAAGTTTTATGAAAGCGCCACATATTGGTTAGATCAGTTACTATTTGTATTTGTGGAAAGATAAAGAGAACCAGTAAAATTAATTAAAGCCTTTGACCACTAAATGGAAACATAAGTACTGTACATACATATATCCATATTTACTGACTCACAGGGGGTCAACAAAACCTGTGTTATCCATTTTAATCAAATTAATGCATAAGTCAAACAGAATTTCTTTTTCGCTTTTGGAAGTTTCTTGAGCTTTTAAAGTAATTAAATGGTCTCAAACTATGACCAACTTTTTAAGGTTTAAAAAATTTTACATATGTATATCCGACATAACTACAAATATTGCCGAATCTCTTATGCACTTCATGCAAAAATTTACCATTTAAAAGTAATCAAATTTCAGCTCATCCACACAACAATCAAATATTTCAGTTTGTTTGTTAATGCAACAGAGGAATTTCAATATTGCAACATGCCACAAAAATATCAAATACAAGTGTAGTGAATCACAACTGTGAAGCTCTTCAATCAAGCACCACAGAATCAGTTACTAATCCCACATTCTTCTCATATCCACCGGCATTGAGCCGCAAACAAAGCAGAAATAAATATGTATACACACATTTAACGGTAACTATGTACATATGCGCTTTGACAACTGCTAATAAAACGACCAATTTTGGCAATCACTTGTACATTTTAAGTACTACGCCTTGGAGTCCATCAAGAGTCAAGTGATTTGACTCAAATTTAAAGTGAATTGCCGAGTCAAGCTATCATGGCGCATGGCTTCGAGTAGCAAATATAGCAACGAATTGAATGTGACAAGCGATGGCTTGTCAAGCATTTTAGGCTGTCGCACGCTGCAATCTCTGTGTGCCTCTGTGTGTGTGTTATAGTAGTCAACAATTGGAATCTTGTGGCAATGCCCGCCAACTACTTGGTATTCAAACTGTCTGCCACGACAAAAGTTCAAAGCACACACAACCGAACTGCGTGAGCTGTTAGGCTCGACAAAGTGCTACATTTATATACATACAACGCTGTACAGACATACATAACAGTACATATGTAGCGCTCTGTGTTCGAGATATGACGTTAAGGCAAACCTATGCCGCACAACTGCCAGTCGGAGCCGGCGTAAGAGGCCGAATTGTCAAAAAATGTCACAGCATATTTTGCCGGCATGACTGTTGGCTGTCGCCTGTCGTTTTGCCTTTACCGTTGCCGGTCCACAGCTACCGGTTGTCGGTGCACAGCCCGCACACGCCTGCCATCTGCCGATAAACGCAAAGTTGGCTGCCAGTCGCTGCAGCACAGCTGACCAAGCAAGGATGTGCCACACATCATAAAATTGTTTTGCTGGGTTGATGGGTGGGCCGATGGCGGGGGATTCTTGCAATATATCGAATTACCTGCAACATTTTACAGCAATAATAAGTCTGCATGCGGCAGCTGGCAGCGGCGGAAAGCGGTGGCCGGGCGTGCAGCGAGATATGAGAAGGCATAGCAGAAGCTTGAAAAATTGTAGCGCAGCAAGTAAAATTGGGTTCCAGCCAGTGTTGGTCCATGTTGCTGCAGCAAGTACAATGCCCGCCATGCGTCGCCTCCCTGTTGTAGCTTGTCAAATTGCTTCAATTGTTCCGAAAATGTCTTGTGTGTAAATGCAATTTGCTTCAATTTCATTTCACTTGACAGCGCAGAAGTTTTAGTAACTCATACCTGGATGCAGCTGAGGGCTCACTTACAGGGGGGAGGGAATGAAAGAGAGGTAAAGAGTACAACAGGTACAAGCGGCAGCAACCAAAGAAAGAATATAGGTAAGCAAACGGGAGAGCTTGCAGTTTGGTAGAAATAAGAGAGTGACAGAGGGTAGAGAGAGAAACAAGTGGAGGAGATGTACCAGGAACAATGAGGACTTATCTATGGATGGGAAGGGATAAGACAAAACGGAACAGGTAAAAGAGGCATATGAGAAAAGAGGTGTGGGTACACGGAAGTACAGTTACAGTTTTGGTCCATCGTAGTTACATAACAATAAAACACACATAACTTAGATGTATAAAAGTATAATACATATGCAAAGGAGGCGGTGTTCTGGAAGAAGGATTTTTGGTGTCCGTTATTTTATTTTAAATTTGACAGGCTTTTTAGAAAATTGCTTAATATGTGTGTGTGTATGGCATATGTATGAAATTGTCATTTGAAAGTTATGACAAGCTTAAAATTAAGAGAGCAGATGCTGAGGTGCATAGATTTATGCAAATGATGCAAGAATTTGGTAAAAATCAGGCATATACAAGTAACGAAGAAGACATACATATACATTTTTTCACTGCAAGCTGGAAGTGGTCTATTCGACCGAATATTATCTAATAACGAATGCTGGGTCTCAAAATGGGTGATGGTGTTGCGAATAGGGCGCTCAGTAGGTCGATTATGTTGACCATAAATTGAGCGAAGCTTATATTCTTTACAGAACGTGAGTTTTCGTAATAAAGTTGAACAATTTTTTAAACGTTGCTCAGACATAAGACTTTCCATGACGAAATGCCAAGCAATACTGAACAAAAATGACAAGACGCAACCACCCGTTGATCTGTCAAAAAAGGCTATTGAGAAAAGTACCTCCAATTGGATCAACCGTTATGGTAAATTTGAAAATACGAATTTTAACAATATAAAAGGTGCACAATATTTATTATATTTATTTTTACCTCTTGATAAATATGAAGTAGGTTGAGTTAGTAGGTATGTGGAAGATAACTTTTCATATAAAGTCCAAATGAAAAACAGACAGAGCTCCTCGTATGCAATGATTGAGAGGGAGTCAGACAAAGAAGCATTGAAAGAACGAGAGAAAGGAAGAATTTGAGAGACAGTGAGAAATTATATTTAAATGATGGGAACTAAGAAAGAGAGGCAGTAACAAGTGTATCAACTGCTAGTGCAATTTGAAAAAACGCAAAATGAAAAATGTATATGTATTCTATGTCAGCTGACCACGAAATCAATTATAGCACATATGTGGTTCAAGAAGATCTCTCTTATATAACTTAACTCTCATTAGAAAAATTTTTAAGTCTAACCAGTTATCATTTAGCTTCCTTGAAACCGAACTAGTCAGAACCAGCTTAAAAAATCATTCTCTGCTTACAGCTGGGATTGTGCTCCATTCTTAGGTGTCATTTTGATTATACAAATATAGTTCCCAAGAAGCAATAAACTAATTTTTTCGCAAAAAAATGATTTTAGGAAATCTTAATGGCTCCCTGGCCTCTTCATCAAACATTAAAATAGTTATTAAAGGCAAATACTTGTTTATGGTATTTAATTAATTAATTAATTATGGAAAATCTCTGAAACTGCTTTGGTGACAAAATCTTTCTATTTTCACCTTTCAGGGGTGGAAGGTGAACGAAACCGGGAAGAAGTAGAAAATCACCAAACAAAAAAATAATGTGACGAAAGTCGATTTAGAATATCCCAGAACTTTGTGGATTATTTAGTTCTTTGAAACGGGGAGATGCATGAATGCCGGACTATAGACGACCGCACTTAAGCCATCATTAGGCACATTGTGCTTCCGGATGGTAACGAACTTAAGCCTTATTCAGCAACTCAGTGAAAATTCTTTTTCACCCCAGCCGACAAATGGCTCTTGAGTTGGATTATTGGAAACTATGGAATATGTCCCTTCTTATCTGGCTGAAGGTTGAGCATTAGCAAAGATCATGTTTCAGCGTCTTGAGGTGGATTATTGGGAACTGTGGAATATGTCCCTTCTTATCTGGCTGAAGGTTGGGCATTAGCATAGATCATGTTTCAGCATCTCATCATACACCAACTTTCGTAGAGTTTTTATACGACTCGCATCTTTTCTATATATACTCTTTACCAAACAAGTTTAGGGCCTAAGGACTAGACCTTACTGGATTTTTTTATACACTATGTTAGTCGAGTGTTAATTTCTTGTGAGCTTTGATTTGACCGGGAGCCCAAAATGTTAGTTAAAAAATATGTATGAATGCTCTATCAAAGGAAAGGAAAGGAAAAGTGAATAACATCTAGAAAGTCATCGAAGCGTTGTCCGTACGACTAGCTAAAACCAGAGACCGATAAACTTAAAACGTTTCTGATTGCCAGGCACAACAAAGGTTGCAAAGAGTTAGCGAACTAATGACGTATTAATAAAAATAATTCCGTAATTCCTTTTGATAAATAGAATAGTGTCGAGTCGGTTTAGTTTTACCGAAGTGCCAAGCAAATGACAGTAATATCACTAGTTTCATAAATAAACTCATGCTGATCAATTTCCTATTAATTCATAATGGAC
Organism: Bactrocera zonata; assembly: GCA_037783105.1. Lineage (NCBI taxonomy): Eukaryota > Metazoa > Arthropoda > Insecta > Diptera > Tephritidae > Bactrocera > Bactrocera zonata. The sequence goes on along the minus strand of JBAWJQ010002779.1, from coordinate 278,864 downwards.
TGACATTGTCTTTCCATATTTTCTATTAAGATAAAAATCGCCTTTCTAGTTACACAATTTCACTAGTCAGTCGAGAAATCCCGAAATCCCGGACTCGCTATTTTTCAATCCCGATATTTCGGGATTAACTAATTGAGGAAATATTTGTAAAACTTGCACGCTACAATTGCAGAACTCATTTAACAAGCAATAAAGCTACCGATGAGAGGCAATCGACAGCGGTGTTGACCTAAGACGCCAAGTAATACCTACCCAGCTACATAAATGAAATCTATTGCCGAGTGTTTCTGCACTTTTTATGCCTTTTCCGCTTTAAGTTTTCAACAGTGTACTTATCAGTTACTTTACAAGCATATAAATACTATCTGCGCTCATTTATCCAAATCCGCGCGTGTCACAGCGCCCCGGCCAGCCAGCACACAAGCACGGCTGCGCAATTGTGGACTACACGCTCGCTGCGGCCACAAACAGCTCGTACTCGTACTCGTACGTTGTGAAGTCCATGCGAAGACAATCAAATAGTACATTGCTGGCACGTTCACAACCGTGCGGCGCCTCAATTCACAATTCCAGTCATGTTGCACTTACGATTGTTCGTGGTGGCATGCGACATGCTTGCATTGCATTGTTGTAAACGTACATAAACACCAGCGGCGTGTGTGCTGCTGGTAGTTGCTGCCGCTACTGTAGCGATTGGTGTACTCCCACGCCGCTTAAACCAAATCTAAATTGACAATAATACAAACAGGAACTGCGGACCTTGAGCCGCAAAGCAGGTGCAGCGCGTCACCATGTGGGTGCAACGACAGCTCGATATATTTAGTACATGTGTGAATGTATGGATGGATGTGTCCACTGGTGGTTGAGCGGTATGGTTGACAGAAGTAAAATGAGTGGCAACATTATAAAGCACAAGAATAAGTTCAGCACCCACACACATACACACACACGGGCGCGCGAATGCAACTTTCGAAACGAATTTGAGGAATACGAGCACGCGAAACGGATTTGAAGCTCAGAGCTATTTTAGATTCTAACGACGATGCAGACGTCAATGTCGAGTCCATTCGAACTAAGCAAACAAATCGCATTGTTGATATCAGCCGAGCGGAGCACTTTGAGCAAGCGTACATGTTGGACATGTGGATCCACGTGTGTACGTATGTGTGTGTGTAATTTGGTAGCTGGATGTCTTGCTGTGTGGTCGCTCGTGGAGTGTGGCGGTTGGCAACATGCGAAATTGAACTGAAAAATTGTTGCTTCGTATCGGAAATGACAATAGTGGAACTAACCGCGTTCGTGCGGAAGAAAAACGGTAAAGCCAAGTCTTTTGAAACCGCAATGTCATTGCTGGTGATGAATGATAATGGCGGCGTGTAATAAAAGTCAGCCACAGCTGCCGGTAGTCAATGTTTAGTTGAGGGATTTTTGGTGACTTTGTATGAATGTGCGGCGGGACTTTAAGTGGAACCCACATTGTGGTTCAACTTGAATTACAAAGCGAAGAGAGGTTATATAGAAACTTAAATATCGTTCGTATGCATGAAATTGCCGATAACTTACGAAGTTTGCCATAGTTATAAAATTTGCTTTAATAAAATATACTAATCACACAAGAAATATATATATTTTATATAATCATACAAATGAAATTACAATATTTTACAAAGTTTATCATGCTTATAAAACTATCGGTATTTATTTAATCGATATACAAAATAAAACTATCGATATTTTAAAAATTAATGATGCACTTAAAAAAATCTTACAAATATTAAAAATATTAATCATACAAAAAAATTATTGATAACAATAAATAATCACTCACTTAAAATTATCGATATTTAAAATAACTTATCATATAAATAAATTCGTCGATATTTAAAATACTAATCAACGATAAAAACAATCGCAACAGAGAAAATTATCGACGTTTGAAAATTTTAATCGTACAAATAAATGTCGATATTTAAAAAACTAATAAGATACTTACAAATATCGATATTCAAAAAGTTACTGAGAATATTATTCAAATAATATAATCGATATTAAAAAAATAATAATAATCATACAAAGAAATATCGATATTTAAAAAGATAGTCATGCATGTAAAATTATCGGTATTTAAAATTATAAATACGACAAATAAAATGATCGATCTATAAATATTAATCAAAGAAATAAAATAATCGATACGCAGAAAGTTATCGATATTTTTAAAAATATTAATCGATTATCACAAATTTTTTAATGACTTCTTTATTTTTTAAAATTAATCGATTACACAATATTGCGTAAGATGTCGCATACACATTATACGTCAAGATAAATAATAAATTATCGATTTGCAATGACCTATAGCATTTGCTAAGTTTACATCGCTACCAAAAACTACTTTAATCTGTTATCTAAAACACTAATTTGTATCGATAAGTTAATATTTTTATCGATTATTTTTTATTAATCAGTATATAAATCAGTAAAATTTTAAATATTTTACGAATAAAAAACGGTTTGAAATTGAAAAATTATCGATTATCAAAAATTTTAAAATTTTTCCTTTATTTATCGATTCCTATTTATTAATTTTTGGAATAAAAGTAATTACACAATATTCGATAGGATTTAATATAAACATTATGCCATAAATAAATTGAAAATTTATCGATTTACCAGTGATATAGCATTTGGATATTATTTGCGAAATTTACTTCGCTACCAAAAACTGCTATAAGCTAATATTTAAAACTCTAATTTGTATCAAAAAGTCGCAAAAATCGATATCGATAATTTTATCGATTAAATTCAATTAACCATAATATAAATTAGTGAAAATTAATTTCTTTACTATAAATAAAAAGTTAAAAAGTTTGAAATTTCACAAATATTTATCGACTAATTTTAATTGGCGATTATAAAGCGTTTTGGATAGCAATAAACCCCCTAAATTAAAAGCTGTCATAAGCAGTACTGAAAGTATCGATTATTTCATTGAGAGTATATACAGTGATATGACGACATTGTTCTTTAAGAAATTATTTTTTTTTTTACGAATTGAAAAAGCCGATATACGACTCGATAGCCAATATGTTGTCGATAAAAAGTCGATTGATTCGTTTAGTATTATTTTAAAAAAATCTCTAACACAGTATAGAAACCAAAGCATATGATAAATCTTGTTTAAAATTACCATATTATGCGCTAATGGTAATGTAACATAACATTTGCCACTAAATACCTTTAATTTCAACAACGTACAACGCATCACTTGCCACATCTCATCGATGACAGTGCAACGCCGTTGACGATGAAGATGATGGCATCAATGACCCCAAAACCTGTGCATCGATGCCATGCAAATTATAATCCATGTTATTGTTGTTGTTATTGTATGTTGCGGATAACATACGAATGATGTGGCATGTGTTGTTGTAGTACATTTTTGATCTTGTCATCCTTGGCCACGGTTAGCAGCAGCTCATGCTGTGCATTTTGTTGTTTTTCCATTGGATACATGTAAAGCAAGCGCTCAGAGTTTGTTAGCAGTTGCTTGAACTCGGTGTATTTATGACAACAACGACAATGCTGACATGAAGACGTAAAGACAAGCGGCGCGCTGGCTGCCACACATAAGCGGAGACACCAACACACACGCATACACACAGTCAGGGGCTGGTGTTGGTGTGCATGCAAATCGTGAGATTTTCCAAAAATGCGGAAGACACTGCAGAAATCTAAGTTAGCAGCAACAACAACAAAACGAGCGAGTAGTTAGCTGGCGACATCGGCGGCAATGTGGCACTGTGGCAGTTCGACAGTTGGAGCGACAGAACGTCGAGCAGTCAATCCGTTAGCGGCACAGTGATGCGGCTTGTCATAGACGGCTCAGCGTCAATTGTGGGTTCGGTTAGCAGAGATAGTTGTTGTTGTTTTCGTGCTGCCACTTATGCAATCATATAATGTTTTTGTTTCACAATTACTAGTTGTTGTTGTTATTTTGTTATGTGAGTTGTCGCTTATTGCTGTGACTTCCGTGTTCTCTTCTGCAGCAGCACAAGCAGCAGCGGCAGCAACTTAAAATGCAAATCACACTCACACACATACGCACACCACCCCATCTCCACCTGCTACAACTACTCTGGCTGAGTGCACAAGTAAGTAGCGTTTGGCGCCACGACGCCTAGGCCACACAACGATGCTGCTGCACATGTTTGTGTGTGTGACGTCACTCACGAAGTGCCAACGTTGTGCGAGTGTAAATGACTGCTTCTCCATATCAATCCGTCCGTCCGTGCGCTGTCTTGTGTCTTGCGCTTGCAGCTTCCTCTACACTGTTGCCTACTTATAGGCGATTAGGCGTCTGTCTACCCCGTTTAACCCATTACAGCCTTTTGTGCCATGTCTTGTCATGCATGATTGCTGCCATGTTTTTGCATTATATTGCCGTTTGTTGTTGTAATGGCATACTTCGCTGTTGTTGTTGCTTTGCTGTACCTCATGTATTTCGCCACAGCTTGAACACAATTTTGTTTTGTTGAATTTATTTGCTTGCAAAATTTATTGTTATTGACATTTTTGCCACACGACCTTATCTCCAAATCCCGCCCATCCGCCAGCCAACAACCTAGAAACAGGCCGTTAGTACGCAAAGCACGCAATAAAAATTCCTTGCAACTGACTGTGTTTGTGTGTGGCAGAGTCAGTAGGCGTGTGCAACACGACACAATTGAACGGATGTTCCTTGCATGCGCCATCGTCGTCCGTGTGGCAGTGCCGAATTTACATATGCGTGTGTGTGCGTATGTGTGTGTGTGTGTTTGCTTTTTGTGGCAGTGCTTCCTGTTATTGCAGAGGCAGTGCCTCAAGTGGCACTAAAGTAAGTTTCCAAACTGATACAACAACCGCTACTTATGCACATAAATAACAGGTTAAGGCGTTGAGCCTCTTTGAAGCTATTGATTACACTACTACCACTTACAAGTGCCTGCTACCAACCTAAACCAGCGTCCATCCCTTTTATCTTCTTGTCAAACTACACTAACTCCACCTGGCTTACCTGTTAAATTTCTTGTGGGAATAGTTTCGGCGAAACTACATAGGTGCCCTAAATATGAATTTTATGTTTAGTGAAACACACTGTGGCAGCAAGAACTCAACTGATAGAATTCTTGTATAATGTTTTGTGAGATTGGGATGGGTTAATGCTTCACGTTTCATATGAATAAGTTTTCTTAGACACATCTGGTGTTTTGGAAGTTTATTAATTATAAAAGAAATCTATATTTAGGAAAAAAACTAAAAAAAAAAATAGTTCAGCATGATGGAATGAACTCCAGAAATCTCAAGTTTTATGGAAGCGCCATATTCTGGAATACATTATTCTTTTTTTCTAACTCTATTAAGCTTCAAGAAATTATAAATCATTCATCTTTGATTTTATTCTGAAATCTCTGCGCTTTACTAAAACAATTGATCCAGGATGGCATTGCTTAAATTATACAGTTTACATTTACATAGCTGATATCGATATGTATCAAACTCTATAGACAATAAGGATACAAAAAATAAGGGAAAAGGAGGAAAAATAAGAAAAAAGTAAAATGTATAGGAAAAAGTGAAATATATGTTATTCCAAACGAGCACAGCACAGACGGGCAGGAAAAGAGTTCAAATTGCATAACGAAAACCAATCGCTAGGTGCTTGAAGATATGTACATTGTATCCCATATCTCCCATACTGTAGCTCCGCCTTCCTACTTGTGTCATGAAAACATAAAAAAATTTTCGCAACAAATTTTTTAAAAATATATGTAAGGATACAAATTCTAATACACCACAACAGATCATTCTATAATTCAGTTACAATGTGCAAAAATCTTATAATCCATATTTTATAAAGATCTTATATCTATTCCTGACTATTGGAAAACAAAAAAGTTTCAAATTATTTAAAGACAAAATTATCACACTTGACGAAGAAAAAAGTGTAGTGCTACTTGCAAACTGAACAATAATGGTGAAATAAGCAAGAATAGCTTTCAAAGAGACCAGTAATATACATGTATTTAGATAAAATATGTCATGAGATAATTTTATCTAAAAAAGAAAACATCGATAACAAAACTAAAAGGTAATACCGATGAATTAAGTTTGAAAGTGAATAAGTCACGAGAAAAAGTTTTCCAAAACATCCTCCAAAACGTTCTGTTTCATTAATAAATTTGAAAACAATACAATTTTTTCCTTACTACAGGGTAGGCCATTTAAAGTTGACCCATCTGGCAACGCTGTAACTTTTAACAGCGCTGACAAATCGGCTAATGTCATACCGCGTTAGAAGCGTCATTCGAAGACAATTTATACCATGGAACAGTACACTCCAAAAGAACGCGCTGAAATTGTTCAGCTTTATATTCAAAATAACTTTTCAATTGTGTTAACTCAACGTGCGTTTCGCAAAAAAAATAAAGTGAAAAGTGCTCCAGTTAAGAACACAATTAAGTCTTTATACGCAAAATTTGTGAACACCGGTAATCTCAGTAATGCCAGTCATGCATCCAGACAACGCACAAGACGTTCTGATGAAAATATCGAAGCTGTACGAGCCAGTATTGAGGAGACTCCATCGACATCGAGTTATCGCCGCTCTCAGGAATTAGACATCTCTCGCACCACTCTCCGACGCATAATTCATAAAGATTTGAAGATGTTTCCATATAAAATTCAAATGGCACAAAAACTAAACCCAGCTGATTATCCGCGACGCCTTAATTTTGGCAAATGGGCCAATGGGTCAACTTTAAATGGCCTACCCTGTATCAAAATAATTTTCGGTATATTTACAAGTTTGCATAATTGCAAGTGATTGATTTTTTTACTTAGACTAACTTTTCCTTAACTTTTCAACTCTAGGCTCAAGCTATAGGGCGAAGCTTGAAATAGCAGTTTTTTATGAAATCATTTTTTTGACTTATTTCATATACTCGTAGATATCATCTAAAGTAGTTTTGTGCCTGTTTGGAGTCTAAGGACATTCGAATAAAGCTGATTTATTTTCGAAACTATCAGTTAAGCTTCCATTGTCTAGAAGGGTGTTGATGCTGAAAAATTTGCGGCACGATTACAAATAAAAAAATAAAAAAAAATCCAAGTATAGACCAGGGTAAATAATTAAAAAAAGAAGCTCATTGTAGATTGAAAGTCATTGGAAATGAAAGATAAAATAACAAACATCAATGAGGGAAAAATAATTCACTCGGTTGGCAAAAGGAAAGGTAGAAGCGAGAAAGAATGTTACGAATGGTTTATCTCCGGCGAAATTCCTCCTCCTATAGTAAATATATTGTGCGGTAATGTTGTAGGTAATAAAAAGGTCTATAACTTTTGTACACAGATTTTTTTCACATAACCTCAAAATTTATGTGAAAAATTTTTTAATAAAATTTTTGGGGTTTTCATTTTTATTTTGCACAAAAACAATTTCTTTTACGAAATTTGTCGGAAATTTTTTTGACGAAATATTTTCACCAATTTCATTCATTGGCTAACAATAGTGTAATCTCCGGAAAAATTTTTCACTATAGCATATACTACTAATAAAAAGGTCTATAACTTTTGTACACAGATTTTTTTCACATAACCTCAAAATTTATGTGAAAAAACAATTTCTTTTACGAAATTTGTCGGAAATTTTTTTGACGAAATATTTTCACCAATTTCATTCATTGGCTAACAATAGTGTAATCTCCGGAAAAAATTTTCACTATAGCATATACTACTGTGATCAAATTGAAAGGTGAATTTCCTTCAAAGTGATCCCCTCCCGCTGCGATGCACTTACGCCAACGAATTTTCCAGTCATCAAAGCACTTGAAAAAATTCTCCGTCGTGATGGCCATCAGAGCCTTCTTCGATTCAGCTTTTATATACTAAATTGAGTCAAAACGGTGTCCTCGGAGTGCTCATGATAATTTTCTGAATAGCCAGAAGTTACACAAAGGTAAATCAGGCGATAGGATCACGAATAACCAATGCAGTATGAGATAATACTCACCGACAACCTTGAAATATATAATAAACGCGTTTTGAACTCAGGGATATTGATAAATTTTAACGTTAGATTCAGTTAATCTGTAATTCGAATATTTAAGAATAAAAAAATAAGAAAAAATATTAAGTACCAGAAAACTGTTTTACAAAAGTTAAAAAAGCATTTAATTATGTGTAAATTTTGATATCAGTTGAAATCAGTTGAAATCATATTTTTCGTCATTTAAACTTCAACTTTTTCAACTTTTTCTTTCCCCACACATCCATATAAGCCTACACATGTGTCTAACAAAACAGATGCCATGCTGTATTTATTGTATCCACAACTGCAAAGTTATTAGACAACATAACCCTACTAAGCATTACTTTGGAAAACAGCTCACACACTGCTTAAGGATAATCGCTAAGCTGCCCACACGCCCCCAAAATACAACTACAAAACAACTGACACACTCAAGCCCAGCCCTCAATGGCTGAACAACGCAATCCCATGGATGGAACAAACCAGCGCTTAGCCAGCCTACCTTTTATGTAAATTTTATGACAATTCATGGCTGCGACTCCGTATCCAGCTCCAGCTGCGGCACAATGGCAACATATTGCCAAATGGGCGGAAAATGTTAATCGAATCGATTAAATTAATCAATTGAATATGTTGCAAGCACCGGTGACTGGAGCAAAGGCAGCAGAGGATACGCATAACATGGCCAACTAACAACAACAACAGCAAAACCGACAGTAGTAAGAATATCTAATAAGCGCAGCTCAGCTGGCAATTCAACAAATTTATAACAATTATGTGCTGTTATGCGCTCTTATGTTATGTTGTGTCGCCGGCTTGTTGTTGCAAGTGATTTTGTGGCAAATTGTTTCTCAGTTGCCGTTGTTGCGACAAATTTCCAAGTTTTATGCAAATCAAGACTTCAATCCAGAAGTAGATATGTTAATTTGCACTCGAGGAAAGGTATCTCTCACACACACAACCACACACTCTAACTCACACTCCACTCTCACACGTGTTAGAACACTGTTATCGGCCAGCAACATGTGTGCCACAACGTCTTCGGCACTTGTTGACATTTGTATGCGAAATTAGCAAACATTTGATTTGATTAGCAACGAATCCGCAAAGCTGCTTTCGAATCTGTGTCAAAATGAGAGCATAACTGTACAAACGCCGTTAGCTAACTACAGTAGCAAATTCAGTCGAGTATTTAAATGACAGTGTCAATCAAATATACTATATATATGGAAATTCCTCACAATTTCGGTGATGAACGCCATAGAGTTCCTTTAATGAGCATTGAGGAATGTCTCTTAAGCATTCACAGTTAAGTGCAAATAACTTAATTTATTGAATAGAGATTTCACTTGTCACTGAAGAGAAAGAGCGAGGAGGAAAGGCATAGGTAGTGAGTAAACCAATGGCCATATTCATTATAATTTATAATATCATATAATTTTCTAATTGATTTTAGCGTTTATTATATGTATATCTCACTTGACTTAGTAGAAAGTCCGATGAAGTTTTAATTGAAATCAAGTTGAAATTATTCTTGTATTAAAGTTGTCAAACTACTCTCACTGATTGTTTAATAGTCTTCAGATATTTCACTCATTTCTTTCCATATTTATTATGAACTTTAATATTTGAACAAAATTGACCCGAACTGAAAAAATAAGTTTTCACATAATATACTCGTAATAGAAATATTTATTATCGCTGTTCAAAAATAAGCTTCTGAGCCCTTAGAAACATGCCAATCCAACTTGTCATGCATTTGGTTTAATAGAAACCTCGACTGGAATGATCTTCCGTGCCTTCAGCGAATTTTAATTTTTACGATTTCGGCTCATTTTTTCAACTTACGCCAGATCATGAGAAAACTGTCTTAAAGCACGAATAATGGATAGTATCTAATCTCTTTGAAGAAAAAATGTCTAAACCAATTTCATTGGTTTCAATTGCCATCTGATCAAATTTGAACCAGACTGTACAAAAATTTAATTTTTGCGTTATTCTAATATAAAAATTTAAGAAATAAGTCGAAACTGTTCGACAATTTAGCGAAATTTGCAAGCTAAATTGTTGGAGAGTTTCGACCGTATATAATCATGAAACCACGTCTGATCGCCAGTAATTAGTCGTTTGATTAATGTATGGTCTTTAGCTACGTTATCAAGCATCTCTGTTGCGACCACTACACTTTGCGTTTTTGCGAAAGATTCAGGTCTAAAAGCGAAACTCTTCACTTGATATCCCAAAACAATAACTAAAACGTACTTCGTGGATTCAGAGAAGATGTGGAGATTCCCTACCCAGCTACCTATTGCCAACACGATGATAACATTTTCGATGTTAAGTCAAAAATTTCCACAAGCGCTCCATAACTTTTTGAATTTATGTAATGTTTTAAGTTATAAAAGTTATGTCATAAACGTATGTTAAGGAATATCGAACCATTTATTGTACAATACATATAAAAGACTATTTACATTTAAGGTGTGATAAATATGTCTTTCTGTAAACTTTTATGTCAGGTTGATCGGCTTGGAAATGTTATAACGGGTGGGCCATCTAACGTTTTAAATTTGAATTATCTATATTTCGACATTGGAAACGTCAAATACCATTCGGAAAGTGACACATATTCAGTAAAAATTCTAAAATTTACGAAATGGGTCGCCATTCACTAGAAGAAAACTGGGAAATATCGAAATAAAAAACCAAGGATGGTCAATTTTACCGAGAAATCATCTTTTCGGACGATGCCCATTTCCACCTCGATAGTTACGTTAATAAGCAGAATTGTCGCATTTGGTTCCAGCAGGACGGCGCTACGTGCCATACAGCAAACGCTACACTCAATCTTTTACGCCCTATCTTCGAAAATCGCATAATCAGCAAAAGAGGTGATGTGAATTTGCCTCCCAGTAGCTGCGATTTGACTCTGTTGAACTACTTTCTGTGGGGAGCTGTTAAATATAAATGTTACGCCAAGCATCCAGAAAGAATTCAAGATCTAAAGTACGAGATTCAAGCCGCTGTAGCTGCCATAAGGCCTGAAACCATCGAGAAAGTACTCCAAAATTGGGTGGATCGGATCGGACCGCTACTGTAAACTCAGCCGTGGTGGTCATTTGTCCGAAATTGTTTTCCACAAATAAGTTTCATAAAACAACCTTTTAAATAAATGTTAGACCTTTGAAAAATATCAAGCCGTTTTTTTTTATTGACTTTTTAAATTTAAAATTTTGTATGGCCCACCCTGTACCTTCAAGTCTGGGCGCAACCACATTAAGATTTGTATATTGCAACAACGGAATTTCGTGTATTAAATTTCACTAGAAATTTTCTTTAGAACCCAGCTCCGCATACATAAAGTTACTAAACCAAGAAATCCATTAATTTTGAATTAAAGTGACGATTTATTTACCATAGTTAGATAGGACTGATTGACGTCAAATATTCACGAATTTTCCAATAACTTTTCGCAATTTTGAAGATAATATACTAATGTATATTTCACACATACCCTCGTCCGCATTGGAAAAAAGTAGTACGGTCGATTTTCACAAGATTCTTTTAAGGTTTTCATTTCATTGGGAAAATCGTTCCATCTTTTAGACGTTCCATTTCTTGATAATGCAGGTGCGAATTAAGCGTTTGCTTGTGGAGGAGTAGCTCATAGATAGCCCGCTCATCCCAAATCAAACATATTGCGAAACCTTCCTAACCATCAAACTTGGCTTGACCACGCTTTGCGGCAGCTCATCGTGATTGCGATGGTTCTGACTAGGTGCATCAAGTTAAGGATGAATTCCAACTACAAACCGCTCGACTCCAATAAACAAATATAATTAATTTAAAACATATTTCGGTTAAAAATTTTTAATAATTTTTTCTAATTTTTTTTTTTAATTTTTTTCTAATTTTTGTTTTTAATTATCTTTTCAGATTTTGGTGCTTTATGACGAAATAGGTTTAAAAGGCTTATATCTAACGGTAAGTAATTAATTTTTTTGATAATTTCCAATTTAATTTCCAAACTATCATCTAAAGGGTGATTTTTTAAGAGCTTGATAACTTTTTTAAAAAAAAAAACGCATAAAATTTGCAAAATCTCATCGGTTCTTTATTTGAAACGTTAGATTGGTTCATGACATTTACTTTTTGAAGATAATTTCATTTAAATGTTGACCGCGGCTGCGTCTTAGGTGGTCCATTCGGAAAGTCCAATTTTGGGCAACTTTTTCGAGCATTTCGGCCGGAATAGCCCGAATTTCTTCGGAAATGTTGTCTTCCAAAGCTGGAATAGTTGCTGGCTTATTTCTGTAGACTTTAGACTTGACGTAGCCCCACAAAAAATAGTCTAAAGGCGTTAAATCGCATGATCTTGGTGGCCAACTTACGGGTCCATTTCTTGAGATGAATTGTTGTCCGAAGTTTTCCCTCAAAATGGCCATAGAATCGCGAGCTGTGTGGCATGTAGCGCCATCTTGTTGAAACCACATGTCAACCAAGTTCAGTTCTTCCATTTTTGGCAACAAAAAGTTTGTTAGCATCGAACGATAGCGATCGCCATTCACCGTAACGTTGCGTCCAACAGCATCTTTGAAAAAATACGGTCCAATGATTCCACCAGCGTACAAACCACACCAAACAGTGCATTTTTCGGGATGCATGGGCAGTTCTTGAACGGCTTCTGGTTGCTCTTCACCCCAAATGCGGCAATTTTGCTTATTTACGTAGCCATTCAACCAGAAATGAGCCTCATCGCTCATCGGACACGGACGCGAAACACATTTCGAACCGAACACTGATTTTGGTAATAAAATTCAATGATTTGCAAGCGTTGCTCGTTAGTAAGTCTATTCATGATGAAATGTCAAAGCATACTGAGCATCTTTCTCTTTGACACCATGTCTGACATCCCACGTGATCTGTCAAATACTACTGCATGAAAATCCTAACCTCAAAAAAATCACCCTATATAATACATACTATGTACTCTACCAAAGTTACTCAGTTTGATCTTTCCAAATCACTGTGTGTTCCTGCGAAGGAATTTATTTAATATTTTATCCCTAAGTCGAGTCTTAGTTAAATCGTTTTGGTTAGTATCAAACATTTTTCAATTAAATTTTAATTGTTTAATCTGGTGGCAACGCCATAAAAAAATAATTCGAAAATAAGCTTCGTAACACCCAAATTTACTTAATATGCATTTGCCTTGCTTTGCTTCTGTTCCGATTTTATTTTATAAACTTATAAAAGGTGGCATCCACGTGAAGCCTTCGAAACCGTTTACATTTTTACGCATGCTTTATTGTAAATTAAACCAATTATTACTTATGCTTGCAAAAATAAATAAATTTTAATCAGGTGGCAACTCTATTAATTAATATTTGTTCAATAAAAAATTACGCAAATTATGTTCTTTTTTAACATTTTGTAATAGTTTACAGAATTAAAATATTTCTGCAATTTATTAAATAACAAAATGTGGCAACCCTTTCAGCTTTTGAAATTCCAAAAGTCAAAGAAACAAAGTAGACATAGCAGCGTAGCATAAAACTGAGCCCAAAGCGGCTTTCAACAACAATTTTATAACAACAACATTAACTAGTAAATTTATAACCTCCAAATAATCGTAAAAAAAATACCACAAAAGGTCGCCTGTTGCGCAGTTGCAACAATAATATTTGCCAAAATAAAACGTAAAATGAGAAATGTTAAGAATTTAAGTAAGCGAAGCTGTTATTTACACAAAAGTGGCTATTTTAGAAGCCGATTTGCAGCAGCCGCTCAAATCTCCAGCGCAACGCTTCAACGACAACATTGTTGTTGCTCAGCTTTTTTATTGCCGCAGGTATTTAGGAATGCTGCTGCTGCTGTTCTTATCGATTTTATAGCAGCACATTTTATTGTTGCAATCTCATTCGCCTTGCTTTTAATTTGCTGCGTTCGTTGGGTCCTGGGCGCCTTTTCCGAGGAATTTCGCAAGAAAGCAAAGCAAATAGAAAGAATTATTCTCTTTTGTTTCTTGTAATGTTGCAGCCATTGAATTATGCGTTTTAGTATGATTTTATTGTTGTAATTTGAAGCTAACGATGTGTAAATTCTTGAAGAGATTTCGCATGATGCAAGAAAAAAACAGATTTGTACGAAAAGAACGTAACAGGCGATTCCAACAGTATGTAAGCAGAGAAAAAGTGCTCATGGGGAAAGAAGAAGTGCGAAATAATGAGTTTAAAACCTGAAAGGCCGGAATGTTTGCCACTGAAGTTTAAAGAATGACCTTAATTCTTAATTTAATCCTTGAGAAAATAATTTCAAAAAAAAAAGGTTAAAACTGTTTTCAATTTTCTTAGTTCCAAATAGAACCCTTAGCATGTGCCCAAATTTATGTTAAATGGCGTCCACCACATCACAAATCAGCTAGATTGCAGAAATACTGTGGAAACAATTTCTTTGGGTTAGGTATACAGGGAGATTTTAAAATAACTAACAAATCTTGTTATACCGACTTACTTGCAATTAGCCTTGTGACCAACATGAGATCTTAACAATAATAACGTAATAGTTTCTATAGGTTTTCGATCCTCTGAGTTAAAAAGACTCAAATGGGTTAAGAGTGCCTTCAATGAGTATCAGATTAAGCTAAAAATAGTAAGACTCCTCGAAGATCACGGCAAACACCTTTGATGTAGGTGAAGGACGAAAAACTGAATTTATGCTAGAAATGAAGTAACTTGGAGTTCAGATTTATTTAGATTCAAGATTTTAGTTGTAAGACTAGTTTCGAAAAACAAATAGAACTGTTTTTTTGAAACATGTCTATATTTTTTAGCTGCCTTATTGGTAGAATCATGATAGAAACCCGGCTCTGGTTTTTTTAAATAACTATAGCACTATTCCTGTTAGGAGGCTCACAGTTATTATTTTCATAACATTTCCGAACTTAAAATATAGAGTATCAGTTAAGCATGGAGTCTCTGTTTTGGTGGATAATTTTGCAGATACCAAAGATACCTCACACAAGGGGTTAGCCCACGCTTAAACCGCTGCAAATATTTTGGTCGCTCTCGAGGTAATTCCAGTTCAGGAAATATCGCTTCCTTCTCTAATTATTAAGTTCAAAAAGCTCATAAAAAGTTATAATGCCAGTTTCATTGATTGATGCTAGTGATGGTGGGATTCGACTTAATAAAGATTAGGAAATGCCAAACTATAGCAACTACATTCTACCAACTCATCTGCCGTACTACGCATGAGGTCGAGAGCTTTATAGCTCTAAGTGCAGACATAGTGTGACACTAAAAACAAAAAAAAAACATATTCCTTTTCATATTTTGATAGTTTATACTATTAAAAGTAAAATACCTAAAACGATATATGCAAAGTTACATAATTTTTGAAAACACAAAATCATAAATCCATCCATCGAAAATGAAAAAAAAGTAACAAACAACAAAGAAAAATTAATTTACAGGCGTTCTGACGTCAGAAAAACGAAAGAAAGGGAGAGATAGAGAATTACAGATAATGATTAAAGTGCTAGTCAAAATTTTGATTTTGACAAAATATAAGGTTCCTAAAAACAGTTGATTTTTATAAAACCTTTAATAATTTTCCAACGCAAGATTCAGTAAAGCTGGTCACGTCTCTAGATATTTTAGACGATCTCAAAAGATTCCCAGTTTTATAAATATCGTCAAAAGTGAACTAGATTATTTAAGAATAATATTGCAAAATTAAGCTTTTTATGCCAACAGTGGACGAAAAATATTATTTTAAATTTCTCGAAGTGTCAATACCTCTAACCTAACCCTCGAATACCCTGTTTCTCACTTGAGCACTTGTGCGACAAACAATGACCACCACAATGTCGTGGCGTTTCCCAGAAACCACGCCAATATGCAATTATCCGCAATTAACCTGCGGCAAGGAGCAGCGCGCAACACGCCTCAACGCCCACTGCGGTACTTCTAAGTGCATGTTTTCAGTTTTGTCGCGAAGAGCATGACAAATCGCCAATGCAAACAAGAACGAAAGCAACAGCTTTTATGTCTTCTTTTGCGCCTTCAACGCCTTTGAAGCCAAACGAAAGCCACTCGAAGCGCCGCAAAGACCACAGTCTTTCTGTGTGTGTGCCTCACAAGCCTTACCTCCTTGCATTGCCGCGCTACTCCACCGCTGAACCGCTACGATGCTACATCGCGCAACGCAACCATAAAAATTCCCACAACCGTAAAAATAGATCGAAGCAACAGCAATGCCTTTGGTATATTTTCTTATTTTTGTTGTTGTATGTTGTATGAATTTATTGCTGTTCTGCGGTTCACTGCCATGCCGTACGCAACCAATCTTGTACTAACCTGCCTCAAAGGCGTTTGCCTTGCCGCAGCGTCTGTTGTGTCCACTCGCTCCAGTTGTGGCTTCTTTACCGCACTCTTTTTGCACCAACGAGGCCTTAATCAATGCACACAAATTGCAGCGACGACCTTGAGCCAACAATGTACAAGTGTATCCGCTTCGTTTGTTGCCCGCCGCGGCTCCGCAACGCTCGCTGAGCTCTTGTCAAGCAACTTCTTCAGCGCTTTCAGCCAATTTGCTTGTTGGTCTTTAGCGACTCCGTCCGTCCGTCTTTTGCCGTCCGTGCTTCAGTCTTCTTGTTTTCACTTTTGTTAGTCTCACCTTCTTTTCTTTCATTTTTTCGTGGTCACTTGTGCATTTTTCTGCATCGACAGTCGCTTGATTGGCAATGTTGGGGCTTGCTTTGCTGTTGTCACTTGTTGCTCCAGCTCCGGCTCCGACTGCAACGGTCTCGACCTGCAGGCAGTGGCGATTGGTGTTGGCGACCGCGGCGTGGCGACATGCGTCGTTTGCCGCAAACCAATAAATTAGTTAATGTATTGCGCGCCACCACCGGTCCACATTCTGTGATTACTGCTTCGATTGTATTTTCTCGATTTTATTATTTTATTTCTTTATGGTAATCCATAATTTATGTTTTGCTATCGCGGTGCTCATTTTAAAGCAACTCGTAAGGAATTGAAGAATGTTTTTTATTGATATTGAGATTATTTCACTTCAAATTTTATAGACTTGTGTTGGTCAGGAGATAGCAGATATGCCAGGTGTAATTTTAATTCAGGAATGTCATTTTTTGTCCTATAAGTCCTATACACAGCAGAGCTTTAAGTTTTTTATTATTATTAATTATGAGCGTAACTTTTATGTCTATAATACCTTAGGTTCGTGCTCCTCAGATAGTTTCGTTGTGGAACAGGCGACTTGATAAAAGAAAGCATCTTGTAATACTAAAAACTATTATATTTTCAACTACAAGTGCCCACAATCTGATAATGTTGAACTCCTATCTTCCCAAGCCAGATCGCTATGCTCTATGGACTCTTGAAAAGTTCCAACGAGGTTTTCGAGGCAAATTTTGTTCAGCGACGAACCACTTCTGGGTCACTTGGGACAAAGAGCAACCTGAAAATATTCAAGAGCTGCCATTTCATCCAGAAAAAACAACGGTTTGTTGTGGCTTATGGGCCGGTGGAATCATCGGTCCATATTTCTTCAAAAATTATACCGGGGTAAACATTACTGTCAATGGCGACCGTTATCGCGGCATAATAACCGACTATTTGATGTCTAAAATTGAAGCGCACGATCTCAGCGAGATTTGAGTTCAACAAGATGGCGCCACTTCCCACCTATCGCATCAATCAATGGATTGGTTATCAGATAATTTCGCATTTTGGGCCGGTTGATTGGTCACCAAGATGGTGTAATATCTCACCGTTAGACCTTCTTCTCTGGGAATATGTAAAGTCTGAAGTCTATGCTGCCAATCACGTTTCTTCCAGTTAAACACGAAATATCTTAAATTGCAGTGAATGGGTGCTAGATGGCTTCAATCAGGTTTCGATAGATACTCGGATTCTGCATTCAAATCTAAAAGGTCTTATAAAGCGACCTTCCACCACACAGAAACTCTGATCTACTAAACAGGAGGCCATTTTCAGCTTTATTTATTTTAAGCAGCGCCATTCGCTAGACTTTTGGAAAGCTTCGATGTCGTATACATAAGTCCACGTCTGGTCATCAGTAATATTGTTAAACATCCCCTATTCGACGATGTTTTTTTTTTTCAAAACAATCAGGTCTTTAGGTCTAACATTGACACGCTTCATACACTAAACTCCAACCAAAACGATGACTTCACAACCCTTACCCAGTTGTATTCGTGATAAAGTACACTCAGCAGAATATTTTCTCAACATTCTCAACTATTCCACAACTATGATGCCATTGAAAAAACAAAATTCGAATCACACTCGCAGATATCGATCTTATAATAGACCTTTAAGTGGTTAGGTGGGTTTGAAAATGTCAAAAAAATCGATTTTTCTTGTTTGCTTTATTAAATTCTACAATACCTCTAGAATATTGTCCTAAATTTTAAAGTTGATCCGAATAATAATTTCGGAGATACAGCCTTGAGAACTTGTTCGCTCGAGGCTAGCAGCGCTAAGTGCCCCGTCTTTAAACGTTTTTCGCGAAACTGTGTTTTTGAAGTCGGTAGACACGATTTCTCGAAAAGTTATCGACGGATTTAGTTCGTATTGTGTACTCGTTTTTAAAATAACATTATCTAGTTATTGAACGAAGGATTTTTTCTTGTATAATTACAATTTATTTTTTGACCAATAAATGACGAAAATTTGACCAAAAAAATTAGATTTTTTGTCCAAGGTCTGAGAAAAAAGGAAAATTTTAATATTTTTTCATTTCCTACGTTCAAAAACGAGATTTAGATATGTACTAACGGCATATGCTTAGTTTTGTAATAATATATGAACCAATAATAAGTTATGCTATCCACGGCGAGAGCGCTTTTTTGTGAGACACCCAGGGAAATGAGGTCTCAACGGCTGAAATTTCAACATTTTTGTATTGAAATTTCTTGAGATATTATTCAAATATGTACCTTTGATATAAAATATTATATTTTTCAAATATATGATTGCTTATATTAAAAAAATAGTCGAAAAATACCTTTTTTTTTTGTACCTCTGAAACCCACCTAACCCCTTAAAAAGGATTTGTAAAACATGAGTCTAGTAGTACTAACCGATGACCTTGACTTTGAGTTGTAGTGTGAGAAGAAGCAATGCTAGATAAGATCGAATCCGTTTTTAACTACGATTTCACCTACACTTCTAAATTTCCAACTTGATGGTTAGAGATCCTATGATCTACTTCACTATAACTGCCACAATTAAACCTATTTTAGTACAGCAGCAAGGTAAGGCCTAATCAGGACTTACCATAACTATCAAATAGTCATCCCACACTTAGTTTAGGGTTATGTTCAAGTTAATTCTATTGCATATTTAGAATTTAGCTTTAGTCGACACACAAACCAAACTTCTTATATGTGGTGTGAAACCGAACTGATTTCCCCAAGTTCAAAATTTTTCCAAAGTATAATTTTCAACGTGACACAAAAATGTAATACCACCTAGCAATCCGTGCCACATGTGGCATCTTGTAAAACGGGACACGTCTAACCGCAAAATGCTCCAAAATGTGTTGCCTTGAAAGTGATGAGGCAGATTTTCGAGCCTGCCCTATGCACATAAGCACGCTATAAGCAATTATTGTGCTTATGCCGTTGCATGGGAAGACAAATTTGTAAGTATGTGTGCTATAGTATGAGGCATACTAATTGTTGGAACTTGCAAAGCTGGCCACAGAATGCCAAAAGACCGAAAGTTGAGACATTTCCGGCTTACGTAGGGCGACTACAACATGCTGCAGCTGAAGACCAAAGTGGACTGAGCTAACAGAAGTACATAAGTGCGTGTGTTGCAACACAAGAAGAATGTAGTTCAGCGTGCTGAGGCGACACTAGTGGCAATAAATAAGCTTACATAAGCATATTCACATACAAATATGCATAAATATATAGTATATGCTGTAAGTACACACATACAAGCATAATCGCCACTTCATCATGCAACATAACCGAGATGGACACTTGGCTGCTGAGCTGTGGCACAAACACAAGGAAACAAAGACACACACGCATATGCAGCACAAATTAGGCATAACGGTATACATATGTTTGCATTAGAGTAATGCCTGCACGCACGACTGTGTCGACCAACGAGCCAGCGTACAGCCGAAAAGTGGACACTGCCACAAATTGTTGCAACAGCAAATTGGTCGTTGAAGTCGTTGAGCTGTGTTGTTTGAAAAGCGAAAACAATTTTCATATCTGTGACAAAAATGCTTAAGTGCGGCTGTGGCGGCAGCAACAACAGCAACAACAACGTTGCACTTGCGCTGCCAAAAGCGGCAAAAAACAACTGCCACAGCGTGTAAATCAGTAATGTGACTAAGGCGCAAGGGCATGCATATATGTGTGTGTGTGCGGTATTTGGCTGCAGCTACTGTTGCAACAACAACAACAAGCTTAGTGCCACTATAAAAACAACAACATGCATAAAATATATAAATATATAGTCTAATGCTTGCAGCATTTTTGATGCCACCTAACTTCCAACATGCCACACCACACCGCCCCGCCACACCAACACCATTTCTGGTGCATGTGTGTGTGTGTGCTGTGCATGTGTTTGTGTTTGTATAAGCCTCACTGCATGCAACGCTTATTTATTTTGCCAACACAAATCACGTGCGCCCAAACGAGCAACATTGCAAATGCAACAATAACAAATAAACTAACGCCACCAACAATAACAACAATGTATGTCGTGTGCGTCAGCCGCAAACGCTCGCCTAAGCTAGGCAGTCGGAAGCATAACCGCAGCACGTCACTTGCCGCATGCCACACAAATTTACACGCGCACACACACACACACTTGAATAGTACGCAATCACATAACGGCACAAAAATTATGTAAGTGCAACAAATGCATAACTTGCCACACATACACAGGCGTGCATTTATGAAATAGTGTCGGGATTTGTGTTTGAACTTTTTTATCTTTCATTGCAATAACTCGACATGCATTGCTTTTGTTATTGTTGCAAATATTATTGCACGCTCACACCACGAAAACAGCGAAAAAGGCAAATCAACGAAAACCAAAAAGCTGTCAGCTTTAGAAAGGCAAGCAAAGCACAAAGTCTGCCCGGCAGGCAAATTTTTAGCAGCCAATGCCACCAATTTTGCGCCACCGTGCCACAAACACAAGCGACACACATTACAGAACAAAAAAAACAATATTTTGCTCAATTTTGCATAAATTTCTGTTTCAAAGTGCGCGCGTTCTTTCATTTGTTGCAAGCTTTTATTAAATTTTCTAAATTATTCTGCAATCTTGCAACATTTCATTATTACTGAATTTTTTTACTTTCTTTGACATACGTTTTCTTCAAAAATTTCCCTTAGCGTAGAGCTTTCTCTCACAAATGTGCTAATTGCTTGCAACAAAATGTTGCAACAACAACAGCAGTTGCACATAACTTAATATTTGTTCTTATTTACATTTCTTGCAAAGCGCCCAACCAATTAAATTGCTTGCATCTCTGACTGTCTGCATGTGGCATGCAACACAAGCTACATTTATGCATTTCTTCTCGACGCGCCTTTGAAATGAAGAAATCATATGTGCATGAAATTAGTCTCAAGCAATCTCTTGGCATTAACAAGTAATTTACAGGCATGTACGGCTACTTTTAACTGTACTTCAGGGTCGCTGAAGAATATGGTATTTTTTCAAGACTTCAATATAACTATAAGTGTAGATATAAAAGTAAGGCTAATTTCTAACTTTTATTTTATTTTTTTTTTTATACTTATTTACAGTTTTTCCACAGTTTTTCCGAAAGCTTTAACGCAAAGCTTGACTTAAAGTTCTCTAAGCTATTTGTCTGGCAAAATGAAGGACTTACTCGTATTTCTAAATTTTGACGTATTTAAAGCTTTTTTCCACACGACGAAAGCTTCAAGGAAAGCTTCGCTTAATGATCTTGAAGCGATTTGCTTTGCTAAAATAAAACCTTAATTTAGGAATGTCATGGACAAAGTTGTATAAAGGGAGTATTTTCCCAAGAAGCCTAAATAATGAAAGACATCGATCTTCCATAGAATACAACCTTGTTCCTTAGGAGGTGAAATCCATTTGTGAATTTCGGAAATCGATTTTTTATTTTTCATTTACATATATGTAGTATAACTAATGTACATATATTTAGGAATATTTTTCGAAAATTTTAAGGTCTTCCGGCAAATAGTTTCGGAGGCATGAACGTAGACGTAGGATTAAATCCATGTAATCGGCTCACACGGTGAGGAAAACATCTCCGAAACTACTTGACCGATCGACTTGAAATTTTTGTGCTATCTTCTTGTCACCTAATGGTCGAAGACAGCAGATTTTTGATAACAATTTCAAATATTAAAACTCACTGAAATGTAAAATTTTTACAAAAAATGATTTTTCTGTATTGAAAGTAGACATAACCCTTTAAAATGTAATTTTTCTTCTTAGAACACTCATAAATTTATATCCCTGGGCGTATTGTGTCGACACAATTGCGGGCTAGTTAGCAACGTAAAACTTAATAGATGTAAAAATAGGTATTTTCTTGTCAAAGCTACGAAGGCACAGATGGTGTGCAATCGGCTAGCTGGTAAATCTTGGTGGTCCAAACCAAGGATTATCAGATGATTATACACAATGATAGTGCGACCAATTATCACTTATGGAGAGGTGACTTGGGCTCCGAAAGCATCGCAGATGTCAGTAGGACCAAGGGTACCAAGCGCACACGTCCCATGTTTTGCTGGAACTCACCCCGCTACACCTAGTAAAAGGTCAAGTCGCCAAACACACTTTGCTCAAAATGACAGCAGAAGCGCTTGGCAGTGGTAAGGCAATCTCTTCCCAACGTATGAATGAGCAAAGAGGCGATTGGTTTGCTAAAAAAAAACCACTGGCTTCTCTTCCTAGAGATGGCATTACCAAAAAGTTAAACTCAGGAATAAGGTCGAATGGAGCGATTTCGCTCTCGAGCTACTGCTTAGAGATAGTACAATCAAGTAGTAGACCGACGGCTCGAAAATGTCGGAGAGAATTGACGCAGGGCCTGGTACAAAACTCTCCATACCTATAGGTATTTTTCAGAGCATATTCCAAGCAGAGGTCCATGCTACAAGTCCTTGTGTAGAATTAAACCTCCAACGCAAATATCACAATGAACATATAGCTATACTAAGCGATAGCCAAACGGCACTCGAAACGATTTCTGCATACGAGATCAAATCGCTCTTGGTACAGTAGTGTTTAGAATGACTGAAAAGTCTATCAAAATGTAACCAAGTGCAACTTTTTTGGATGCCAGATCACAGAGGTATAGCGGAGAATGAACTGTCTGATGAGCTTGCCCGCTTCGCAGCATCCACCAACATGGTAGGAATGGAGCATTTCATTGCGGTTAGTCGCCACAACACAAAGGAGCTTATCCGCATTGATGAAGCAGTGGTTAGGGAGAGGCATTCGCAACAACTCCCAGGCATACGCCATGTAAAGTTGCTAATGGGTGCCAAGGGAAAATCTCAAGCTACTTGTCGTCTTCTACACTGGTCATTGTAAGCTTAAGAAGCACTTATTTAACATGAGCATAGCTTCTTCTGCAAATTGCTGGGTCCGCGACTTAAAGTCTGAAACACCAAAACACCTGCTAATGAACTGCTTATCAGTCTGTACTCGCAGGAGTAAGGTCCTTGGATCCATGTTTCTAAATAGAGATCGCCTCAATAGCACATAGCACAGTACTAGAATTTATAAAATTTACTAGGGCTAGTTAAGACGCTGTGAGTTATGAGATGGTACAATGGACCGTAGATCGCATTGTAATCTTCATTTACTTATCTAATCTAATCTAATCTAGGCATTTTCTTTTTTCTTATAAAACGGCAACTCCTGCAAAGCTTTCTAAAGTCAGTAGAAATATATTTTTAAGGCTGTCAGATCTGACGAAGAATGCATTGGAATAATATGCCGTTTTTTATGATACATCAAAATCGTAAAGCGTAGAGTATTACGAGTACTACGAGTATGAATGCGAATATAAATCTGAGAAGTAGAACAATGAGTTGGTATAACGATATAATGATAAGTATGAAATCGAATACTTGCATGAATTCAAGTACGAGTATGAATATGAGTAAGAATATGAATTTGAGTACTATTTTGACTATGATCACGAATTTACATTTATTCAAAATATAGAAATGAATACGAATTTGAATATAAAAATGAGAAGTTATATGACTACAGCCACATTTTTCAATAATCTGCAAGCTCAGTGTGGCTTATTAGGACAAAGAAGCAGTAAATCCATGGCAAAATCGGCTATTAAACCCCCAGCACACTTTAGATTCAATTAACATGGAAGGCACTAATTGAGATTTTAGTATTTTTCTCTTTGAATTCAAATTTATTCTTTCCAGAGCTTTAATAGCGCCTTCAATCAACATTTCAGCACTCATCTTCAAACAAAGCCCTAAATATGAATAATACAAAAGCTAGAGCTTCATGCTTCAACAGTTATTGTGCTGCAAGCAAATAAACAACAACAACAAAAAGAAAACATTTCATTTAATTGTAGTGAAGCAATTGCAATTGTAAGTTCGCTTCTAATTAAGCTGCCACTAAAACAAAAGCTTACAGCGTTACACAGACACACACATGTAAATTTGTATGCACTATGGCATAGAGCGCCTAGAAATATGTTAATATTTGTTGAGAAATAAAATGGTTGAGAAAGGCGAAGCGCTTAAGCAGCGCAGACAAGTGAGAAGCCGAGCAGCTCAACGACAGACAAAATATGTGAAATTCGAAGCGAAACTAAAGTGCATAAGTGTATGGGTGTACGCGTGTGTGTGAGTGGTATTTATATGCAAGCTGTCGCCTTTGTTGTAGAAATTGCATAAAAATTACTTATGCGCACCATTAACTCGCCTAAGTACCACGAAGCACACGGGCTGGCTTGACGTTGTCGCACACATGCGCATAAATATTAAGTTATAGTGACACGCACACACACACTGATACACAGAAAGAGACGTTGGCGCTCACTCAGAGCTCAAATGTAAAATTGCTTGACAGCCAAGTAGTGGCGGTTATTTGTTGTTGTCATTACTAACTATATGCATATATGCAGCGTGTTGCATGCATGTATGTATGTGTGTGTGTGCGTTGCATGTGTCTTGCACCTATTCTCACACAATTCATATGCCAGTAGCAGCGTAGTCGCCGGCAGCAGCATAACAGCTCAAGTTCGCTTAAGCTTCAACGCTTTGCTGTTGTTGTTATAATGTTTATACCCTATATGGGGTATATTTAGTTTGCTACAAAGCTTTTAATACCCATAAGGAAATGTCAGAAAACTTATTAAGTATATATAAAGGACTAATGTGACAAGTTTAATCGATTTAGCGATGTCCGTCTCGCCATCCATTTGTATATAGCCGCGCTAGTTGTTCAAATTTTGAGCTATGGACATGAAATTTTCTACACGTTTTTTTTTCTCCCCAAGCTGCAGCTTATTTGTCGGTACCGCTGATATCGGATCACTATAACATATAGCTGCCATACAAACTCACCGATCGGAATGAAGCGCTTGTACTGAAACCCTTTTTAATTGACGAGATATCTTAACAATATTTTACATGAACTTACATCTGAAGCAATGATACAATATCTGAAAAAAATATTTTAAATCGGAGCACTATAGCATAAAGCTGCCATACAAACTGAACGAACAAAACCATATACTAGTAGGGAAAATTTTTTTGTATGACCCGATAACTTCACGAAATTTTGGTACGAATTTATATCTATGATACCGGTATAATCTGCGTATAAGTTTTTTAGATTAGACTAATACAACATATAGCTGTCATACGAACTAAACGAGCAAAATCGTATACTAGTATAGAGAACTTTTCTTTTTGGCAAGATAACTTCACGAAATTTTGGCACGAATTATTAACGAAAATAACGGTACAATCTGTGTATAAATTTTTTAGATCGGAGTAATATAAAATATAGCTGCCATACAAACTGCACGAACAAAATAAAATTTTTCATGCAAACTTTTTTTCGTAAAGGGTATTACAACTGCAGTGCAACTGTAGCTAACGTTTTCCTTACTTCCTTTTTTTGCTTTTTGTCGTTGTTAAATGTCGCCTTCATCTTCAGCTGCTTCATTTTTGTGAAGTGCTAACTCTTTTCGGCTTTGCGCCCAGAACTATGCTTGTTACAAGCAACCTTTGTCTGCATATTTGTGTGCGTGTGTATGGCTTTGCATATAAAATATGTATGTGATGTTGTGTTAGTGACGTTTCGACTGCTGTTTGGTGTTAGTTAACGCTCGAGTGCCACTATGCGCCCTTAAGTGCTTATGCATATGCATTCGCTAGTTATGCTCGCCTCTTCACCTCTGTTTGTAAGTGTATGTGCGCATGTGTGTGTATGTGTGTGTTTGTGCCAACTTTGTAGCTGACGTTGCGCTGCACTTTATCAGCAAACGTTTTGTTGTTATTTTATAAGCTTAAGCTCTAACTCTTGCTTACAACAATGCCGTCAACTATTCATCTATTTGTCTTCTAAGCTTTCTACAGTCAGTGCAGCAGCGCCAAAACGAGCAGAAAGAGTAAATAAATGCATTAAAATCGAAGCGTGTGTGTGTGTGTGTGTAGGGAGCGTAAGTGCCTCAAGCACAGTGAAATAACTAAATAAGTAAATTGTTGAAAATTCTAATAAGAAATCTGAAATCCGATTTGGCACTATTGTTTCTTTCTGCTCAAGAAAAGCGCATTCAAATGTGTGCACAATGCGTAGCAATGATTTCTTATTTAATAAAAACGTAATATTTACTTACTTTATAAATATTTACCGTTCTTTGCGTTGCTTTATTTATGCACCGAATTCTACTTGTTAGGCACTTGTAAGCCGAGGAAATTGAACTATAAATTTTCTCAGTTTTATTTTCATTACAAACAAATGTTGTTGTTATGCCAACAAGGCTGCCGTCGGGTTGTGCAATAATATTTTGCAATAATTTTGCGAAATAGTTCTTTTCACGTTACAGTTGTTACAGCAAAACTTCAAATGTAAATATTTTGTAAATGGATTTATGGATTATTAAATTTTACCTGCAGCATTTGTAGCAGGAAATCTCTCAGTAGGCAGCAAATTTTATTTAAAGCCTCTTTCTTGTAAAAAATGCAAATACGAAGAAAGTTGCAACACTTTCGAAAACACTAAGCCGGCTGAAGAGCCAACAAGTTTGTGTTGGCAAACTAAAAAAAAAACAAGTTTGATATCTAATGTATTCCAAAAACTAAATTTTCTTAAAATTTAAAATTACTGTGGTTAATTCTATAAAACTGCTAACAAACTGAACATCAGCGCCATCTGTCTCGTTAATGCGTAAACATAAATAAAACTTTTCGACTTCAGCCGAATAGATGTTTATTTCATGTAAGCCACAGTGCGGCGCCACTTAGTGGCATGTTTAGTTCAAACTAACAGATATTATATAACTGTATTCACTTGGAGGTTAGAAAAATAGCATTTTTCGTGATACCTTTGCCTTGAAAAGGCACACAAAAAATTATTCGACAATTCATTTCAAAAAAAATTTGACTCCCTTGATCCCTCAGTCAATCTCCTGAAGGACCTCCGAAGAACTAAAAGTAAAATTATTACAGTAATGGTGGAATAGAAGTTATGATCTGAGGTCTTATCAAAATTATATTCTTTTAATAACAAAATAATAGCTTCCCAAAAACAGGGGTTTTTTTTGGATAAACAAGTAATACGTATGTAACTCCTTCATTAAACCAATGTTCGTTGAACGTTGGACGACTTTTCATATGTCGTATATATTTTTCAAATATATTTGGTATAAGATTACAACTTAGAAAAATGTATTTCTTGAACTTTTTATTTCTGAGGGAGACTAAAAGATGATTTTCAGAAATATTATTGTTCTCTATTTTCACTATACCTTAGCTTTTGCAGTCTGAGTTTTCCTTAAAAAAAAAATTGATGAACTGAGCCATATACGCATTTTCGGCAATATGAAAGGGATAGGATCTTCTTTAGTGGAATGTACATATATATAAAGAAGCTCAGATCAATATCAAATGGTCTTGTAATCTAAAAGAATTACTTTATTTCTTTGAGACCTCGCTGACTCCAACTGATATAAACCTTTTATCAAAAAAATTTCATTATGTTATCTTAACAGAGTCTAGAATAATATAAGAACTGATTTTCTCAATTTTTGACATCAAACAATGAAATATTTTGAATATTGAAAATGGTACGAAAAAATTCACATGCTATATATATCAGTAATATGGTCGAAAGTCTAGGAACAATCTTATTAGTCCTTACAAAATATCAAGAATTGGTTTATAATTTAAAAGTTCTTAATTTATTCTTCTAAATCGATGTCGTCCTCCTCAAAGTAATCCCACTTGGCCACAATACGGTTATGGCAATGTCTTTTCCAATCCTCGAACCACTTATTAAAATCAATTTCCAATCAATGTGTGATTCACATTTAATATCTTCAATTGACTCTAAATGGTTTCTTCGAAGCATTTCTTTGATTCTGTTGAATAGGCAAAAGTCACACTGAGCTAAATCAGGCGAATGCGGTGATTATGGCACGATTTTAGTTGAAAATTTGGTGAAAAACTCACGAATAATAAATGCAGTATGCAACAGTGCATTATCACGATGCAATAACCAAGAGTTGTCGGCCCATACTTCCGGGTTCTGTTTACGAAGAACAAACAACGCATAACACTCTAATAGTATTCTCTGTTGACAGTGTGACCGGTAGGAAGAAAGTCGGAGTTCCCCAGGTCTCGATTATCGAGAAAACTTTCAACAAAACCATGATTTTTGACCTGCTTTTACGTGTTTCTATCAGCTTCGACTCAGCTTTGCAGCCGATTGATCGTATTTTTCTGGATCATAAGCATAGATCCTAGACTCATCGCCTGTAATAATACATTTAATGACATACTGGTAGTCGGTAGTATCACAGACGTTAACGAGACACTGTTTTTCGTTGTTGTGTGATTTTAGAAACATTTGTGCTTCACTTTTCTTAGGGCAAATGATCTTTCAAAATGGTTTTCACTGATGCTTCTTACATTCCAACAATGCCAGTAAAATCTTTGACTGTGTGAATCATCGATTCTTAGGCATCAATTCCTATGTTTTACTGACGTGATCAACACGTTGTTGACACGATTGGCTGATTTCGATGGCCGTCCTGGGCATGGTGCGTTGTCCTCGCCTTCCTGATCCTCTTTTCATAACATAATTGCAGCAACAAAAAAACTTGCTCGCGGTAAACAACTATCACCGAAGGCATCTTCCAACATTCTGAACGCTTTGGCCCAAGAAAATTGATTCAGCACACCAAATTTAATGTAACTTCTTTGCTGAATAATTTTATTCATCATAAATACTTTAAGTGGGTATTCTAGTCTAGAAGCATGAATTTCAGGTAATTTTTAAAGTGTCGTAAAAAAAGGCAATTAATATTTTTACTATCCATTTTTTTATTAGTTATTTGTTAATTTTAGAAGAGTAGAGAAAAAAATTAAAAACTAAAAAAGGTAAAAAATTTCAAAAATTATGAGCTGACGAAGTGGAGGGTCTCTAAATATTTCCACGTGACCATACCCATGATTTCAACCCTCCTAGTTATCTGAACCAAAAATAAAAAAATATTATTAATCTAGAATACGGAAGAGTGGGGAAAAAAATTTTCACAAAATAGCGACTGCCTAAAAAAAAAAGTTTTTTTGGATATCTTTTTCTGACTATTTCGAATTCTTTAAAAATAATAAAAATAAAAATTTGGGGATGGGGCTAGTTCCAACCATAGACAAGCCTCTAAAGAAGACTCTATAAAAATTTCAAGTAAATCGGTCCAATAGAACCTGAGAAATCGTGGGCACTGTTCCGAAAAACTCAGTTTTGAGCAAAACGCGTTTAAAGTTTCGCGTTCCGGCCGAACCAGTTTGGATGCCGGGTCAGAAAAATGTCTATATCTCCGAAAATAATTTGAATTTTGAAAAATGCTTTTGTACACATATTCTCGAATAGTTAAACTTTGAAAATATAAAAAAAATCGAAATTTTGAAATTTCTAGACTAGAATACCCCCTTAAGTACTTTGGAAAGACAAGCGTTTACTAAACACTGAAGATAAAGCTTATTTTATTTAAATGGTAG
Source organism: Bactrocera zonata (assembly GCA_037783105.1). Lineage (NCBI taxonomy): Eukaryota > Metazoa > Arthropoda > Insecta > Diptera > Tephritidae > Bactrocera > Bactrocera zonata. Next base: position 248,490 of record JBAWJQ010002779.1, on the reverse strand, counting down.
ACTACAAGTAGTTTATTAGATATGAAGTTTCTTATAAGTGAATAGTGCCACAGCATCAAATATTTTTGTAGTTTATGCACACGAATGTTGAATGAGTCTTCAAGTTCAAACCTTAGGCATTATTGGACAGTTGTAGGCTTTTATGGAGCTTCGAGAGCAATAAATCAATAGCAATATAAAAACTAGCCGGTGACACCTATCCTTACAAAGTATCATTAAATTTTGAAGAGAAATATACTGAGAGTGGCCTCGTCTTAAGTTATCCATACATGCAAGGTCACACAGACCTACTTCTGGAAATCAAATCATCATCAGGCTGACCAATTTGATAAACACAGCTCGATATCTATTTCAATTAGATGTTACAGACTACAGTTAGGCGAACAATTTTATATAAAACTCTGTACATCATGTTGCAACAAAATGAAATTGCATTTAAGCTTAACCATAACATGGGCAGCTATGTAATTCCTGTAGGCGAAATATGAAAACAAATAAATAAATATGTATTCTAACTGTACATGTATATATATAAGAGTCTAAATTTATGTTTATACAATTTCCGCAAACTCTTAATTCAACACAAATAAAAACAACCGCATTTCTCTACAAGACACCGACACACCTAGCATCAGTTAGTCTAAGGAGTGAACTCGCCAGCAAATAAATCCTCTCACAATAGAACTACAACCAGAACAACAAAACATTTCCGTTAGTTTTATTAAAATATTACTTTAAGTGACATGAAACTATTAAAACAAACTGGAAATTAAACAAATAAGTTACTTGTCCAATGCAACACAACAGTCAACAGCAGCAGCGGGGGAGTACACGAGCACAGAGCCACACACACACATACACACATTGCATAGCTGAGAGCTTGGAAATACCAATTCGAAATAAATGGTTATTTGTAAAATATTTACTATGATGGTTTTGTCTACGAGTGGCCGTAAGAGAGTAAGAGTATGTGTGTGTGTGAATACACTGGCATGTGTCTGTGCTTAAAGGTGATTTTGCTGTATTTGCCAGCACTTAGAAAACAATAAAATCGAAAAATACACTACCCAATAGTCCAATTAGTACAACTCGTAAATATCGAAAGTGTAGCAAACAACAACAACAGCAGCTACATGGACGAGAAAACATTATTTTTGCACAGTACATACTTCAGCTCGACTCCACACCGGTTTGAAAGTGTATTTGAAAGTCCTAACTTTTCCATGCAACAAGTGACCACCAACAAAGGAATGCAGAGTGAATGGCTGCATGGAGACGGACGGACGGACAGAATTTCGTAAAACATTGGTTAGCATGTAAAAGCGAGTGTTGAAGAGGTGAAAATTTCTTTATTTGTGTGTGTGTGTATGCAAATGCATAACTCCCATGGCGTTCTGTTGGAAATAGCAAAGCATATAAAAATAACAACAACAACAGCGGATCACTTTGATCGAATGCAGGTGTGCAGTTTATTGAAATGAATATCGAGTTTCTCCTCAGTTTAATTCACGAGGGTGGTTGGAAATACTAACCAAAGTGCAACTGTGGCAATCAATTTGAGAACGGTTAATATTAGATAATTAACATTGTACTCTCAATGCACCAGGGGGAAATAGTTGTAAGCAATTTCACATTATGCAATAAACTTTTAATTGCTTGTGTGTTGTTATGCTGGATTCTAGCTGTTTTTTAAACAAATAGAGTTGAGAAGTGGCAAGCAATTATTAGGAAACTATTGTGAAAGGAAACTGCAATAAATCCTGAATACCTTCATAGGTGCTTTTCTTATTCCATAAAAGGATATTAAGAGGTCTTTACCTTAATTTTGATCGCTCGGTTTGTATGGCAACCAAATGATATAGTCGACCGATCGAAGCATTTTTTTCGGAATTCTGCTCTGAACAATCATATGTATCGGTTTTGGTGGGGATATCTTGTCAAATAAAAAGTTTTTCATATTAAGACTTGATTTCCAGCGTTAAGTTTGTATGAAAGCTTTATGCTATAGTGGTCCGATAGCGGAGGTTCCGACAAATGAGCTGCTTCTTGAGGAGGAAAAAACGTGTGCAAAGTTTCAGACGAGCGGGCAAACGCACTTGTCTATGTCGACTCAGCTCGTCATGATGATCATAGAGATATAAATTTTGTAGCGACTCCGACGTTTCCTCTTGGGTGTTATACGCCCCGCAACAAACTAAATATACCCTTTCCAAGATACACCCTCATAAAAAATAGTACCTTATCCATTCACCTCTGCAGCTCGAGTTATTTTCTCCTAGAGTGGATTGTAGAAGCCGTACGAAAGGGAGTCGTCTTGTCAGAAGCCTCGTTTGGTATCGAACGGCTCGGAGAGGTCCTTCCCAATCCTGACAGAGCTTTTGGTCTTAAGATAAGATAAGATAAGTAATTGAGGAATGCACTGCGACCTTAGGTCTATTGTGCCCTCTCCTAACTCACAGGGTCTCGCTTAGCCCCAGCATATTTATGAAGTCCAATAACCCGCTGGGTGCTAGCGAGGCGATGTGATCCCTATCCGGATACATGGATCCAAGGGTCTTCGACCTGCGCCTAAAGACTGCGATGCAGTCGATTAGTAGGTGTTCCGGGGTTTCAGGCTCCCTGTCGCAAAACCGACAGTTTGCGCAAGCTGATAGGCCCATGTTAGCCAAATGCCCCTTCGGCCTGCAGTGGCCGGTGTAGAATGCGACCAGGAGCCTGAGTTTGTTTTCTGGGAGGTTTATTAGCGATTTGAACCTCTTCTGGATATACCCCCAACTAACAGCTTGGCAAGACGTATACCGTGCGCTCGCTGCCAATGCCTTTACCTGCACACTTTTTCTTCCTTGCGGAGCAGCTCTTTCACAGTATGGGGGCCCACCCCGGTAAACGGTTCGGGGCCAACCATACTGGAGGAGGCTGCAGAGTGAGCAAGATCGTTGCCGGCTATGCCCCTGTAACCAGGCACCCAGATCAGGTGCACCTGGTTCATTTCAGCAAGGTTGTTTAGCCGTTCTCTACACTCCTGCACTAGTAGCGACTTGATCTCGTAGGAGGAGATCGCTTTTAGTGCCGCTTGACTATCGCTAAGGCTTTTGGTCTTGCTCAACGTCAGTTTACGCAGCCGGATTAGTTTTGCGGGGCAACGGATCACGGTATAAAGGCAGCTTCTATTCGTTCAGTCAAAAGCAGCTTTGAAATCGATAAAAGGTGGTGAAGGCCTAAAGCCACACTGTTGAGGAGGCTTATCCCGTGGTAGTTGGCGCAGACTGTGGGGTCTCCCTTTTTGTGGATTGGGCAGAACACACTTAAATTTAAATTGTAGGGGATACTTTCTTCCGACCATACTCTACAAAGAAGCGGATGCTTGCTCCTTATCAGTTCTTCGACGCCGTGTTTGAATAGCACGGCCGGCAATCCATCGACCCCCGCCGCTTTGTTGTTCTTCAGGCGGGTAATTGCTATTCGAACTTCTTCCTGGTCAGGCAATGGAACGTCTGCTCCATCGTCATCGAATAGGGAATCGCGTTCACCATCTCTTGGTGTTATGCTCTCATTGTCATTCAGCTATGTCGGCCTCTCTTTTTTTCTGTCTGCACATGTGTCTCTTATCAACTCGCGGTATCTAACCCATCCCACGCGTGTTGTGGTCGATTGTAACGTTGCGAGGTAGGCAGTCTATTTTGTCTCCGCTCCGACACAGCACTCCTCATCGTAGCAGCTGTTCTTTTGCATTTTCCGAAAACCAATGGTTTCGGTTGCAGCTTGGAAGTTTCAAATAATTTTAAGCTCTATGATGTTACTCGAACTCCTAGACCATAATATCGATACAAAAACATTTACGAGAAAACTAACTGTAATAAAACATGTATTATGTAATCTATCATATGTATACTATGTATGTAATATATATGTACGTATATTAAAAGAACATAGGACTTTCAGCAAATAATTTAAGCCACTACAGCTGTAAAATTTTTACTCCTTGCATAACAGCTTATACACTAATATATAGGTATGTGCATGCCTGTGACCACATGTGTCTTTTACAATATGCGTTCGTACAAATTGATAACCTGGGGAGTTGCACGAATTATGGTAATTACAAAATAATATTTTGTCAGGTCGATCTGTGGCACCACACAAAACCAAAACAAATACACGCACACGCACACAAACGCGCATGCCTTGATAATATAAATGCTTCAATGAGCCAAAAGAAACACAGATAAAAGCATAATCGGAGTTACCTGGGCGACGGAGCGTACAACGGTATGCATGCAAGGCTCCTGAGCACTTGCATAAACTTGCGTGTGTGATTTGTGTAAGTATGTGTGTGTGTGTGTGTGAGCGTGGGCGGCATGTAGCAATTTATTTCGATGACATGCCAATACGCAAACGAATATGCCACACAGAAATGTAGTAAAGGCATCATTGCCCAGGCCACCGGCAGCCGGCAAATAAACGACGAGCTAACGAGCGGTCATGTGGGAGGAGAGATACACAGATGAAGAGTTGCACCATTGGAGGTAGGGATGTACGTGCACTGCGTTACGCAATGAATGCGTACTTCTGAGAAGACAAACAAAGAGCTTTAAGGATTAAACACACCGCATATAAAATTACTGGAAATGCAGCAATGTACATATCATACATAAACTTGTACATATATATGTATGTATACTCGCATACGTATTCATGTTCATGGGTATATACTCGTAATATGTATTTGACACTATGTATGGCTTCTAGGTCATTTTTTATAATTTTGAAGAAATGTAGACAAAGTCCAGATATTTCGGGATTCTCCCCACGCGATTGAACCTTCGAAATTTTTTTTTGTAAATTGGAATTTTTATATTTTTTTTGCTATAAGTTTCGGGATTCAACTTTCGGGACTGAACTATCAAAACTTCGCTTTAAAAAGGAATTTTTTTCTGGAATTCAACTATAGGTACTTAACCTTCGAATTCTGATTTATATAGAAAACTTTATTTTTAGTTTTTTTACTATAAATTTCGGGATGCAACTTTCCGGACTGAACTTTCGAAATTTCCTTTTAAATTGAAATTTTAGTTATAGTATATTTTTTTGCTCCTAATTTATGCTTTTTTTGTAATTTCAGTTGGGTTATTTCGGAATTTAACTTTTGGAATCCCGTTATAAATTTGATTCTGTATTTTTCAACCTTCTAAATATTTACAAAATTTCAGAATTTAACTATAGCAACCTTTTAATAAAATTAATTTTTTACTACTAAAATTTTTATGCTAACTTTAAAATCCCGAAATTTCGGTATTCAACTTTCGGGATCCCGATGTAAATTTTATAGTGGAGTTTTCATTTTAATTTTTCATGAATTTATACATGACTGATGAAGATGTTTCAAAATTGAAAGAAACGCTGATAATTACATATCCTATCGTTCCGGCTTTAGCTTTCGGGAGCCCAATACATATCCAGATATTTCAGCATTAGTTTTTATTGAATTATGAATTTCATTTGGTACTGAAATCATACATATATGTAAACAACATACATAATTCCTTAAAAGTGGGACCTAGGTAATATTTTACTTAGTTCCAGAATACTCAAAGTTTCTAATTTTTTACAATCTCGAAATATTCTTTCAATTAATAAGAAAAGATGTTGTTATTATAATTATATGTTAATGAAATTATAAAAACTTTTATCATTGTTGAAAATAATAAGTCCCGAAATAATTTGTGATACCGAATTTTTTTTAATCCCGAAATTTTCAAAGTTTATTGAATGATGCGGCATTGGATAGTAACCAATACTTGATTTTTTTCAGTACTTTAGTCAAAGTATTGTACTGTAAGTCACAAAAATTTTGGTAATTATGTTTTTTTCCAATCCCGAAATATAAAAATTCAACAAAGAAGCCAGTATTGTAAATCGTGGCGCATACTATGTTAGTTTTCAATAAAATCTGAACAAAGAGATATAGAACTAGTTAAGAATATGGTCTAAATGCTGATTTCGTCTTGGAACCAACCTAGAATATGGTCTAAATGCTGATTTCGTACAGTCCCGAAATCTTCGAAGTTCACAAAACTTTCACGACACCTACATATGTGTCTTTCTGGCCTTCCATCTCCACCTCCAACGAGGCATTCAAGCATTCCGTATTAATTTCATGCAACTACACGTGCAAATATCATTGGCATATGTACACAGCAGTTGCAAGCCACTGCGGTATCTACAGCATTTTTTATCTCAATGTCAATGAGTTGCACACATATTCATACACACATACACACATGTCCATGTATGTAGCTGTATGCAAATATTTATCGTGTGCGTGTCCTTGCATGCAGCAGTCTGGTTGTCTGTCTTCTGCCGGACTAACGAAAAACACTCAGCCTCACACACACACATACACAAATGGAGACAGGCACACGATATTCGAAATTGTTCCTGTGGGCATATTAAGATGCTGGCGAAAATATTTTCCTCTTTATGCTTGCGTAAGGCCAACACACACACACACATACCTATCAGAATTTCCATGCCTTCGTATGCACTTACAAAGGAGTGTATGTGTGTTTGTTAGTGTGTGCCTAAACTACCTGTGCGTCGCCTTTGCCTCGGCCATTCGCTTATTTGACTGCTGCTTTCGGTATGTATTAAGTCCGAGCTGTTGTAACTGTTACCGCATTTGTGCCAACACGCAAAAGATTATGCAACTGCATGGCAGCCGGAGATTGCAACAAAGCAATAACAACAAACACATACATATTTATGTATATACGTGTGTCTCTTTGCAAAGTTTTTTGTTGTTGTGCATGTGTGTGAGTGCCCCGTGTGCGCCAGCAGCAGCACTTTGCCAGCCTTAACTTATGCTCCAGTCGGTTTCTGGTGTTCTCGGTGCGTAACGGTATCACACATGTGCCGTGTGGCACATTTAAAATTTGTTAAACGGTCCGAGTGCTTTTATTGTCATTTTACTAATGAAAGTGTGCCACCAAGTTTGTTATTTTTGTTGTTGTTGCTGCTGCTCTTTTGGCACATTTTTATACAAGGAGCTGTTGGTGAGCATCATCTGAGACATTGGGGGTTTTACTTGGCCTGAAAGTGGCTGCACAATTTCCATAAGTGACACCTCTATTTTGCTCGATAGCACCCTGTTGAAGAGAAGGAAATAGTTTTTTTTTTTTTTTTGTTTCAACTATTCCTTTTGAATGACTCCCTACACCAATTACGGTGTATGGTATATCATAATAATTAGATGTGTTTGTGCATAAGTTTGAATATAACAAATCTGGCCGCTTCTGGGCGACTGTTTCGTTCAGTTGGTTAATCCTTTACAGTACTTTGTACTGGTATCGTTCAGAGTTTGACCGCATAAGAGAAGCTCATAGTATATGATTCCCTTCCAATTCCCCTAAGCACATAGAAAAACCTTCCGGGATATCAATCTTGGCTTAACCACTGTTTCCGTCGACTCTTCAACCACGTCCGTTTTTGATTGAAGTGGCCAACTTTTCTTTAGCAGTAAGCATCTGCTGCAGAAATGGATCGATTTTACTGTTTCTGTCGTTTTTTTATAAAATTTCTATTAACGGGTGATTTTTTTGAGGTTAGGATTTTCATGCAGTAGTATTTGACAGATCACGTGGGATGTCAGACATGGTGTCAAAGAGAAAGATGCTCAGTATGCTTTGACATTTCATCATGAATAGACTTACAAACGAGCAACGCTTGCAAATCATTGAATTTTATTACCAAAATCAGTGTTCGGTTCGAAATGTGTTTCGCGTCCGTGTCCGATGAGCGATGAGGCTCATTTCTGGTTGAATGGCTACGTAAATAAGCAAAATTGCCGCATTTGGGGTGAAGAGCAACCAGAAGCCGTTCAAGAACTGCCCATGCATCCCGAAAAATGCACTGTTTGGTGTGGTTTGTACGCTGGTGGAATCATTGGACCGTATTTTTTCAAAGATGCTGTTGGACGCAACGTTACGGTGAATGGCGATCGCTATCGTTCGATGCTAACAAACTTTTTGTTGCCAAAAATGGAAGAACTGAACTTGGTTGACATGTGGTTTCAACAAGATGGCGCTACATGCCACACAGCTCGCGATTCTATGGCCATTTTGAGGGAAAACTTCGGACAACAATTCATCTCAAGAAATGGACCCGTAAGTTGGCCACCAAGATCATGCGATTTAACGCCTTTAGACTATTTTTTGTGGGGCTACGTCAAGTCTAAAGTCTACAGAAATAAGCCAGCAACTATTCCAGCTTTGGAAGACAACATTTCCGAAGAAATTCGGGCTATTCCGGCCGAAATGCTCGAAAAAGTTGCCCAAAATTGGACTTTCCGAATGGACCACCTAAGACGCAGCCGCGGTCAACATTTAAATGAAATTATCTTCAAAAAGTAAATGTCATGAACCAATCTAACGTTTCAAATAAAGAACCGATGAGATTTTGCAAATTTTATGCGTTTTTTTTTTTTTTAAAAGTTATCAAGCTCTTAAAAAATCACCCTATATTTTATCCATATTTTCGGAAATTAGAATCGGAAGAAATTTCGGAAATTTGTCCATATTCTCCAACGTATACAGAGAGAAAAAGCTCTGAACACATACTCTATCCTTGTCTTCGATTTTCAAGTGTAAGGGACAAGCTGAAAACCATACTTGGAGATAGCCTCACGGTGGAAAATTTGACTGCACTTATGTGTGTGTAAAATAGAAAGCTGTCAGCAAAGCGGATTAGGATCATGGCGTCTCTCCCATGATAGTAATATTATGTCGAATGGTCCCGTAGAACAGACATACGGAGAGAGAAGGTTAGGTTTAGTGGATTAAAGTTCCACACTCCGGCTTTCTATGCATTCTCGTACTATAAAAAAGTTCGATTTGATTCATAGTTAGACATTTACGTAACAGGCCCTCCTGACATATAGCATTAAATCCACATGCATCGTTAGTTTGTGAATTATATCAGTATTAAGTGAATCATCTTTTGTTAGTGTGAAAAAATGGATGAAAATTAATATCGCTTTTTAAGGGAAAAATACAGTAGAACATGACTTGATGACAAGTTTCGAGACACCGCCCCAAGAAACTCAATTACCAAGGATTGGTATGCCAAGTTAAGACGTAGTGAAATGAAACCCGAGATTTTGCATCGATATGTGACAATGAATGAAACATGGCTTCATCATTTCACTCCAAAGTCCAATCAACAGTCATCCAAGTGAACTATACACGACGAATCCGCTCTAAAGCGTGGAATGGCGCAACAGGCTGCAGGCAAGGTTATAGCGTCTGTATTTTAGGATGAGCATCGAACAGTATATATTGTTAACTACCTTAAATAAGGAAGGATCATCAACCGCGACTATTGCATATTGTTATTGGACCATTGGCATAAATCCATAAATAGAGCTTCAGATTGCTTTCTCATCTAATATATTCTCCAGATCTGACCCTCCGCAACTATTTCCGGTTCTCAGATCTCAAAAGAATGCTCGCTGGCAAGAAATGTTGGTCAAATGAAAAGGTGATCGCCGAAACTGAGGCCTATTTTTGAAGCAAGGGACAAATCGTACTACAAAAGTATTATCGAAAAGTTGGGGGAACGCTATAGTAATAATCCTTAAAAGGAATTATAAAACTTCACCAAAGAGAAATGTGGTCTTCTATAGACCGGGGACTTTTATTATCTTTGTTTTATTTTTATTTATTTTTTTTTTTTCAAAACAAGATGCTGCTACACGACACTAAATCTAAATTACTTCATTTAAAACAGATTTAAGTTGCAGTAAAAGGGAAACAACCATTATCCAGATTATGCGTAAAAGGGCATGTAAAACCCCCTTACTTTTTAAGCTGTCTCGGTCAAGACTCTCATCGCATGATGAATGTCGGGCACTAAATATAAACTTGTGACCTTCATTATGTGATTATCGAATCATGCCACATCCAAAAGGTTTATCGTCGCCGAACTCAGATTCAAATTAACAGGGGTCTTAATTGGTAGCAGTAGTATTAATGGTAGCTGAGATATACGAAAATGAAGATTTGGTTGACAAAAAGTACTCGTACTTTACAGAGGCTTTGCACTTGCTGCTTGAATACGCAAACATTGCAATAAGAATGAGCAAATTTACCTCCATTATCAAGGAGTTAAGCAGCCCCAATTAGCAGTGACTTATTGGGTGGTGTGAATGGAGAGAGGCAAAGAAATAATATTAAATTTTTGCTAAAATTCAAAACTCAATATTTTGGTGTTTTAGAAACGAATAAGATATTAAAAAATATGTCGGTTTAACCACGATCAGTAGTGTAGTCTTAGCGTGCTGATAAATATATATCTCATTATAAAGGTCGAGTTGCCTACCATCACAATGAAGATACTGGAATTTCGCTATATTTTGATTCAGGGATATCCGAGTACAAAGGCGTATTTTCAATTTCTCTTCTGACCCGTACTCAGACAATACTAAACCAAGCAATAACAAAGATGTCTGGGATTTCATTTTTTTAGCACGAAAGCTAACTTCTAACACCATATAGTGATCGCACTTAGATGAAATTTAGGTCAAAAGCAATAACTTAAAATCGACAACATGCAAAATCAAAAACGTAAAATGCCTGCGATCTAAGAACTCTTCCGAACAACACTAGTAAGTTATAATCATATCAACAACTGGAAATGCGTGTGTAAGAAAACGCAATGCCGCAATCAAGACCGTTACATTTCCACCAGACAATAGTTGAATTACGCGCCTGTGCTTTTCACGCAGAAAAACTCAATTATTTTTCAAGGCTTAAAGCTCACGAACGCGTTAGAAAATGGCCGACGGATGTACGAATGAAGCAGCTGGGAGCAGGAAAACGCCGCTGCGCAACTAAATTGCTTAGCGTTTTCTCTCTTTTTAGATGTTTTAGTTTTCACGTTTCATCGAGTGCTTTGCTTGCAAAATCAATTGGCACAAATCCTTTGGCAAAACGCAATAACTTAATTGAAATGGAATAACTGGCGGCAAACAGCGAGTGGCGAGCGGTGAGCGACGCTAACAAAACCAAAAAATAGACCGAAGAAAGAATGAAAGTAAGAAGTAAATAGTAACAAATGAGGAATGTGAATTGTTAAGGTGCAAATGGAAAATGAGTGGCAAAGGAAAACGGTGAAAACAATTGAAAATGTTTCGAGCGAAATTTCAACTTCCTTTGGGCGGACGCAACGGAATTGGAAAACAATTTGTTAAAAAGGAAATGCCAAGTACAAAAATAATTGAATTGTAAGCAAACTGAGCAAATTAATGCTGTTTTAAGCGCCGCAGGTGTTGATGTAAGGAAGCGGTATTAAATGCCGTCTTATAGAAAAGCAAAAGCAGAGTGGTGATAAATTTTGATTGCACACCACATACGTACAAATAATTGTTACGTAGCTTTTAACAGTTTTCTTGAGAGGAAAGCGCCGCAAGTCAACTAAATGTTGTTCAAACACCAAATCTGGTTGGCTCAGACATCATCACTGTTTCCACGTACAAACGAACTATTTTCAAAGACAGCAGTATTTTCCATAAGAGTTTTTTTATCATTTAATTTCATTCTACTCTGAGGCTTCAAAGGCTTCTGCTAATTCTAAATCTTTTCAAATTCGTGAAAACTTTTGTAAGTTTCTCTAAAGTTTTCTTTATGTATGTTAGGTTCATAAGCGGAAACTTCGTGTATATGTTATTCCTGTTGACTATAGATCGCTTTCAGATTAAACTTTAATAAAAGCTTGGTATATTTCCCTTAGATTCTTAAAGCTTTAAGAAATGAGCATATTTTTTTTTATTGACTATAGATGACTTTCTGGTTAAACTGTAATAAAAGCTCCATAAAAGCTTGATTTGTTTGCCTTAATGCTTTCGAGCTATCAGAAATGACCATATTTGAGTTATTTCTGTTGGGTATGGATCACTTGCTAAATAAATTTTAATAAAAGCTTCATAAAAGCTTGATCTGTTTGCCTTAGTTCTTTTGAGCTTTCAGAAATGAGCACATTTGTGTTATTTTTGTTGACTATAGATTACTTTCAGAGTAAACTGTAATAAAAGCTTCATAAAAGCTTGATCCGTTTGCCTTAGTTCTTTTGAGCTTTCAGAAATGAGCACATTTGTGTTATTTTTGTTGACCTTGGATCACTTTCAGATTAAACTGTAATAAAAGCTTCATAAAAGCTTGATCCGTTTGCCTTAGTTCTTTTGAGCTTTCAAAAATGAGCACATTTGTGTTATTTTTGTTGACCTTGGATCACTCTCACATTAAACTGTAATAAAAACTTCATTAAAGCTTGATCCGTTTGCCTTAGTTCTTTTGAGCTTTCAGAAATGAGCACATTTGTGTTATTTTTGTTGACCTTGGATTACTTTCAGAGTAAACTGTAATAAAAGCTTTATAAAAGCTTGATCCGTTTGCCTTAGTTCTTTTGAGCTTTCAGAAATGAGCACATTTGTGTTATTTTTGTTGACCTTGGATCACTTTCAGATTAAACTGTAATAAAAACTTCATAAAAGCTTGATCTGTTTGCCTTAGTTCTTTTGAGCTTTCGTAAATGAGCATATTTCGGTGAAAGCATTTAAAATCAATTTTATAAAAAAATAGTTTTTATCTAAAAACTTAGAAATTTAAATCAAATGTGGCGGCTAGATTTCGACACGCATAATGAGGTGTATGCAGAGATGTTTTTCGTAAGAATTTTTTGGTAACTGAAATCACTATTCGGCACAATGTCGCTCGGTGAACACCTGTAAAATAGTTGAATTCCATTGCTTGCCACAATAATGTTCAAGCGCGTGTAGAACATGCAATAAATTCGTTTTAGATTTGCGCTGTGCCGGCTCACACCCACAAACTTTGTGTGATGCCAATAACTCTTTGAAAATTATGTCCTAAAACCGCCTCAAAACTTCGAGCGCGCACCGGCTGCACTCAAATACAGTTCCATAAACTGCAGGTAGGCCAAGCGGTGGACGCGCTCAACAACAAACAGGCGTCCATAGGCACATTCACCGTTACATTTGTCGCTGCGGCACTCGATTTTGAATTATGCTACTACAGTGTAGCCGACAGAGCTGGCAACGCGCTCGCAGGCACTGGAGCGGCGTGCAACCAACGGCCGCCGTCGGCCAACAAGCCCAGCAGCTTTCCGCCTACTTTCACACAACCGCACACACACACACATGCAATTGCGTTGCGCTCTGCGAGAATATTGGAAACTTTCCGTAATGCACGCACACACACACGTGCGTGCGCTCGTATAAAGTTGGTGTTTTAGTGCTTTTGCGCAAAATTTTGCCGCCGCTCATAAGTGCAGTTACTTTGATTGTTGTTCCGCTTGTTGTTTTACGCTGCTTTAATTTTACGGTCATAATTTTGTTGTTGTTGTTTGCTGCAAGCGCATATTTTGTGAGTGTTTCCAGCGTAGAGCGCTCGGCCATAAATTCAATTCAATTTCCTCAAGTAGCGGCACTTCCGTTGGCTGCGCTAGCGGCTGCCGCGCCCGAAACTATGCACTTGACGGTACGTATTTTGGAGTACTTCCCAAGTGCTCACTTAATAGATGACTTGCTTCTCGTAGCATTTAAGTCGCATAAATTTCACAGAGATTCAACCGAAGGCTAATAAATTTATTCAATTTTTTTCGTTTCTTTGCAGCGATAATAGTGTTTCGAGGCGTTTTCAAGGTGAAAGTTGGTGCAATAAAAATTTTGAACATCTGGCAACAGCAGAGAGGTGAGTTTGGTTTGATTGATTAAAGGAAATTTTAAATTTTTAACGTTTTCATATATTTACATTAATATATTAACCATTTGAGAATTACATGTGTGGATTACTGCACAAATGAAATTATATGCAACTAGCGGACTTTTCGATGGTTTTAGGCTTAAATTAGGTCTTGTAGGTAAGTAGGCCAAAATCTTTTCGCAAAATTTGCCACACGAACGTCACAGAGATGCCCAACGCTTGAGAACGGTGTGTTAAAGGCTGATTTGGGTTTTCTTCAATTGATTCTACGAGCAGTTTTTTGTCACACTGACACGGGAACATTTTTTGCTATGGATTCAAATTTTTCCACTAGTAGCTCAATTGATGATCTGACAGGACGATTAAGTTGAAGCCACTCACTGCGAATTTCGGTAGTAAATTTTAATAATTTTGACTCGTTGTTGGAAATATGTCTTTCCATGATGAAATGGCAAACCTTACTGAAGAAAAATGTTAAAAGAGCGAGGAAAAGTATGGCGTCGTTTGCTGTCCTTATTCGTCTACTTTTGTCGCGTTCCTATTGACAAATCCGTTTCTTATAAGCCCATACCTTAGTCGATTATTATGAGGTGATATAAACAAGACTATAAAAATCTCGAACCAGACAGTATTTGGCTGAATATAAACCCAGATCCGATCAGGTCTCATAGACCCAACTTTCTCTTCCGAGTTAAATTGCGATTAGAAATTATTTTTTATATTCGTGAAGACTTAACTTTTCTAAAATTTGTTCTCATTCCTAATAGAAATTTTTGATACAAAATTTTATTTTGGGTGTTTTCATTGCAACTGTTGTTGTATTCTATTTACCTTTCCTTTCGTCACAATATATTTATTTTCAAACTATTGCTTGCTATTTTTTCCGGGCAACCAAACGGTATCATTTTCGCTGAAAATTTATTTCCACTTGAGCAATGCCAACACCAACAACATAAAAGACAGGCAACCAAGAGAGCGCAGAGTCAAGATTCAAGAGTAAGCATGAAACGCTGCATACTTGAAGGCGCTGCACACACACATACACATTCAAACGAAGCTGCTTGCAAGTGGCAAGGCAAACAATAAAGAACGCGGAAACAAGTGCATTGCGTTGAGAGCGTGAGAGAGGCGCGGGTGTGATGACTAGTGGGACTGACGCCGCCACCACAACACACAGCAACTTCTATTCGTTGCTGTAGGTGTCTTGAATGGCATTGAGTTGTAAGACGCGACACACAAACTTACAAACACACAACACCAGTCAGATAGAGAGAGAAATACGTAGTCCCACACTTAAGGCCGCAGCGTTCAAGTGTTGCGAGAAAACATCTTAACGGTATTTGCTAGTACATTTTGGCGACTCGAAGACGCCAGGCCCATTGCCATGCAGCAAGTGGCATTTGACATTTTCGGTGGCGAGCAAAATAAGGTCGCACTGTGTCAGCGCATCACCAACACTTCGCCTACTTTGCTAATACTAATCTGCTAACTAGCTCTAGTGCGCTAGTTCACTTGCTGGTGTATACCACAGAATGTTAAGATGCATGTTTGTGTGTGTGTGTGCGGCGCAGTTGGCTGCTTGCCGCTTTGCACTTAAGTGTCATTTGTGCCGCTGGCGGTGGAAGAAGCTGCTGCAACTAAGCACTCACACTGCCGCACATACAAATACGCATAGTTGTATGTACACACATTCCTTAGTATAGTTATAGGCGTGTATGCGTGCGCGTGTGTGTGATAATGTGGTTATGCGCGTGTTGATTTGCCTATAAAAACAAGTCTCGAAAACAACTTCACAAGAATTGAAATTGCAGCAAGAGAGCATTTTGCGAATTTCCGCTTCAAGTGCGCCAAGGCAGCATCTAGCAGCAAAACGATGTTGGCTGTGGCTCTTACAGTTGGAATAAGATTTTGTACGCACACATACGAGTATGCGCTTGCATATGTGAGGTTCGCTGATGACACTTTCCACAATTTGAATGTTTAAATAAGTTTGAGCTGAGAGCAATTTCAAATTAAACTAGGCGCCCTTCTTTGAAGTCAACGAAAATGAATAACAGTATATATAGTATACATATGTTCTATATATTCATATTTGTGAAGTTTAGATTTAAATTTTTACACGCACGAAACTCAGTAAATCGGAAATTTTTGGGTTTATGTAATTAAGATTTAAATTAAAATATAAACCTGGCAAAGGGCAAACAAAGTAGGAAGGGAAATTTGAGGTTTATTATTTTTAAAAACTAAACGTGGTCCTACTATCCCACAGGTTTCATGATAATCTGTCTAAAATTTAAAAAAAAAGCCAAACTTGCTGAGAACAGGTCTCTTTAGTACCGTCACTGTGGAAATACCAAATAAGTAAATGCCCGTTTGACGCTAATTGAAAATTCATAGTGTAGCCAGGTCCTTCTCCATCTGATCATTCCAACGGCGTGAAGGTCTTCCTTTTCCTCTGCTTCCCCCGCCGGGTACTGCATCGAATACTTTCGGAGCTGCGACGACTGCTTGTTTGTTGACAGCAGATATTTCGTCTTGCTCTCATTTGCCCTATTTGCTTGGCTTCTTTGTCCAACTTGGAAAAAGCAGAACTAACGGCACGATTGTTATGGACAATGATATCGATGATACATACGGTAGCAGGTGTACACCATGGCAGAAGATTGTACCTTCTCTATTCAGCTCTGCAGTCGCACAAGAGAGAGGCCCTTCCTGTTCCCGACGGAGGTTTTGGTATTGCCCAGCGTCAGCTTACACAGTCATATTAGTTTTGCGGGGATACCAAATACCAAACATAGCAACAAAAAAGATTATGGTATATAAATCAAACACTAAAAAGACCATCGAAATAGAACCCATGTCTGAAATTACTAGTCAGCCTTTGAGATATATTAATAATCAATGCACCTGTATCAAAAACGGTTAAATTAAATCAATTGCTCCCCTCGCTCTAATCCATCCTATAGAAAACTTTTCCGTTATTTTATACCATATACTATATATCGGTCAGATGTCTCAATAAAGTTCAGGGAACGACTTTGTCCTTGTGTTGAAAATGGTGATAAAAGAGTCAATATTTCTCCTATCCCACTAATAACTAAGAATCTAATTTTATACTTTCTAGTTGACTCGGCCTTAACTGCGTAAGTGGAATCTATACCAATAAAAAAGATGAAGAAGTTTACCTTATACCGCGAAATATGAGCGAAATCGGTATAAGCGCCAAACTTTAATAGACATCCGCGCCACCAGTTACTTTTCCTACGACTATATCGTCCCACTCAAAGTAAGGCGAAGACGGTGGTTACGCCACACTATTATCACTGAAGGCTTTTTCCAGCATTTTGAACACTTTTCGGCATCAGAAATTCAATATCGCATACAAAATTTAATGGAATTCGCTGTGAATAATTTCACTCATCGTAAAAGTCGCCGAATTCAGTAAGACAAGCGTATACTAAACAATAATGGTAATTTTGATGTGACATTTGGCACAGATATCACTGAGAGTTACATCAACCTAGAAAAAATATACTACACTATTATCGATTTGGCCATGTTCGTCTGTCTGTCCATCCATATACTACTGTGCCCAAAAAATAAGAAGACATTGTATTTATTTTGAAAATTCTTTATTTATTCTTCCAAATCAATTTCATCCCCTTCAAAGTAATCCCCTCCCGATGCAATGCACTTATGCCAACGGAATTTCCAATCTTCGAAATACTGGTTATAGTCACTTTCCGGGATGGCCTTCAGTTCCGTCTTCGCTGCGGCTTGAATCTCCTCTATCGTATAAAAACGGTGTCTCCGGAGCGGTCTTTTGAGCTTGGTGAACAGTCAGAAGTCGCACGGCGCCAGATCAGGTGAATACGTTGGTTCCGGAACGATATGGGTTGAGTTTTTGGCGAAATGAGCACGAATTACGAGGGCAGTGTGGGATGGTGCATTATCGTGGTGTAAAAACCAAGAATTGTCTTTCCAGAATTCCGGCCCTTTTAGGCGGATAGCGTTACGCAAACGACGCATAACGTTCAAATAATATTCCTTGTTGACTGTTTAACCGGGTGGAAGGAATTCAAAATGCACAACACCACGATAATCGAAGAAAACAGTCAACATGACCTTGATTTTTGAGCGACTTTGGCGCAATTTTTTTGGTCTCGGCTCTCTTTTGGCACGATATTCGCTCGATTTATCGGTTGTTTCGGGGTCGTGAGCATAAATCCAAGTCTCATCGCCAGTTATAATGCATTTCATGATACTCTGGTAGTCGGAAAGCATCGTTTCACACACTTCAACGCGACGCCTTTTTTTCCAAAAAATTCAATGTTTTCGGTTCCAGTCGAGATTTGACGCGCTTGAGGCCCAAAACATCCTTCAAAATGGCATTGGCTTTGCCTTTCGATATGCCAACTTCATCAGCAAGGTCTCTGATTGTAAATCGACGGTTTTTCAACACCGAATCTTTGATTTGTTGAACGTGAGCTTCGTCGGTTGAGGTTGATGGTCGCCCTGGATGCTCTTCGTCTTCGACACGTTCACGGCCGTCTTGGAACTCCCTATACCTCTTGTAAATATTTTGTTTAGACATAGCCTCATCACCAAAGGCTTTCTGCATCATCCTCAACGTATCCGCAGCAGAAAATTGAAAAACTCACTTTTAGCAGCTCTCAAAACGACACGTATCTCAAACACTAATGAATATTTTGACTTGAAATTTGACATAAATGTGACTGACAGTACTACCACAAAAAAAAAATAACTCTCCAAATCCTTCCAAGCGCGCAGTTTAAATTCAAATGTCACCTTATTTTTTGGGCACAGTAGTATATGCAAACCAGTACCTTAGTTTTTTGAGATATCGATCTGAAATTTTGTTCACATTCTTTACTCTAAGTGAACACATTTGTCAGAGTCGTCGATATCAAACCACTATACCATATAGTTGCCCTACAAAAAGAACGATCGAAATAAAATGCTTGTATGGAAATCTTTTTATATGGATTATTACCTAAAATTATGCTGCAATATCTAAAGAAATAGTTCAGATTTAAAAATAGCACATAGCTGTGATACAAACTGAGCGATCGAAATCAAGTTTTTATAAGTAATATTTTGTATTTGTGAATGATATTATAGCTTCGAAGCAACCGTAATAAAGTTTTTTTCTTGTTTAGTATTATAACTCTTTAGTTAATAATTTTTCATTTTACTTTTAGAGTACAAACCATTCGAAATCTCTTCATATCTTAAGTTAATGAAAAGCATTTAAAATAATTTCAACAAATTTTCCGACTTTTACGCTAAATAAATAAGAAAATATAAAAACCTGTTTAGCTGTAAATACTTATTTATCAAGAGCTCCACATTTTTGTAAACAATTATGCAAATATTCGTTACTGTATGTGTGTTTGTGTTGGTAAATGTGCTTCAACATAAACAAATTTCATTTCCAACTAAATTTTCTTTGCTGCTTCTTAGCCAACAGCAAATAGCAACTTACCTTGCATACAAATACCTCGGTGAGGCATTGCAAGAACATGCTTATGTAGCAATGTATGCATATGTTTATCAGATGTATATACATATGTACGTAAGTATGTTTATACGTGTGTCTGTATGTTTATGACCAAAATAAAATTAATGCACAATTTAACTACTTTTCCGACAGAATTTGCAACGCATCCACTTTACCAGGTGTCTGTGATGAACGAATGTAACAGCAATTTAGCATGAAGCTAGTAGGAAATATTACTAGTCAAAATTATAGGTATATAATTTTTGTATAAAAAAGGGAAGAATGGCACGCAAACCACCAAAGAAATTTGTGAAGTTTACGGCGACGATGCTGTATCAGTTCGTGTAGCACAACAGTGGTTCACTCGCTTCCGTTCTGGAAATTACGATATGAAAGATGCACCTCGCTCTGATCAGCCTATCGTTGAAAAAGTCGATGAAATTGTGGAAAAGACTGACCAAGACCATCACATAAACAGCCTTGTCATCGCTAAGGAATTTAACATTCATACTCAAACGGTTTTGAAGCCTTTAAAAAATGTTGGCTACAAAAAAAGGCTCGATGTTTGGGTGCTACACGAATTGTCTGTGAAAAGTTTCATAGACCGAATTAACATCTGCGATTCTTTGCTGAAACAAAATAAAATCGAACCATTTCTGAAGCGACTTGTGACAGAAGACGAAAAGTGGATCAAATACGACAATAATGAGCGAAAAAGATCATGGTCCAAGCGTGGTAAAGCTCAACAAATGGTGGCAAATTCAAGTTTGATGCCTCGAAAGGTTATGATGAGTGTTTTTGGAAAAGGATCATCCACTATGAACTGCTAAGCTGAGGCTTGGTCGAAGATTTGATTCTACGTTTTACTCTCAACAACTGATGAGATTGAATCAAGAAATCAAGAAAAAATGGCCAAAACTGATCAACAGAAAGGGCTTCGTCTTCCATCAGGACAACGCTAGACCACAGAAATCTTTGATGACTCGGCAAAAACTGGGAGAGCTTGGCTGGGAAGTTTCAATGCATCCACCATATAGCCCTGACCTGGCGCGATTAGATTACCATTTGCTTCGGTCAATGCTGAACTCTTTTAATGGAGTAAAGTTGGCCTCAAGAGAGGGTTGAGGAAATTACTAGTCACAGTTTTTCACTGAGAAACCAAAAAAGTTTTACATTTTATGGATTAATGGCTCTAGCAAAAACATGGTAGTGGTGGACCAAAATGATGTATGCTTGGTTCATTAAAGTGCATTATAAATATAAAAAAATATATATTTTAGCTTTATTGGAAATACGAAAAGACTTTTTCGACTAGCCAATATTTCAGTTAAATAAATTTCTAATATTAAAAAAAAATCCAAATTTTTTTTTTTTTTAATTTCAAGCAGTCTCCATTCGCTTTCCTATAGGTGAACTTACTTATTGTGCTTGAAATTTATTTGCGAGCATTACTTGCACGTCTAAATAATATATGTTTTCGGTTAGATTTTTTTGTTGTTATTGGTGGTAAGTGTATGTGTGTGTGAATTCGATGCATTTGGGTAAATATTAATTATAGCTAAAACCGCAGCTATAGCTACAACAAACAAGCATGCACGCCAAAACTGAAATTCTCAAACGCATACAAACACAAATACACACAAGAGATAACACACGCACAAACACCAATGCACACAAGATATAACACACGCACACCTACTTAAGTAAAGATAACTACACGGCAAGTCCTACTAGCATCTATATTTGTGAGGTATACATGTGTGTGTGTGTAATAATAATGCCATTTGAATCAATAACAAATAAACCAAATACCTCATACAAATACAAACACACACCGACAAACACATACGTAAATATATGTAAATGCTACAAATTCAATGCTTCCAATTCGAATGTAAGCATTTGTGGCTGAAATGATTTCTTTGGAAAGTGAAATTGAACGAAATGAGTACAGTTCAGTGGGTGTGTGTGTGTGTGTGTGATGAAATGAGATGAAATCAACAAGAAATTACATTATGCCGTTACAAACAGCACTTGTGACGATGCATATGTACGTGTGTGTGTGTGAAAAATACTCACACAGGCACATAGCTGTCTATTTTCCTCAATTGTGTTTGTTAGTTACACGGTAAATAGGTGAAGGCACAAATGAGTAACTCTTCAGAAGAGCTTTACACAGAACCACACACACACATATGTAAATATAAGCAAGCACACATATACCCATACAAGCACAATTACACCTGCTCATGGCTACAAATGTGCTTGAATGTAAAATTTGTGTGAATATTGGCAGTTAAATAGCATGGCCGGTGGAAATGCTGAAATGAAATGGATCATGTCAAAAGAGTGAAGGTAAATAAGCGCAAACACGCACACATACATTCAACCACACATATGTGTGTATTTGGAGTGCATAAACATAAAGAAAATTAGAAATTGAGTTTCAATAAAAAACACTCACTCTCAATGAGCAATTTCTATAAAAAAAAAATAAAGCTCACAGGCATGCTGGCACTATATTATATAAGTATGTGGTTGTGTGTATGCCCGCTAGTAGGTGAAATGAATGAAACCCTTTGATTTCAGTTTCTATTCAAATTCAATTTCCTGCTGCATTTCAATCAAGATATTTTTACTGGAACTTGCCGCACAACCACACACATGCTTATGATCCTCTGTGTGCATAAAGTGACTGAAGCCATATAAAAAGCAAAGCGGCGCTCCACACTGAGCATTTTTCCCTACATATGTATATGCGCACTTCCATACACATAGAAGCGATTATTTATTGAAATTATTTTTATTTTTATGACATTCAACAAACAATTTTACCACTTTAGAGCTAGTTATAAACAAAAATTGATTTAAGTGGAATATTTAGCTTAAACACATTTCACTTGAGAAACAAAATTAGTTAGAGCTATCAATTTTCTACGGATTTAAAGTTATTTGAATATGTTATCTGGCTAAATTATGCAAAATTACAGAAAACTTTTACCTATTGCTGCTTTGAAGTAAAAATAACAAAGAGCTTTCACCAGCAAACGAAAGCTTTTACACTGTAAGTTTGCTGGTATTCTACTTACCTCCTTGAGTTCTAATTATATTTTCAGACAAAGAGTTTACTACGGCATGCTTTCAATTCCAAAGACAATGACTAGTAATGGACAATGTTATTTACTGTTTGTAGCTTTCTAATGAAAATACAGAGCTTTCACTTGCCTAAAAAGCTTAAAGCTGTTAAAATGACATGTTCATTTCACGCCATTGTCACAGTAACTTGCTGCATGCAACTTTCACACGAAAGTGCAGAGCTTTCACTGGCATAAAAAGCTTAAAGCTCTTATGTTAAATGTTAATTTACTTTTACAAATAATGACATTTTAACTACAAATATTTACCACCTTCAGCTTTACCTTGAAAACAAAAAGCTTTCATTTGTATACAAAAAGCTACATTTAGTGCTTTTTATATTAAACTTGTATTAATTGACAGAAATACTAAAAAAAACATGTTATCTATGAATAGGCAAAAGACTTTTTTCCTACGCAGAAACCCAAACCTTGCTGCAATATGGTGTAGTCAACCAAGAGGCGACGAAAGCCCTAATAAAAGTAGTTCACAAATGCTTACTTTCCGTAAATATGAAGCTTGTCAATGAAAACTCAGCTCAAAAAAACTGAATTTCGCGTGAAGTATAAATCGCAACAGATTGTGTTTACCCATTTTAAAGACGATAATAAGAATGTGTACTAAAATATGTGAACATGTTGTTTTTAAGCGGTGAGTCCGGGTCAATTTTGATCAGATGTGTTCTCTGAATATTTCCAGCATTTATTAAGCCAACATTCTGTAACTTTACACACAAACCAGCAAGTGTATTTAATATCAAATTAAATGCCGGACAAAATAATTTTGTATAAACGTTTTAATACAGCTGTCAATACTAAAGGGCCCCCATGGCGTATGAGTGACGTGAAACTATTATGCAAAATGATTTTAAATGAAACCTTCGTTGGCAGTTACAATTCACCTGAAGGTGTCAATAATATTTTTATAGGCATATGTTTCTCATGTACGTAAGCTATGCGCTGAGTTGTTTAGCAGTGTAAACTGTGGCATATTGCAATGTTGCAGGCTCAGCATGTGGTCTTCGAAGTATGTGTGTGGGTGTTCTGCGATATGAGTGACCACGGAAAAAGGGCTATGATTAACAAACTGACAAACAGTTAATTTATCATCATTGAAATGGTTAAACAAATGTATATATATATATGTGTGCTTGCAACCAGCAATATACAAGCACACACATATATACATATATATTATGTACAACTAATAGCAAAAGGCATAACATAACAAAAATGTGACTTGTTTCACAAAAGTTACCATAATAAGCACATAATATGAGTAGAAACCCTACAACAACTCAATAATGCAACATACGACTTTTCATGAAAATATGACAACAAAAATGGCATGCCACACAAAATGCAACAAATGCATGTGTATATTTTTGAACAGAAAATAAATAAGAGAACTAAAAAACAACAACAATAACTGCATAACAGTGTCAATGAATGCAGCAAGTCAAAAGCAACAACAATAATCTACATAACCACATTCACTCCGGTCAACGTATTGCGGCGGCTGTACGCGATTCAATTGCAAACATGACCGCGCAGGCGGCCAACGCGGTTTTTTTTTTTTTTGTTATTTTTGCTGTTTTGCATGCAACACCCACCCACACACGGCGCAGGACATGAATCATACATGCATGTGGCAACTCTATGCATCCGTAATGAAATATTTTCGCACTGGCTGTGGGGGGAGTTGATAAAAACAGCAACGCTTACTCTCTTTTCAGCTAAAAAAAAAAACTTAAAATACAAAAACAAAAGCAACACTGCTTGTATTTTTTCACCCGTTTTTTTGCTCAATGCGACAAATCTGTTTTTTAGCGGTTTTCCTGTTTTTATTCATGCACTTTTTTGTTGTTTTTTTACATTTTTTCCAGCGCACAGCTTCATTGCATTATAACTGTTGTCTGACAATCATTGTTGAGTTCACGAGCGTGCAATGTTTGTGTCGCAACCGATATTGCAGCTCGTCAATGCAATTTGGTGTTCAGCGCGAATTTATTTGTTTTAAATTTTTTTTTTTTGTGTCCATACAATTCGCGAATCTCACGCTGTGTCGCTTTTAATAAAGAGAATAAATAACAACCAAAAGGGGGGAAATGGGATTTGCTTTTGCTGTTGCAACAATTTCCGCACAATTCGCCGATTTCCGTCGAATACTGGGAACTGTGACATTTTGTTACGGTGGCACAAAAAATGTTAATTTTTAGGTTAGAAACAAATTCCAGCAAATTACTTTTTAGCCTAAAACAGCTACACTTTGTGTGCAGACTCAATTTGACGCCTGAGATACTAACTGTGCGTGAAAAAATTGATGACGATTGGCAGGATGAGGTAAAAAATTTAACATAAAATAAAGTAAATTTTAAAAATAATCGATAAAATTTATCGAAAATATATTTTATCATTTGATAATCGATTAATCGTTTATTCACCGATAAAAATAAAATTTCAAAAAAAAATAATCAATAATCGGCGGTCGATTCATTCGAAAAATTAGTCAAAAGTAATCGATTAAATAAATAAATAACTCTATTTGACGCCTGAGAGGTTGACTATCCAAGAACACACAGGCGATTAGAATGGAGGAAAAAAAATTTAGTGGAGAATAAAAGAAATTTAAAAAAATAACCGACAAATTTAAGCGGAAATGTTTTTTATCGTTTAGTAATCGATTAATTAACTTCAAAAAAATAATCGATCACCGGCGGTCGGTTCAGTGTTTAATAACCAGTAACATATTCGCAAACATTAGTCAAAAATAATCGATTAAATAAATAAAAAAATCTTGTTGACTCCTGACAAGCTAAGTGTGCACAAACAAATAGAAGATTAAAATATATCGTACATATTTTTTTCATTCGTTCCTCTTTATTGGCGTGGATACCGCTTACGATGTTATTGCCGAGCTTGCAACCGAGTTTAGTAATCGATAAATATTTAAATTACACAACAATAATTTGCAAACGGAAATCGATTCACTGTTTAATAATTCGGAAATATTAATGGAAAAATAATCGATTAAATAAATAAATAATTTCAATAATTTTCGACAAAAAATATATAAAAGGTAATATGCAAAATTAAGCGTAAGTAATCGATAAATATGATATAAAGAAAACTTAATAAAACAAACGAAAATCGTTAAATAATCGGTTCAAGGTTTCAGAATCGATAATATAATCGATGACATAAATGGATAAATTATTCAGTAAACAAATAAATAATAAAATAATAATCGATAAAATAAATCGGAAATATTTTTTTACTATCTAGTAACCGATTAAGCGTTAAATGGTCTATAAAAATTTAAATTACATACAAATAATCAGCAATTGGCAGTCGATTAACAATTTAATAATCGATTACACATTCGGAAACATTAGTCGTAAAGTAATCGCTTAAATAATTCAAATAAATTAACAACAATACATATAAAATTTAATCGATAAATAACAATATATGAAATAAATCGATAATTTTTCGATTAAATAAATCGATAAATTATCGATTACAAAATACAAAATAATTTAATTCTAAAATAAAGAATATGCGCCTGGATCTCACGAGCTTACCTTTATTTGTAAATACATGAAGATTGAAACCTTGGCAACCGTCTTCAGAAATGAATCATTTATTTGGTTTGCTGTCGAAATGTTTTTTTCTCTCTTACTTGAGAAGATCGTTTTGATGAGCCTGCAAAGATGTCTTAAGTATGAAAAATTCTTAATAACTTGGTAAACATTAAAAAACCGTTACTTGATAAATATATTTGTTGTAGCAATAAGGGTCAGCCTTAGCTTTTAAATAGCATAACATGCCACTATTGGCTTTTCCACTAATAGTGTGCAGTCTATTTGACCTTTTAATTATTTGCGATAATTTTCTTGAAGTTGGGTTTCGTTAGACCAGCATAAAACCGTTTCGAAATAATTTTAGGGGAATATTCAAACTATTATAATGTTCTTGGGAAAATAATATCCGTAGAGCAGTTGGAGATACTTTTAGTCTCTACGAGGACTAATCAAAAAACCACAACTTAATTTCAACACCTTTTCCGAAAAAGTACGTAAAAACTGCACCGGACCCCGGTCGGTATAGCAATATACACTTTTTAAAAATTCCTTCACCCCATGAATAATATAAGTTCTTTTTGTTGAGACCCTTAATAAGAAATATTTTAAAGGAAAATATTTTTTAGAAATTCTTGATTGAAGCAACCCCATAAAAAGGATTTTTACTTTGAAAGCACCAACTTTGGTAAGAACACAAGTCACTGTTCAAACCAATATATGATGTGTAATGGAACATTCGAAGATTCTTTGTTTAAAAAATATCTTAAAGCTTATTTTGGATTGAAATGTCTGTTAATGACCTCAAGGGTCTATTTTTATTGTTAGAAAAAGAGTCACCAAGAACTATCTTAAATGCTCCATCTTCAAGCACGAGAATTTTTATATTGAGGTGGGTGCATAATTCAGGAATTACAAAGTTAACGAACCTGATTAAAACAAATCTGTGGCCAGAGATACATTCATTAATATATATAATTAACGAAAAATGATCTCGTATTTAAGTTCTTATATGGGAAGTTTTCTTTAGATAATGCCACAAGAATATTTAAGCCATCATATGGGCCTATTATTAACGAAAAGTGGAAGTACGCCGTTGCTTGCAACACAGTTGAATACAAACAGAAAGCAATAATAACAAAAGTTGTTTCATGCGGCCATGAAGTCAAGTGGTGGATAATGAAAAAAGCATCGACGGCAACATGGCAAACTGGCAAAATGAAACAAAGATTTTCTGAGGTGGAAATAACCGACACTTGTGCCATCTTTTGATGGGCGTTAAATGCCAGCGAGCACACACACACACTAGTATGTGCCGTTATCAGATTGTGGGTAATAAACCAAAGCATTTATTTCCGTACACAAACACACATACACTCAACACATATGCATTTATTTATAGCACAGCTACATAATGGCGCATATGTCCAAGTGTAAGTGTGTGCGTATGTGCGCGTTCAGCAGTCAGTTTCATTGCGTTGCGATAAATGCGCAGCAAACTTTTCATTTTTCCGATAAAAGTTTCAAAAACTGAATACAAGATTGCATATGGACACGTAAAATTATATGAGTCAACGCATGCGCACGCACACATACACATATGTGCTGTTTTCCACACACACACATGTGCAAAATGTATATTGTATGTATATTTGTACAGGTATATGTGAGTAAGCGAACCCATAAGAGATAAGTGTTTAAATTTTTTTGCATATTTTCATATATGTATGTATGTATATGTGTATGTGCGCCCGTGAATGTGTACGTAAATAGGTCAACAGCTGCATGTAAATGTGGCCAATAAGCTGGAGAACAATAAAAACCAATGCAATGGCAACTGAAAAGCCACAACAAAATGGCAACAGCCTGCCAATACACAGCGGAAGTGAGCTAACAAAAGGCAATACCGTTACTGGGATCACTACAGTGCGGCGGTGGAGTGGGTGGGATGCAAGAAAAATGTTAATAATAAAGTAAGAGCAAAGAAAAGTAATAATAATGGGAAACGTTTTTCGTTGAAAGCACCCCAAAGGTGGGAAATAAAAAGACATTAATTTTTAAAGCTGTTTTAATTTTAAGCCGTCTTCTTGTTTAACCAAAGATGTGAAATGTCTAATTCTTATTTAAATATATTAGATTTAGAAAAACCTTTGAGTTTCGCAAATAAGGGTATAAGAAAACTGCCCCAAAAAGTATGCAGCATCAAGTTTTTTGAAATTTCTAAATATCGCCCGGCTTTGCCTACATTTTGGCGATGTGACATTTGAATATTTTCCCGGCTTTTATTAGAAATGAGAGAAATTGTTACCGCCTATTTCAAGAAGGAGAGTGACTGAACTTGATTTGGAAATAATGGGAGTATGGATTTTTAAATGTAATATAAATAAATAATTTTGTAAAATATTATAAAGAAAGGCAAAATGAGCCCTAAAATAAAAAATGTTTTCAGAAAACAGTAATATAAGAATTTGAGAAGTTTTAAATTAATAGTCCGCAGTCATGAGTGGGAAGAAGCCGTTGGATAAGAGGGACAGAGGGCTTCTTTACGGATGGGTCAATTTAAAATGCGTTGAGGGTTGGTCGAGGAGTACCTAACCTCCTATCAGTAGTATCGAGTATCTTTGCGATAAGACTGGTATGGGTGCCGGGCCATAGCGGAATCTCAAAATTGTTAAGCTGATCAGCTAGCAAAGAAAGGTACCCCAGAATTGCTATCGGTAGAATGGGAGCGGGTAAGCGCTGTCCTATTCTATTATGTTCTACTATAAATAAAACCAATTTATTGACAATATTTTGAACCAGAGTCAAGCAGGTTTACAAAGATTGCATTTACGTAAACTTATTTTTGGTATTTTAATTATATAATGTAATAAAAATGATTTGGCGTTGGAGTCGCTTTATCTCTCTTAAATTCGTTGCCATAAGTAGTGTTACCCAGGCAATTACAGATTCCATATAATTTTGATAAATTGTGCTCAGATGACTAACTTTTACTAAACAACGCAGCTCATTGGCATCCTTTAGCTTAGACAACTACCATAATAGGTTAGACAACTACCATAACAATTCTTAAGTTGAAAATTTAAATTTCAGATCACTATGAGTTGGCGGAAAGATACTGGTAGTATTTTTGCGGAATACTACTTTCAAGTGCGAATAGTTCTAGATCGAAATTCTTAAATGCTGTCAAATATTTAAGAATATTTATTTGACTATAAAAACAGAACAGAAACAGAATAAAGTCACAAATCTCTTCATAACAAATAGCAAAATGTATGCTTTGTATTTGAGGGTAGCCTTAAGCTCTGAAGAGTGGCTTTAAATATCGCAAGTTCTTAACAAAGCTTTTGACTTCGGGAACTAAACTCGAAAATTTCATTAAAAGTGAAGATGCATAACTAGTTACTCGACGATAAGGTGAAATCTTACACTTTCACGAAAGAATAACTCAGCATTTATAGCCAAATATGTTAATTTCTATCTCCTTCTACTGTTCTTCTTAAAAGTAAGAAGCGTGGAAAATTTATTCAACACGCTTTCAAAAAAGTAAAAATGGCGCAGTTTGAAATGAAGTCCAAGCTTCCTAAAATTAGACAATTAATTGTAAGAAATCGGTTTAGATAAAGAGTGGAGCTCATCTATAGCACAACTTTTCCCTCTAAATGTTTGTTATAAACATAATTTATAAGCACAAAAGAAATTAAAAAATGCGCCAAAATGTATGCTTAGCAAATTTTTTTTTTCCGTTTTTCCGTTTAGGCAACAAAACTTGTTTTGTTTTTATAGTCAAATAAATATTTAAGGGAATCACTTACTTTATGAAATTATGAATTCAGGATTTAGCTCTTCTTGATCGTCTAATCTCCTATTTTGTAAATATTTTTATTCATAATATTTAATTATTCTTTTAATTTTCGTTTATTTAAGACACATTTCCAATGCCAAGCTAAATTCTACTTAGAAAAAATTGGTTTCCAGTTCAAAAGTCTTAAAAGCTGTCTTGAGCGCTCACACCAAATTTCGGCAAACCATCAAGTTTAAGGAGCAGCTACTGCGGTCAAAGCACATATGAAGTGTAAATGCGCGAAAAGCCATTAAATTTCAGTCAAACGCCGAGTTACACACATAAAAATATGAACATATAAATAGATGTAGAATAAACCGAATATCAATCCCGGCTTGTTGGCAACACTTTATGGCCTATTAAACACATACATATGTATACATGTAGAAAGATATAAAAATGTATGTCAGCTGCATATAATATTTCGTTCAAGTGCCTTGCAAGTTGTGGCAGAAACGGGTGTTGGCAAGCAGCGTGCAATAAAACAAATCCCGTTAATGCAAATTTTTATGGGGTTTCTGTCAGAAATATGTGCATAAATATATTCGGATATTATTATTCTGAGGTATCCATTCGTTCATTCATCAAATATTGTTTACCGCTGCCCGCAAATCGCTGTGTTTGCCACACGCAGTAGCATACTTACAGGCGCAGTAACCATTTTGAGTGCAAGGCACACGCGCAGGTGGAGTGTTTATCATTCATTTCTGTGTGTATGTGTGTTTGCATAAAAGCTGCAACATATTTTTCGCACATTTGCACTAACAACACGCCACTCCGCACGCAATATTTGCACACTTTGCTTTTGGTCATAAACAAGTTTTCTCGCACTCTCTCTCGTTTTTGCAATAACATGCGAATATTTACACTGCGAAGTTTTGAAGTGTATACATATGAGTGCGTGTGTATGAGTGTGTGGGAATCGCTCTTTATTGAAAAATTTTACATCACACACAGCAATTTTAATAGTGTGATAAACATATGTTGGCGCTTACTTTTGTTCACTGGCGCATATAAGTGACTCTGTGTGTGTGTGTGTGTCGGCGCTGTTTTGGGATTGTGTAGTACATGCATCGTGATTGTTATTGACACCCCAGGCGTGCTGAGAAACATGCGCTGCTCTGCACACACAAAAACAAATTTCGCCGATATTTGCAATATTATTTTACATTTATTATTTCGCAGATATTTATTGCTTGCGAAAAGCAGAGCAATGCTGCTCACTAGTATGTAACAGTAAATAAATGAAGTTGGAATAAGTAAAATTATACGGACACAACTTTTTTTAAATATTCCGCTTGCTTTTTCATAGGACATTAGTGTGTAGTTTACTCGCTGAAGTTTCATAATATTAGAAAAGTATTGACTAAGACTTCTCCCTCAGAGTTGTGAACTAAAATTATTAAATTAGTAACCAAATCACATTAGATTTTCCAAATAAGGTATGTGTCTGCGCTAAATTGCGCCTAAATGTAGGCAACAGCAGGTTGATGTCTTCGCTAAAATATGCGTTAAGGTAGATAATATAGCGTTTATTACTTCTCTAAGCACTAAATAAAAAAAGTTTGATCTCAAGTTAGTACTGAGCGACCATCTAAGTTTTATTGATAACGTTAGTTTTGTTATCAAAATTAATTGAAATTACTCAGGAATAAAACGGAAATATGTTTATGACATTTTTGCCAATTAATTGAACAAACAGTTATGAAATCAATAATTAAGTAATATTTTTTTCAGTATAAAGTGTATAAAGTATAAAATGTTTTTCTTTTCTAAAATGCGCTTAAATATAGGCAACGTTATTAGTATTGTCCATACAGGTGCGCGTCTTTACTAAAATACTCGTATACCTAAATGTAGATAATATTATTTTTTTTCTATTTTGTGCCTAAAAAAGTTGTCATAAATAGAGTAAAATAAATGGATTTGTCGAGTAAGAATTTAATCTGTTCCCATGGTTTGGTTAGATGGCTGATCAAAGATCGCACGTGGACTAATATAGGTAGTCTTTTGTGAAACCATAGAAGAGCAAAACTCCAGTGCTGGAACTTAAAATTAGCAAAACGCTTAAATAGAACTCACTAGATCTCTTGCGATCGATCTTGGGCCAAAAAGCTTTTGCGACAGCGCATGTACCGATTGTGACCCAGCTCTGGGCAAGCTTCGGAGAAATCCAGCTATCTAGTAGTAGAACATAAGAGGATACGGGAGCACCGACCGATTCTGGTTCTAGGGTGCTAATAGTTCAAGCTAGTATTGCAGCACTGCTATCTGAGTAGGTGGTCATTTTTCTGAAGGAGGCTGCATTCCAGAGCAGTAAATCTACTGCTACCTTAATGGCTGCAACCTCGGCCTGGCGAACACTGCAATAGTCAAGAAGTCTGAAACTGGAGTTGGTAGAGAGCTTTTAACAGTAAACGCTTTCACACACCTTTCCTCCAAACTTTCATCCGTGAAGAAGCTTGCTGCCCTTCTTTTTCAACGGCTTCCTCTCACCCATAACTCCCTCGCCGGTATATTGGTAGAGAAGTATGAAGTCAAAGTGAGTAAAGATTTCCGAGTGTTCAGACACGTATTCTTTTAACAACCCAGACTCTTTGAGTCTGATGGCAACCTTCGAAGCCATACACTTTCCGGCGATATGGCAAAATGTGCCATATGTATCGAACATTCAAAGATTTTGTAATCTAGAAAGGGTCTCAGAAGCGATTATTGGCTGAGACAATCGATTGCGTACCCCTATTAGCGTGTCATATTGCGAAAATATTAAAGATTTAGAAATTCGCAGAAATTAAGAAAATAAAATCGGCGATGACAATGGAAAAGGAAATCTCTCTCTCCTGCTGTTATATTTAAACCAATCGCTTCCACATCACACTTTAAATGCCTACACTGCTCTTCTTAAAACACATACACACGTCATTACACAGGAATAAATCGCAAGGCACGCATATTTGCACACAGCCGCCTTGGAGCTATGCAAACCGTTGAATAGAAATGTTATTGCAGTCAAATGCGAAGGCAGAGGAATTTCCGCCATTTATCGCCGCTGAAAGCCATGTGTGCAACACTGGCAACTTGGCGGAAAGCACACATGCAGCTCGCAACAGCATAATGTGCGTAGAACGAAAAGAAGAAAAGGCAGTGGTACGCTAAAGAACCTTGCTTGCACCGGTCAGTCGTGCAACAATTCATTCCATTCATTCTGTACATTGGCGCATTTGTTTTTTTTTTTTTTTTGCCATCTACATACACGCTTTGGCGCATGTTTTACGAGTGTTGTTGCTTTAGCGCTGTGATTGTGGCGCATACGATTTAGGAGTTACACGCCAACAGCTGGCCGGCGAGTAGTGCGCAGTTATAGTGGCGTTCGTGTACGCCAGTGGTCAGTGCATTGTTCACGCCACATTCTTGGCTTTAGTTTTTGCTCTGCCAAATAGCTTAACACCGTTGTAAACGCAGCGCATATTTGCGGTTTCACCGAACACCGCCGCCGACCCCTAACAGTTGCAGTATTTGGGTGGCTGAGGTGTTGACTTTTTAGCGAAAAGAGTAGAGTATTACGGAGTGTGCAAAGCCTTTGTGGAAGACACTGATGGGATAGTATAACAACACATGCAGTATTAAAGGATTTTTGAGAAGTAAAACAACGTTTATTTTTTTTTTTTTTTTAATTTTTGGACTTTCTTATGCAAGCAAATGGTATTAAAAATATAAATCTTCTAGTGATGTGTCCTGATAACCTTGTTTTTCCTTCAGGTCAATCACTAAGAAATATCTTAATATATATATTTGTTATTCAGAAGTAAAGTGAGAATTTCAATGATTTCAATAAAACTATTTCTTCTCTTAATTTGGTGTGCAACTTCGCTAAAATTTGCCTAAATGTAGACAACAAATTTCGCTGTTGGCTTGTGGATGCAAACTCAGCGAAATAATCACAAAATACTTTTAAAGCGCATATCTAGTGTGATATTAAAAAAAAAATTAATTTGTTTTTATAGTTCGATAGCTTATGCCTTTAGAAATATCATAACGTACTATCAATCTTAAAACTGTGAATAAATATGACAAAAAGTTTTTTAGTTACATAATTATATCAAGAAATATGAAAAATTAGTGGTCAGTATAAAAATCGTTTTAAAGCAGCTTTTCCATAAAGCATCTCAATATCCTAAAAGAACAATTAACACAACTGCAAAGTCTCTAAATAAAATTGTACATTTGTGGAGAGCTGATCTGATGTTACGGAGAAACTGAAAAGATATATGACAAGTCAAGTAGAGGTAGGAAACACGTGAAATATAAAATTCATTACAAACTTTTCGAGTAGTTTTCACTGATCGGACTAAGAGAAGCAAAAAGATTTTGTTTAATAAGGGAATAGAAATACAATACGGGACAGACAGAAATCCAGCAGTAATCTAGTCAAGCGTTTACTTTTAAAAACGCGCCTTAAAAAGGTTGCATTGAGCGCAGGAAAAATCAACCGTGATTGGAGCAATTTAATATTTACAGATGAGTCAACTTTTATATTATTCAATCTCTTGAGTCGTGTTTGGGTAAGAAAAGGACAAATACTTATTCAAAGTTGTGTTATGGTGTACATATATGTATGTTTCTCTGCTGATTGAAACCTAAGAGCATACTCTGTACTCAATAGAAAAAATAAAACCATATTGTTTCTTTAGATTGGCTAGCATAGCCAACATACTTGTCTGGTAATCCAAAAGTGAATGGAAATCAGCTGGCGCAGCTGCCGAAAAAAAAGAGTCGGTGTCAGAGGAAGACGACGATATGGGTTTCGGTCTCTTCGACTAAATAGCTCAACACCCAAAGGAGAATTAAAACCAAGAAAATATTCAAAATCAACAACAGATTTTGTTCGGCTACTCCAACATACCTGAAGATCGCTTCCTGT
Organism: Bactrocera zonata; assembly: GCA_037783105.1. Lineage (NCBI taxonomy): Eukaryota > Metazoa > Arthropoda > Insecta > Diptera > Tephritidae > Bactrocera > Bactrocera zonata. Next base: position 213,714 of record JBAWJQ010002779.1, on the reverse strand, counting down.
AGAATATGCAAAAAATTTAGTTGCAAGTGACCATCAGTCTATAATAGACTGCGTGGGAGATTAAAGAAAGTATTGAATAAACGTCAGCTATAACCAAACAGTGTATTTATTACAATTACAACATTTTTCGCAAACCTACATTTCAGAAAACGTATATTACTGTGCCCAAAAAAACAGGTGACATTGCATTTATTTTGAAAATTCTTTATTTATTCTTCCAAATCAATTTCAACCCCTTCAAAGTAATCTCCTCCCGATGCAATGCACTTATGCCAACGGATTTTACAATCTTCGAGACACTAGTTGCAGTCACTTTCCGGGATGGCCTTCAGTTCTGTCTTCGCTGCGGCTTGAATATCCTCTATCGTATAAAAACGGTGTCCCCGAAGCGGTCTTTCGAGCTTGGTGAACAGCCAGAAGTCGCACGGCGCCAGATCAGGTGAATACGGTGGTTGCGGAACGATATGGGTTGAGGTTTTGGCGAAATGATCACGAACTACCAGGGCAGTATGGGATGGTGCATTATCGTGGTGTAAAAACCAAGCATTGTCTTTCCACAATTCCGGCCTTCTTAGGCGGATAGCGTTACACAAATGACGCATATAACGTTCAAATAATATTCCTTGTTGACTGTTTGACCGGTTGGAAGGAATTCATAATGCACAACACCACGATAATCGAAGAAAACAGTCAACATGACCTTGATTTTTGAACGACTTTGGCGCGATTTTTTTGGACTCTGCTCTTTTTTGGAACGATATTCGCTCGATTGATCGGTTGTTTCGGGATCGTAAGCATAGATCCAAGTCTCATCGCCAGTTATAATGCATTTCATGACACCCTGGTAGTCGGAAAGCATCGTTTCACACACTTCAACACGACGCCTTTTTTCCAAAGAATTCAATGTTTTCGGTACCAGTCGAGATTTGACGCGCTTGAGGCCCAAAACATCCTTCAAAATGGTATTGGATGAGCCTTTCGATATGCCAACTTCAACAGCAAGGTCTCTAATTGTTAATCAACGGGTTTTCAACACCAAATCTTTGATTTGTTGAACGTGAGCTTTGTCGGTTGAGATTGATGGTCGCCCTGAACGCTCTTCGTCTTCAACACGTTCACGGCCGGCTTGGAACTCACTATACCACTTAAAAACATTTTTTTTAGACAAAGCCTCATCACCAAAGGCTTTCTGCACCATCCTCAACGTATCCGCAGCAGAAAATTGATTCCGTAAACAAAATTTAATGCAAATTCTTTGCTCAACAAATTTCGACATCGCAAAAAACGAAAAACTCACTTTTAGCAGCTCACAAAACGACACGTATCTCAAACACTAAAGAATATTTTGACATGAAATTTGACATAAAAGTGACTGACAGTACTACCAACCTAAAAAAAAATAATTCTTCAAATCCTTCAATGCGCGCAGTTTAAATTCAAATGTCACAAACGAACGCAGACGAAAATTTTGAGTAAAATATAACTTTCCATTTATCACTTCTTAGGGACAACATAGTATGTTTTTTTTTCCTTTTTCAGTCACGGAGAAGGTCAAAATCACTGCAATAATCATTGTTTGGCGCTATAGAAAGTCGCGTGCAACTCGAAAAATAATTCATTTTTCCCACAATTAGTTTACTATGTGTTCTTTAAAGTCGAAGTATTAGTAATTTTGTAGGCATTCTTATCTTTATATTAGGTACTATTTGAAATAGTCCTCTAAGTACAAAGTATGTCTAACAGGTCAATTGAAACGTCCCCAGCTTACCATAATATTTGTTCGCAATATTCGTTTTCTTATTCAACAACCCTTCAAGAGTGATACACTGATTATAATAATCATCCAACTATTCGACACCATTTTTGAAGTACTAGTACAGTGAAAAATCTTTTGAGATCCGAGAACGGCAAATAGCCGCTGTTGGCCAGATCTCCAGAATACGGTAAATGCGGAAGCGATTCAAAGCCCAAGTTCATGGATTTTTGCCATCGTTTTCACTAACCTATGACACAGTGCATTGTCTTGGTCAAACCGCACTTTCTTGTTCTTCAAATGCGGTCGCTTTTCGGCGATTTCATCATTCAAACGGTCCAATAACGCTATGTCATAGTGGCTATTGATAGTTTTTTCTTTTTTAAAGTGGTTAATAAAAATCATTCCAAGCGCAACCAAAATATAGAAGCCATAACCTTACCAGCCGACTGCTACGTTTTTGCAGGCTTTGAAGCCTGTCGTCCGACTGGGAAATGATGGAGCCATGTTTCATCCATTGCCATATATCGTCGCAAAAACTCGGGTTTATTACGCTAGAACATCTCCAAACACTGCTCCGAGTCATCGACTCATCGTTGATTTGGTGAAAAGTAAGCTTGCGTGGTACCCACTGTGCACTGATCTTTCTCATAACAAAATATTTGTGAATGTTGTACACATTCAGTTGGTTACTCAAAATTATTTTGTGGACTTTTTGATGTTTTAAATATCTTTTGGACGCCCACTTCGTTCTCAGCTCATTTTACCACGTCTAAAAGTATGTTTTCCTGGGACATTGTGCGTCATCAACCCCACATTTTGCTTCGATTGTTTTTTCGCTTCAGTATTTTATCGACACTTTAAATACCCTTTTATCCATTTTTTTCATAATAACAAAAGTTGCTTCAAAATGATATAGTTCACAAACTAATTACCTAACAACTGTCAAATTTACACCCGCGCCTTTTGAATGTTACGTCTAACTAAAAATCATTAGAATTTAATTCTAGTAACGCCATCCATGTGTTAGGCCGGATATTTTCAATTGACCTGTTGTGCAGTTATGTATGGGGGCGCCATTATTACAGTGTAGTGTTGCATATTGATCTTAAATTCGAATTAAATTTTTTGCAATTTTTGCAAATTAGAAATAATGTTTCATTCGTTTCATATAAAAATCAATGTATAAAATGTTCTAATAATATTTATTCCACGTATTCCTTCACTAAATCCTATCCAATATATTCCACACAAAAACCATTATTTTTGAAATTCTATGAATTTTTGGGGGCATTCCTAAATGCATTACGATAATTCCGCCAAATTCAAGAAACAATGCCAGCAATTTATGCGTCGAGCTTAATTAATGTTAATACACAGAAATGCGCGGATTTACAGGCACACGCACACACACACGCATTGGAATATGTGTTGGTGCGCTTTAATAAGTTCATAACTCATTTGGGTGCATTTTGTGCATTAAATATATATTTTTTGCATTCAAATTGCATTTTATCGCGTGCATTTGTTAAATTAAGCGAACATTTGGCCTTTTTTTTTGCTGGCACGTGCTCGCACTTAATAGTAATGCCTGTAATTTGTGTCATAAGTACAGGGAGTTTGTGCTGCTGTTGTTGTTGTTGTCGCTGTGCGCAATATATTCGACAAACTATTTATTTACAAATTATTTGATCTCATAATTAATATGTTAAAAGCTCTACGCTTTTATTAATATTTGCTTTTAGTACAGTCATCAATTTTGGGTGTCGCGTGTCCCGGGGCCACGCCAACCACTCCTGATTCGCCAACACCTGCCGCCACTGACGTTGTGTTTATTGCAGATTATTGCTGAAGGTGATGTTGTTGTTGCAGCTATAACTGTTTTCGTTGTTGTTGTTGCTGTTTGTGCTGCTGGTTTTGTTGTAGGTGTAGTTAAAAATTGTTATTGGTTTTGCTGATTTTATTGAAATTTGTATGGTTGTTGTAATTGTTATTTTTTGTTGTTGTTGTAATTGCTGTTTGTGTTGTTGTTGTGTGCATAATGCATAATTTGTATATAAATGTTAATTAAAAACTCCAACTAGATATGTTGCAACATAATTCGCTGTGGCAACATTTTAGTTACATAATGAAATTTAGAAGCCAAAAATTGGGTGAACGCACACGCGAACCAGAGCGTCACATTTGCACTGCACCGTGGCTTTTAGGGCCATTAATTGCTCAGTGGCCCACAAATGAAATATGTAGGTTAGCAACACACACACACACATACATACAAATACCTGTTCATATTCATGCATGTGTTTGTATGTGCGGCTATGCAATTAAATACGCACACACACACACATACATAAATATATTATAATTTAACGCTCGAATGCCACATTGAAATATTTATGGATGTTGAGTGGAAATTTTGGCCGTGCGGCAATATGAATGCAATTACAACAAATATGCAAATATGCCACATTGCGGGTGCTAATACAAATGTGGGGGGAAAGAGGTAGATTTGCCAGTTTGTGTTATGCAAGATCAAACACATTGAACCGTTGCGCGACAGTTGAATGTGCAACATGCACAGCGCTTGAGTGGCATTTCGAATGACGAATTTCCGTTCCGCGGCATAAATATGAAAATATTTGAGTACGTGCACACATACAAAGGTAGATATAGTATTGTGAAAAATGTATGCATAGTTATGGGTAAGGAAAGATGGATAAAAATAAATTTGTATTGAATGTCTCCCATAATTGTGCAGAGAAGCTTAGAGAAACTCAACGCTGGTTAGACAAATTTTTGGAGTTATCTAGCTTCTAAACTGGCAAAAGAAGATAAAGAAAAATTCTTGAAAACACGATAATGATTGTCCTTTTGAACTTGTTGGAGCTCAAAAACGCCAGAACAAAGATTATTTTGTAGAGATGTTGTTTACGTTGTGATGTTACCTTCGACATCCATACACATACGATTGTGGTATAAGTCAATGCATACGGCAGGCCGGCTCATGATTTTAGGCCTTGGGAACCAGACTAGACTCATTACAGCCACTGTATCATACTGGACCTTGTTAAGGAACTCGTGTTAAGCTGGCACTGTGCCGAATAAAGTAGACGCATAAGGAACTAAAACAACTGTTTTCATTTCCCAGTAGAGAAAATTGGATCAACGGTTCAAAGGTGCGAGCGAAATCTATATATGCACTGACAGATCAAAGGGGAAAGAGGGAAGTAGTAATCCTTAAACAGATGGCAGACTCAAACTAAATGACTACAATACAAATTGTGGATACAAAAGAAGATGCCAAGTGGTCTTCAGCTCTTATCAGCAAGTCTATAAGTCCAGAAGTTAATAGGTTGCTAAGTGAAATTTAAGACCAATACAGAGTCTCTTTGCGTTAGGTTATGAAGCGAGGCAATAACTAGACTATTAGACTCCATTAATATCATCTGACTACCCAGTCTATGATCATAGTGAAATCATAAACCAACTCAGCGTAAACGTTAATAAATCAGACTACATTCTCCCAACGCTGGATTTCAAATATACTACTAGAGGATACCCTCTAGACGAGAGTGGAAAAGGGGCATAAAGGGCCCTATTGAAGAACCACTTGCATTGTTGTCGCCCATTACTAATTCTAGCATAGTCCTTAACTGCAAGGAAGCACTGAGCTCACTAGAAGACAAGCTCCACCTTTACTTGATCTGTGTTCTCGGCCACAGGAACATTTTCGGCAACGAAAAAGCAGACGATTTGCCAAAGGCAGAAGCTTTCCTAAGCGAAGCAGAAATAATACCAAGCCCGCTTGGATCGACCAGGAGTGAGCTCAATATGCAATTTTTACAAGTTGCAAATAACAGATGAAAAAATATATAGCTTAACAGTTATAGCTAGTATATGACAAGAAAAAAACTAACGACTTATTAAAATGTCCAGGAGAAGTATCTACAGACTAACTGCTACCATAACAGGGCACTTACGATTTGGAGAACATGCGACCAAAATGGGTATGCCCTACAACAACATATGACGAGGCTACAAAATAGTATGGAATAAGGAAACAATTTTACAGTTTCTCTGTGAATGCCCAGCCCTTTCACAGATCCGACACAGAACACTTAAAATCCATCAAGCACCAAACCTTGAATGGTTGTCTACAAAAATATATCGGACATTAGTAGCTTCATCGAAACCATAAAATGGTTTGAAAGAGAAAAAAAGTGATAGCAATAACAAAAAGGTCAACGAATAGTGCATCAAAATGGCACAGCTAGTGCTAATTGAGCCCGAAATACAACAGAGCCTACGTACCTACCTACCCAGTTATATAGAGGTAGAAGGAACGAAAAATCAAAAGAGCTGGCTCGTAGGCAGCTGAAGGTACCATTTTCCTAAGTTAGAAGTTTACCTCAGGTCTTGAAATACAAGGTATATTACAAAATTACTTTGGGGTGGTGTTGGTGAAAGGCAGACCGAAAAGCTCCTACTGTTAAGCAAGAGGGAGCTTATAACATTTTCGAGGTCATCATTGCGCACCTAGGCTTGAGATACATTCTTCGGAAAAAGGGAAAAGTAAATTCGACGGTATGCAGAGCTTACACGGAACATGATGAGACACTGCCTTCAGTTGATGTGAAGGAACATATTATATAGCGCTAATACTCCAACCTAAGAGACATTGGAAAATTGGGGTGGAAAGGAATCAGGATTTTAATTAAATCCACCGTGATGCTAGATAATGCTGAAATTAATTACAGGCCCGGATCACAATTGGCCTAATGAGGTCCTAAGTGCGGTCGCTTGAGGCCGGCGTTATTGCGCATCCCTTTTCAATCAATCATTCCTCACTATTGGTAATTTTCATTAGAAAACAGGTTCTTTGAAGCTCTCATTTTCTGAGCGAGAAGTTTAAAACCGTTACAAAAACAACTAACTGGCTTCAAACGAGATTTCGATTGGACGCAAACTCTCAAAGCCTGTTTTTTTGACTCAGTCTCTCAAAAAAGTTGGTCTGGTCCAGTAAGCAGCCTAGCCAAGAATGGTCTTAAACTGAGAGGATTAATATGAGAAGAGCGCAGTGGAGTAAGACGACTGACGTAGCACACAGTTATATTACTTAAATTCTTTACACTACTGTAGATGTCCTTGCATTTCAACACATACCGTTAAAAATGTATGCAATTAGTTCGCGTAGCGCGGCTAAATTCTAATTCAAATTGAAATTACAATTCGAGAGCAAAATCAAATTCACATTAACATTTATATTCACAGTTAAGTGTCATTATTATTGTTCTTGCTATGTAAATGTGTACATAAATTATATTGTTGTTGTTGCTTTTTTGGCTAGTTGTGCTTTTTTGCACAACAACAGCTGCACATCATCAAAATTTATTACAACATGCTGTTTTTGTTTTTGTTGCATGGAATTGAAATTGAAATATTGTAACATGAAATTATTTCATTAGGAAATTGTGTGAATTTGTAGCTGCTTTTGTTGTGTATTTTGTTTGGTTTTTTGTTATGCGCAATTAGACAGTATTTCATTTTGAAATATTTCAAATTACCACAAAAATTAAGAGCAAATATAATTGCAACTAAATTAATAAAATAACTGTCATTATGGTTTCGCTTGGTTTTAATGAAAGAAAGGTGGGGTAATTTGGTAAATAAAGTTCGTAAAATTTTGAAAAACAAAAGAAGACGTAACATAGAACATGTCATTTACAAATATTCGGATATAAGAAAGCTATATGCAATGTAGATGCCGCGCGAGCTTACTATTAACCAAAACGAGTTGATGATTCGAAGCACTGCTTGGTGGTCTGCATAGAATAAACCCAATCCAAGGCGTGGAAAAATGTATCAGACGACTAACACCGTGTCACAAGATAGTGAAAACAATGCCAAAAATCCATGAATTGAGACTCGAATTGCTTCCACATTTATTTTATTCTCCAGATCGGACCACCAGCGACTTTTTGCTGATCTCAGATCTCGAAAAAATTGGGTTTCGAGGGAAAGAAGTTTTCTTCTAATGAAGAGATGATAGCCGGACTATTTTGAAGTAAATGACAATTCGTACTACGAAAATGGTAACGAAAAATTGAAGGTTTGTTATAATCAGATTTGGCGATGTCCGTCTGTCTAGTGTATGTGCGAATTAGTTTCTCAGTTTTAGAAATATCCATCTGAAATTTTGCATTTCACTTGTCGGAAGTACCACTGTCGGACCACTAGAGCGTATAGCTGTCATACAGTCTGAACAGTCAAATTCAAGTTCTTGTCTGGAAAGTTCTTTTTATTTGACAAGGCACATCTTCACAAAACTTGGCTTGAAGTACACCCAACTCATCTAAGGTGTTGCTAGGGTCAACCCGGGGCCTATCACCGAACACCTATTTATTGGTGTTACACAGCAGTGATCAAGCCAATCTTTCTTTACGATTCTTTGGTATGGTGGACCGCTGCCAGTAAAAGCTCATACAGGAAACCATTGGAAAGAATATAACAGGTCACTGGACTCTGCATAACGGATGCACTAAGAACCACTCCAACGGTTGCACTTGAAAGATGACTTAAATCTCAGCAGTTTAATTAACTGCAAGACTTGCGGCGCTAGGTGAATCTTTTACAAAAACTTTCGAACATACCTCAATAGACAGCGAGTCAGTGGTTAAAATAGACCACATAATCTTACGCTTTATCTAGGAAAGTTTCAAGTCATGTTAAAATAGGGTGGATGGCTCACGATCCACCAGCGAAACTCTGAACATACACACGGACATATCAAAAAAGGTGGGCGCAGAGATCTAATGCAGTACATCTCAGACAGAAGTATTTGCAATCAGAACAACTGCTGAAATAACTAACAACGCAGGAAATCTTATAAACAATATCAATATCTTCGTCTATAGCCGAGCGGCAATTAAAGCAATAATATCACACCTCATTGCATCAGAGAATGCCATTGGAAACAGGAAGACAGTATATAAAATGGCTGCCGAAAATTGGCTAGGTATAACTGGGTTCCTCACAGCAAAATAGCTTATGAGATTACCAAATCTGCCTACCGAACCAGTCCAAAAAATACGGAAGTTACTAAAAACCATACACAATAAAAATTCCGAAATGGCTGACAGACGGATCAAAGCGAGAGGGAATGCCTTTGAAACATGCGGGATTGCCAAAGTCGTGTGCAAGGGACCGGAAGGAAATCCCGCATGCATTCTACTTACACGAATTCCAAAAGGCCTAGGCCACAGGTCACAACTTATTGGCATTGCATGCGAGTTGCATGGGCATTATTAACGCTATTGAAAGTGCAGGGAAGTAGGTATGAGAGATGCTGCAACACCTCCTTTATTTATGTCTGGCCTAAACCAGAACTTGGCTTAGCTTATCTAGGAGCAGTTCAAGGGACTGAAGGAAGTATCAGAATTTGCTTTCAAGTCTCAATTAAAATCCACAAAAGCGTAGACATGCTACAAGACGTAAAATCCAGCTCGTGTTAATTATGAACTGCTATCTAGCATTACAAAGGACACTCTAGACATATGCAGGATGTCACCTAACCAGTGTCATCTAACCTAACCGAACGTAACCTAACTATGAATTGAGATATAAATTTAGAGTTCTAGAAACAACACAACGTAGCCTCACCTCAAAATATTTTCTCTACATACATGCCTTTAATTCAACCAATCCGTTGAGGATAAAATGCTTTTACCAGCATCAAGATGAAATTACATTTTTACCGTTATCAAAGAGAGTTTCTCTCTCGAGTACATATAAAATACTGATATCCCTAGACACTCAAAAACAAATGGAGGTGCCACCATTTCATTAATTTCATTCACAGCAAAGAAAAAATGAATCTAAAAGTTAGTAATAAAAAAATATATTAATTTGAAATATAAAACTGCAGCGCGATAAAGATTGAACATTTCACATTATTTTGTGCAAATCAGCGCACATCAATGTCAGCAATAAATGCCAGCCAACCAATAACTATTTGGAACAGCAGAAAAACTGCGGCAAACAAGTTTATCAGATGCGAATGAAAACAAGAAAACCAAAAAAAAAAGGTAAATAAAAAATTATTTGATAAAAAAATGCGAAAAAAATTATTATTTCAAAAAATATTGCCTATGCATTTTATGGCAAGAGTTGCATGCCCCATAGACTGCAATTTACTTTGAGTGGCATTTTAAAGCGGAAATTTGATGTGAAAAAAGTTAAAAACCAATTTTTTGGTAATATTTTTTCCGCTCCTGCCTCTCAATTACATATGCAGGAAAATAACAACAACAATTGCATTTAAATTTTAAGTGGAAGAGCTGCAGCAGCGACGAATTGCCACAAAAAAGGCGCAAGCAAATGCAAACAAATGCGAATGCCACGTTGTGTGGCAAGCAAAATGCCATGTTGCACGCTTGTTTCCTTGCACTATTTGTTAATGTCATTGCTGTTTTTGTTGCCAACGCATGCCACAGAGGTATTAGCAGCGAGCTGGATTGCTAACGCATATTGTTATCTCAATTATTGCTGTTCGTAAGCGGAAATATTGTTCGGGCGCACACACATACATATACATACAAACACATATTTATATGTAGGTGGTTATTTACACGTTGTTTCCACTTGTTGTTTGTTGCTTGTTTGCTTATTTTACGAATGACTCAAATTGTCAGATATTTTTGTGTTCAAATGCCTATGAATATGCGGAAATCTAACGGTTTATTAATTTATAGCGAAAAAGCGAAATATTATTTAGCAATGTGCATAACTACAACGTATTTTTGAAGTGAGCAGTAAGCTGCAAATCCAGCTCAAAATCATTGAGTTGTTAGATGATTTTTCAAAATACAGGGTGCTACAAATAATATGGTGTTACTTTGACAGCTAGAATCACTCATTTTGTACAGGCTCATTTTTGGCTTGATATTTGTAATTCAGTTAGTGTTGTCAAGTCACTAAAACGTGTTGCCAGTTGGGCTGAGTACGACTTGAAGCGTTCAGTTACTTGATATATAGTATCACAAAATTTTTACACCACAGGATTTATATTAATGAATATCGCATCAAAATATACGATGTCAATAAAACTATTTGATCTCTGACTAAGTTTCACAGCCATAGACATCTAGGGCATTTTCAGTGATGAGGTTTCATACTTCAATAAAACAAAGATAGCATGACTAGAGTTCTTGTGAACAATGAGGTCTTGAGAATGTTAGATGGCTTTCGTTGTTGAAAATTTCTAAAAAATAAATTCTTTAGATATTGAGGGCCTCTGTGAAACACGCTTATAAAAAAAAATTTCGTCGTTAACATGTCTCATGTTATTATCCAAGTATTCAGTTTTTTCATATAACTAGAAGGTTAAATAACAATTTTGGTACCTTTGCACTTTGGTTAGCTTCATAACAAGGTTTAAGGGGGTATTCTGCTCTAGAATTTTGAAAAAATCGATTTTTTTTCATATATTTAAAGTTTAGACCCTTAAAAACATATCCTCCAAAGAATTTTTAAAAACTAAAACTATTTTAAGAGCTACTGTTACTTTAGTGACTCAGTACCTAGCCCGGTAGGTGGGTAGACTCACTTTTTTAAACGCGTTTTTCTCGAAACTACTTTTTTCCACACGGTGCCGGCATTATCTCAAGTTCTATACAATCGATTTACTTGAAATTTTGTGTGAACCTTCTTTATATAATCCTTTATCGTTCCTACCAGCATCGTGTCACAATTTTTGTTTTTAATATTTAAAAAAAATTAGGGAATTTCAAAAAAAAGCGTAGAAAATGATTTTTATTTTCAGGCAGTCGCCATTTTTCAAAAAAAAAAAAAAAAATCGTATTCCCTGATTCAGGGACTATAACAGCATCCTTACTGGTTAAGAATTTCTTTAGATTTTTTTTTCAGACCACCAGGAGAGTCAGGATCAATGTCACCAGGATGCGCCATTTTTTTTTACAACTGTCTCTCCCCGCCCCTCCCCCCTCTAATTATTTTAATTTTTAATATTTTTTTGTAAATTTTTTTTTCTGTATTCTTAAGATATCAATAAAAAAACATCTTAAAAAATGTATAGTAAAAATATTTTTGGTTTTTTTTTTTAAATAAAATTGAAAAAACTGCCCAAAATTTGATTTTTAGAGTAGAATACCCCCTGAAATCTTCCATATTACACAGCTAACGTAAAATATTGTGATATTAATAAGTTTTATACCAGAACAAATACCAGAAGCTATAAGATCATCTGCATTCATGTATGCTTGAAGAAATTTGCAGATTAGGTTTGGTTAGCTGGCTAATGTCTCAATATGACGAGCGATCCCCCACAATATATGCACTGATCCCACGGGGCGACTGCGATCTTAGTTTCTATTTGGTAATGGCAAAACATTCGGGTAAGCAGGGGCGAGGCGATTCTTCCATACATACTTCTAAAGAAAAATTATTTTGTTTTATCCCATCCCTTTATTACGAGATTAAACGTACAAACTCTGTAGTTCTTTACATTAAAACGATTAAACAAAAAATTAAAGCAAACCAAACCAATAATTATTTTAATTCAGTAATATATAAACTATTATTCAAAAACAACCGTTCGCAAAAATATGAAATTAATCAGAATTTTTTTCGTTTTCCAGATAAATAAGGATAGTGAATCTAGTTCGAACAATATCAAAAGCTCAAGGTAAGCACTTGGATATAAAAAATCTTATTCTAATAATCTCGCATATATTGTAATTATTTAAAATATATAAGCATCTAACATGTATCCCGTGTTTAACCTAGTTATGCCATATCTGAATAATTCAAACTTCTTAAGAGAAATACGTCACATTATTTTATTGGGAGCCTAACTTTATTACCAATTAAGGTAGTCATATGCCAAACACTTAATATAGTAAATATTTTATAAATGTTTTTTGCGACTTTTTATTTTTTAAAGATGCATTTTATATAATAATATAATAAATAAATAAAAATAATATACATTACAGAATTGATTTTGAGCCTTTAATAATCGGTAATATTTTTGAACAATTTTGGATACCCTTCATCCCGTAGCCGGTCTCGACGAAGACTACAGGCTATGAAGAAGATTGTTCTGCTTAAAATAATGTAAAATCCTAAAACTAAAAAAAAAAAAATATTACTATAGATAAATACAAGTAAACATCGAAGATCTAGTCAAAATTTGAAAAAAATATCTATGAAGATCTTGTGGATTGGCTTAGCCATTTCGGAGAAATTTTCCAGACCGACTATGTAAACAGAGTTTAAAAAAACGAATTTAAAGTTTTTAGAGGCGATAAAACTAAATTAAAAAATTACAAATTTGGTTATTTATTTAGATATTAAAAATAAAAAAAAAAAACAGTTTTTTTAACAGAAATTCGTTCCATGTTTATATGTATTTATTAAAAACATTTTGCAAATTAATTGTTTTTTTATAAATAATTTAATTTTTTGAAATATACCTCGCATTAGCCTCTTAATAGTATCTTCCGTAATTTTTTTACTTGATGAAAACCATTTTTTCAAAAAATGTGTCAGCAACTTGTTAAGTGCTCTTCATAACCCTTTTAAGCAGAGCCCCGTATCTTTCGATGGGTCTGAGCTCCGGACAGTTAGGTGGATTTGCATATCTTGGCACAAAAGCTTTATTATTCTTCTCAAACCACTCAACTGCCGATTTACTGTGATCGCATGAAACCAAGTCAGGTCTTATGAATCGCAACAGTCGTTTTGGCAAGCACTCTGGCATGCATAAATCAGTGTTGATAGTTTCAGTTGTAACAAAACTAAAATTTCTTTGAAAACTTTCTATTTTTATGTATTTTGAGCTTTTCTTGGACATTTCTCCTATGATCTGCAACATAAAAATCCACACCTGAATGTACCCAAGCACATATGTACATCTCCTCACCCATAATGCAGATGTCAAGATTTTTAAGGGGTCAGTAGGGTAGTCTGGGCTGTTTTTTGATATGTTTTTTTTCATAGAAATTCTTATTTTACAATAGAACTTTTTTCACATATCATGAGGTAAATCGTGGCGTGTATAAACAAATTTTTTCGAAATTTTTTGATGACATCTGTCGGAGAAATAGCTGGGTGAAGGAGATGCGTTTTTTCACTGGCGGACACGATTTCTCATGTTTGTATCTTTGAAACACAAAAACCCAATTTATTCTTAAAATATACGTAAATGGTTATCGTTCTTAGTAGAATCATGAAAAAATGTTGATAAATAAAAAAGTAAATAACGTTTTTTTTTTTAATTTTTTTCCATGTTCTTTTACATAAATTTTGTCATAACATTGTCAATCATTTATAAAAAATTATGAATCTAGTAGGGACGAAAGCTAGGCGTTTTGAGAATATTAAAAAAAAAATTAAGCAAATCAGTTGAGTAGTTCAGTTTAAAAAAATGGGGTTTGAGAAAAACGCGTTTAAAGTTTGAGATGTGCACTCCGAGCGCTCCAAACTTCGAATGGTGTTATTATTTTTGGGCCTTTTACGAAACCTTCTAATCGTAAAGTGGGTTCTATATTAATTCTAAGGGTATAAGGGAACAGAAAATGCAAAAAAAAAATTTTTTTTTTAAAGATTACCCTACGGAACCCTTAAGAAAACCAAGGTGAAGCCGTTTGGCTCGATCTTTTGTTTGGAATTACTGTCTAGAGCTTTCTGAACTCTGTAAGACTTAAGCCTTCTTCCATTTTAACTTTTCTGACAAAAGTTTCAGAATATTGTAGTTCTTGCGCTACCTTTGCACCGAAATGTTGGGATTTTTCGTAAAAAGCGCTATTACATTTGTCACCGAATGAGTAAGGGCAGTTGAGCATCAACCACACTCCGAGGCGGACGTGTGACTGCAGCGGCGGACGTACTTTTTATACATACATATGTTCTTTTGAATTATCATTAAAATACACTTGGTTTCGTTATAAGTAAGCGTTTAACTTTGAATTCGGGGAACTGACGGTTACAACTCAGAAGTGGGATCTCATCTAAAGCCTACAAAGAATTCGTAGAAGTTACCAAAAACTGCGCAGCTAGTGCGCGAGAAAAGTACAAAATTTTCCCGAAAATTCGTTCAAACGATAATAGAACGAAAGAAGAGGGAAAGAGACACAAGAGACGCGAGTGTACAAAGAAATACTGCAAAGACAATTTATCGCTAAAAGTATACCGGCGGCAAATGTAACAGGCAGTGAGGCAGTGCAACGGTTTTCGACACAAAGCGTTGAAGGCAAACGAGAGCGTCGACAAAGAGGAGTTGATGGAATTAAAATAAATTACGAAGGGTAAAAAGTAGTAGGAAAACAGACGCCAGCAAGAACGGACGTATTTAGGAAAAACGAAATGGTCTTGCTAAAAATTAAAAATCTGAAAGTTGAAGAGCTAAACCGGCTGCTCAAAAGTCAAAACGTTACGGTGGTCGGCAATAAGGCGCTAAAGGTAGCAAAAGTCAGCGAAATATATGACGCAGACGAGATCGACTCGGAGGAGCTTGAAGTTGGAGGCGATGGAGACAACGCTCAAAAACAGATGGATGAATTGCGCAACGCTATTCTGGAACTAACGAAAACTGTCGGTGAACTCACAACATCGCGCAGAAGTGATGAAGGCACAGTTACGGCTGAGGGTCCGCGAATGACGTCAACGCCAGCACATATGGACGAGGTGGTCACAACGGCACAAAGGCCAAGGGTGGCAGGACAAGGAAGGGCTAGCGGTTTGCAGGAAATTTGTGGGTTGATGCCAGAGTACGACCCATTAAAGGGCACGTTAAGCAGTGCAGTGTTCATAGAGAAGACGGTACAGTTGCGTAGCGCATATGAATTGACGGAGCAGGAAATATTGGTAGCAGCACAATCAAAGCTAAAAGGGGTCGCAAAAGAATGGCTAGACGCCCAACAAGTATTCCAAACGTGGGCTGAATTCGTTGCAGCCTTTGAACGAGATTTCCCAGCTACAATGACATCAGCACAGGTGCACCGTGAGATGGCACAACGGAAGCGGCAATCACGTGAGACATTTGAAGAATATTATTATGCCATGTTAAGTATTGGGCGACGGGGAAAAATGGACGAGGAGTCCATTAATTCATACATCATCACGGGTCTAAACGACGCATCACTAACGCGCACGTTGTTGGCTCTAAAGGTGCCGACATGCAACGATCTTCTACAAGCCATTAAGGGGTTCGTCACCATGCCAACTACCACGAAGGTAAGCATATCAGACTATGGGACTCCAAGCGAAATGGCCAACAAAACAACGGTCGAGAGGAAGCAGATCAAATGCTATAATTGCAACTCGTTTGGGCATATTGCGGCTAAATGCCCTCAACCTCCACGAAATGTGCTCGGTGCAACAAGGTGGGGCATGAAGCCAAAGCATGTCCCGCCGAACGACCAACAGTGGCAAAGGTCAACGACGAAGCAATCACTGCAATCAACCCAGCAAGCAAAGAAGTCATGGTCAACGGAGAGCAATACAGTGGTTTCATCGACACGGGTAGTGACTTCTCACTTATTGCGTCATCTAAAGTGCCGCATGATGCAGAGCGCCAAACTTCAGCAAAACGTCTTCTAGGATTCGGCGGAGCGGTGGTGAACAGCACAGAAGTAGCTAACATCAACATCGTCATTGATGGAATTACGATCTCGACAGCCTGTCAGATCGTTCCAGATAAATTTATGCCATACGATATTATTATTGGTAGCGACATTTTATGCAAAGAAGGTTGCAGGTTAACTATCGACTCTGGGGTCATTCGAGTGCATATGTGCCAGACTAATACGTTTAACATCGACGAAGCACTCAATCCAGATGAAGTTAAAGAAGTCACCAGAGTGCTACATAAGTACGAGAGCTGCTTTACGGAGACGTTGGCAAATCTAGGGAGATGCAGAACAACCGAAATGGAAATCTCTATCAATAGCGATCAACCAGTCATCGGTAGGCGTTATCAAGTGGCGTTAAGTCAACGACCAACGTTAACGAAAATCATCGACGAGCTGCTTAAGTACGATATCATCAGGCCAAGTTCATCACCACATTCGGCTCCAGTGATCTTGGTAAAAAAATCGAATGGTGAAGACAGGATGTGTATCGATTATCGGGCACTCAACGCAGTGACATTAAAGAAACACTTCCCAATGCCTATCGTCGAGGAGCAGTTGTCAAAGCTCGCCAATAACCATGTATTTACCATATTGGACATGACGGCTGGCTACTACCAGATCCCGTTGACAGAAGACAGCAAACAGTACACCGCGTTCTTGACACCAGACGGGTTGTACGAGCACAACGTGATGCCATTCGGGTTGCGCAATGCGCCGATGGTATTCCAAGAAATGGTAACAAAGCTGGTGAGAGGGTTAAGTCATCGTGACCAAATAATAAGCTACGTGGATGAAGTTATCATCGCTACGAAAACGGTCGCAGGAAGCATCGAGGTACTCAATGAATTCTTACAAGCAGTAAAAGAAGCCGGACTTACTTTGAGGCCGTCCAAATGTACCTTCATGGCAACGCGTATACAGTTCCTTGGTCATATCATCAGCGCAGAGGGCATCCAGCCGGGCGAAGAGAAAACAAAGTGCATAAACGACTTTCCGCAACCACGCACGCCAACGGAGGTGCGACAGTTTCTGGGCCTAGCCGGATTCTTCCGGAAATTCGTAAAAGGGTATAGCATCATAGCCAAGCCATTAGCCTCCTTACTCAAGAAGGAAGCACCTTTTGTATGGGCTGAGGAACAGCAACAGGCATTTACGAATCTGAAGCAAGCTCTAACTACGCAACCAGTTCTTGTCATGTTTGATCCGACGAAGGAACATGAGGTGCACACAGATGCGAGTGCAGCCGGTGTCTCGGGTGTTATGCTACAGCAAGAGGGTGGCTGGAAACCGGTTCAATACTACAGCCGGCAGTGCAGTTCAGCAGAATCCAGGTATCCGAGTCACGAATTGGAAGTCTTGGCTGTTGTGGAATCGGTGGAGAGATTCCGTGTGTTCTTATTGGGCACTCACTTTGTAGTTCGCACCGACTGCAACGCAGTGGTTACAACCAAAGAAGCTACTCCGTTGAGGCCACGCATCGCTAGGTGGTGGCTGCGGTTGCAAGAATTTGATTTTACGTGCAAACATCGTGCTGGTGTACAGATGCAACACGTTGATGCATTGAGCAGAGCTCCAAGTGAGCCACCCACCCAGCCGGGAACAGTTGCAGATTATGTGTTAGCAGTTGGTCACGACAGGGCACCAGACGATTGGGTATATGCGATGCAGATTCAGGACGAGTCGCTGAAGAAAATTTGTGAGGTACTTCAAGGCAGAACTGGAGAAACCAACGAAGCTACAGTCAAGCAAGTAAACACCGATTACGAACTCCGGAATGGACGGTTATTCCGCAAGGTCAATAAGGAAGTCAGGCTGGTGGTGCCGCACGCAGTTAGGTGGCGAGTTACTAAGGCATGCCACGATGATGTCGGTCATTTTGCGTTAGAAAAGACACTGGACAGGTTGATGAAGCATTTTTGGTTTCCTCGAATGCGTCGGTATGTTAAATCCTACATCGCTGCCTGTGATGAGTGCTGTCTTAACAAGGTCGCAGGAGGCAAAAGCAAAGTCAGCTTCATGTTGCGGAGGTGCTACCGATACCATTCCGGCACATTTACCTTGATCATGTAGGACCATTTCCAAAAAGCACTTCCGGTCAAGCGTATGTCCTCGTCATGGTATGTGGGTTCAGCAAATATTCCTTACTGAAAGCTGTACGAAATACCGGAAGCACACCAGTAATAAAGGCGCTAGCAGATATGATGGCAATCTTTGGTCAACCGCTACGTATCACCACTGACCAAGGCACCGCATTCACATCAAAGCAGTTTGAAGCCTTCACCCACAAGAATGGTATCCAACATACGAAGACAGCGGTACGAACCCCGAGAGCAAATGGTCAGGCAGAGCGAGTGAACAAAACGCTCTTAACTGCATTGAAATGTATGACTGTCGAGGCTAGGGCTTGGGACTTATCACTGCCAGCACTCCAGTGGAGTCTTAATTCACAGAAAAATGAGGTGACACAGTATACACCTAATGAGCTAGTCTTCTTCTTTAATCCTAGGGACGTAACCGGTAACCGAATCATCCAAGCTCTGCACGACGAGGTCACCGAGATGTCAGACATCGAGATAAAAATGGGCGAGGCAGCACAGAATATCATGAATCAGCGAAACAAATGGAAGGAGAGGTATGATCAACGTCACCAGAAGCCTCGGAAATATCAAGTCGGGGACCTGGTTGTAGTCGACTACGTCCCAAGTGCAACAGGAGAGTCACATAAATTAGATCCGGTGTACAAGGGTCCATACATAGTAACGAAGGTGCTGGACTACGACCGATACATCATCGAAGATTTACCAGATGCCACAGTGACACAGCGCAGGTATTGCAACGTCATGTCGGTGGACCACCTCAAGCCATGGTGTTCGTCCAGTCCCGAACTAGACAGCGATGACTCGTCTTGGGATGACGAGATGTCAGGAGAGGCCGAGCTGTCACCGAATGAGTAAGGGCAGTTGAGCATCAACCACACTCCGAGGCGGACGTGTGACGGCAGCGGCGGACGTACTTTTTATACATACATATGTTCTTTTGAATTATCATTAAAATACACTTGGTTTCGTTATAAGTAAGCGTTTAACTTTGAATTCGGGGAACTGACGGTTACACATTCTTATGTAGAGTTCTTCAAACATTTCTGTTTACTACTTCCTTGCTTCAGTCAAGTCACATATTTGGTAAAAGTGGTAATAACACCCGACACGGTATTCTAGCTTTTGTAGCAATTGTTTTCATAGTCCAATTTGGATTTTCGTTATGAAATCAAATAATTTTGAAAGTATTTGAATTCTGTTGAATTTTGACATGAAAAACTTATTCAATAACTTTACGAAGTTTGTCATGCATACAGCTTAATCACAAATGCTTTATGCGACTCTTTTGAATTGTTTCATATTCAAATAGCTTTAAATTTCTTAATCTTCCATAGGCATTTTTGACCTACTTTACGCAAAGTTTAATCTTTTTCATTATTGCATGCATACACATTGTGAGATAATGTGCCGTGAGCTAGTAAGTAACACACAGAAAACACAGCAAATTAGATTCGTACAAATGGACTGAAGGAATCAGCCGAAATTTATTATGTATGTATGTATGTATATGTACATACATTGTGTATTTGCAATCGAAAAGTTATTGATAGCCAGGCGTGTGTATGTGTGCATTCGGCAATCTCCCAGCGGCGCTACGAAGGTATAACCCCCCACAACGCCGTAACGCCTGCGCGCTAATTTCGAAATTGTCAATTACTATTGACAAACGCAAGGTGCAACAGTCGTACGTCAGCGGTAATCCAACAAAGCCCAAAAGCAAGTCAACAATAATACTAACGTGGTCGTCTGCAGCTAAATGTAAATGTGTGTGCGAGTGTGTGCCTGCAATGGGCATAAACAACGGTGGACGTCGAACGTATGGCTGCAGGTCTAACCCAGTTCAGAATTATTGGCAATTTGGCTGGCATGCACAGCAGCAACAGCAACAACAAGCTTTGTGAGAAAAGCATGCAAACACATACAAAACCCAACACACACACGTACACATATACACTCACTGGGCACGCAGATGGCACCTGAAGCTTATTGGGTTTATAAACAGCACATTTTAAAGTGCATATGTGTGTGTATGTGTGTCTTCATGCAATAGTGTTTCGTGCTCATTAGTCTACTCACCTGTCTGCCAGTGTATGTGTGTATGTGTGTCGGTGCATTGACAAATTAAATTTGATTGTTGTTTGACAGTCAACTGGCAATCATCAAAATACTCGCAGCGAACACCAATCGCCGGCGGTCCTCACATCGACAACAACTACAACTACAACAACACATTACAAACGCATATTTTGCTGGTTTATGGAAGCATTACGTTCATCGTGCGTGCCACATTTGTGTTTGTGTTGGCAAATTGCAAATTATCGAAAGTAATTTTCATTGATGCAACACAATGCCGACAATGTGGTAATACTGGCAATGGCTAATAAATTTTGTGCATTTACTTCGGTTTATGGAAACTTAAGTGAATGCAATTAATGGCGATTACAATTTGGAAATTACTTTGACGCACACACATACATACATAGTATGCTTTTGTGTGCATGACTTAACGGTAACGTTGCAAAGAGCAACGGGTTGCAAAATTGAGTAGATGTAGCCTTATTTAGCTTGCTCGATAAAAGCGGCTTAATGTTTGTAAATAAATTTAGTTCTAAAATCGAATAAAAGTAATTTACACCAAATTCTTTACTTTTTTATTGAAATGTTAAAGGATCAAGAAATATTAGATTTCCAATATATTATGACATTTACATTTTTGAGAACTGAAAACTTTCTTTTATGAACTGAACATGGTATATTATGGTATGGTATTTTCCCAAAGGAAACCTTTAAATATACAGCCATACCCGTCTGTCTGCCCGTCGGTCTATCAATCCGTGTATATATGTATATACGAACTGATTCCTCAGTTCTCTTCCTTTCTTCTTCTTTGTTGACGAAGACACCGCTTACGCGGTTATAGCCGAGTTACAACAGCGCGCCAGTCTTCTGCACCATGTAATAGGACAGGGATGATGAGTGACTAGTAGAGTTTGGTCTTTGTTCGTCGAGAGAGAAGTTTACTTCTCAATTGCCTACTCAGTCCGAAGAAGCACCTGTTGGCAAGAGTTATGCTGCGTTGGTTTTCAAGGCCGACGATGTTGTTGGTGTTTGTGGCCAATCAATCGATGTCATTGGCGTACGGCAACAGTTTTACACTCTTATAGAAGATTTACCTTCTCTGTCCTGCTCTGCAGTTCGAATTATCTGACGGAGCTTTCGGTAAAGTCAGTTTACACAGTCGTATTACTTTTGCGGGATTCACATATATCGACATAAAGGCAGCTCCTTTTCGCACTGTCAAAAGAAGCTTTAAAATCAACGAAGAAGTGGTGTGTGCCGATTCTGTCTCCATCGGTATTTTCCAAGATTTGGCGCATGCTGAATATCCGGTTTATTATTGATTTTCAAGGTCTAAAGCCACACTAATAAAGTCCAAGCAGTTTGTAGACGGTGGGCTTTAATCTTTCACACACTACGCTCGATAGAACCTTATATGCGATATTTAGGAGGCTTATCACACGTTAGCTGGCACGGATTGTGAGGTTACCCTTTTTGTAGATTGATCAGAGCGCACTTAAATTCCAATCGTTGGGCATGCTTTCGTCCGACCATATTTTACAAAGAAGCTGATGCATGCTCCTTATGAGTTCTTCGCCGCCATGTTTGATTAGCTTGGCGGTCAATCCATCGGCCTCCCCCGCTTTGTTGTTCTTCAGACGGGTAATTGCTATTCGAACTTCTTCATGGTCGGGCAATTGAGCGTCTGTTGCATCGTCATCGATTGGTGAATTGGGTTCGCCTGATGTTATGCTTTCTCTGCCATTCAGCAGGCTCGAGATGTATTCCCCCCATAATTTCAGTATGCTCTGGGCATCAATCACTAGATCACATCTGGGGGCTCTACAAAAGTATGCTCCAATTTTGAAACTTTCTGTTAGTCACCGCATTTTCGCAGAATTTTCGAGCCTTACCCCTGTCAATAAAGTGTCTATCTTTATTTTTCTGCAAATGCGTTTCGTTTCCCTCTCTAACTCTCGATATCTATCCCATCCCGCACATGTTGTGGCCGATTGTAACATCGCAAGGTAGGCAGTCTGTTATCTAATTGGGTTCCTTAACGACTTACCAAAGTGGTTAGTAGAAAACCTCCAAATATGTTAATTTTTCTCAGCATTCCGACTTTTAAGTATTCTACAAAGTACGCCTACATTTCTTTGACATAGGTTTTTAGACTTCCAGAAATAAATATCAATACTTATTTTTAAATTTCTGTATGCTTAATGTTTGTGGTAGTTACTGAGGAGGTTCAGTAAAAAAAATTTAGAGGCTTGAAAAGTTTATAAAAGAAGTTTTGATTTATTTGAACGGCATTACTCCGCAAGTCAGCCTTTAATGATGGATTCGTAAGCTTACTTTTCTATAGATATGTATATCTACATTTTCTCTTTTATATTTTTTTATTTATTTTATCTTAGCCGCATGAAAATATATAAAAACAAACAAGTCGTTGCCTACATTTAGGATAAAGTTGAAAAATATTACAAGGATTAATTTAAAAAAATCATCTACTAACAAGAATCATTTAAATGAAACTCATCCGAATCGATTTGGAAGAGGGAAAAATAATGGGAGAAATCACTATAAGAATATGCCTGGCGATTTATTAGATACTAGCAGCCCGTCCTCTTGATGGTTTAAGTGGCGGGCACTTTTGAAAAATTAAAAAATAAAAATAATAATAAAAAAAAAATTAAAATACCAGTAATAAATAATGAATTCAGTCGTTTTACATATATATTTGCCACTGCGCGTGCTCAATTCTGCTAAATAGCAGCGACAACGTCGAATTTCTTGCTTTGATTCTATCGGCTCTGTTAGCCGCCAAATCGAACATCATATAGAATTCAATTTACACCTTCTCTATACTTTACATTCTCTGGCCCGGTTCGCTTTTCAGAATGCATCGCAAACAACGGCAACGGCGCTACGGCCGTTTTGTTTACTTTTTGAATTTTTTAATTCGTAATATCTTTTGAATGGAAAGTCCAATTTAAAAAAAGAAATGCGCTGTCGTGGGACACCAGGCAGGTAGAATCGATACAATTTGCAAAAAAAAATTGTGCTTAATTTTATTTTATGTAGGTTGTCCTGATTTTTCTCTCAAATTTCCCTGATTAGTTGTTATTTAAGTACAGATAAGTATTAAGAAAATTTAGTATTTTAAGAAATAATGAATTACGTAAAATAAAAAAATAATTCAAATTATATCTAAATAAAAATTGGTAAATATTTTTTTGTTTTAAACTATCAATTGTTATTACAAATGATATAATAGAGCTATTTTATGCTTTTATTTGTAAAATAGCGTCAAGTTTGTTAGACCAGTGAATAATTTTACATTTTACATATTAGGTGACATCACCACTCTACCTCCTCTTTTTATCTTCCATTCTACTGTCAACTCTACTGTCGTCCTACTGCCGTTGGCAAATATAGGAAATATTCAAGTTAGCGGGAACGACAACTGTCGGCCTGCAGTCGTGTAGTCGTGCAACTGTCAAAATAACAGTGTCCATAAGAACGTCTGTATTTTAATATTTGGCAGATGTAGTTTGCAGTCTGTCGCGCTCCATGTGTTCCGCACTTCACTCAAAACTAATTTGCATACACAATAATGTTACAGATTTTCATGCCTAATTATTTTGCAAAACCTAAAGGTAGGCTATAACTAGCGTTCTTACAGTCTTTTTCTTACGGGTTATTTCCTCAAAGCCTGCGCCAAAAAATATGCAACAATTCAACTCCCCATAAACGTATGTATTTGGTGCAGCATGGCCGGCATGTACACAAGACAACACAGCTGTCCATTTTGCATGTACACAATATCGTTGTGGCCATACTAATACCTTTCACTTCAATAAAATTTTAATATTTTGTTCAAAGTGAAATTTTTTTTATGCAAAAAATAAGTAAAAATTGGTAAATATTTTTTTGTTTTAAATTATCAATTGTTATTACAAATGACATAATAGAGCTATAATAGAGCAAGACCTAAAAGTAGGCTATAACTAGCGATGATACGGGTTATTTCTTACGGATATTTCTTACGGGTTATTTCTTACGGTTTTTACTATCACTTTTTTTTCAGTTAGCTTCCGCAGCAAAATCCTATCTTCTGCAAGCCTGCCGTAAGGAACTTCGTTCCAAAACTATTTTATAGGTAGTTAAATAGTCTTGACCGTAAAATAATTTATTTGGATAAGGATTAATATAAACACATAAATAGCATGGTTTGAATTTGGTTAGCATTTTCATTAATGTTTAAAATGAAAAAAGTTGTTGTAGTGACATAACTACAATAGTGGGACATATGCTACCGCGGAGTTTTTTGCAGACATTATGATGTTCTTCAATATTGTTGTACATTATTTTGTTCTATCGCTAATAGCTTCGGCAGCGCATTCGACGAAAGACATTTTAAGACTCATTTTTCTACTCCTTCGGTTACATTGTTCAAATTTTACCAAAGATCCCTAATTTTTTTCAAAATGAAATGTAGCCTATGTCAAATTGGAAGAATGTAGCATTCTATTGGTGAAAGAATTTTTTAAATCGGCCCAGTACTTTTTGAGCCTATTCATTACAAACATACAAACATACAAAAATAGGTACAAATTTTTCCTCTTTATAATACTAGTATAGATATTTTCGTCCCGAGTCGAAACAAATTTTTTAACAGTTATTAGTTTGTATATGTTATGTAAAAGTTATTAAAGTACTATTCTTCCTTGAACACAGTATTATGAAATAAATGATATTTTACACCTACGAGTGAACCATTTAGCACTTTTAGTACCTCTTGGTTCTCTCAGACACAAACTCATTATAACATCGTTGAAATGTTCACTTTTTGGCACTTGGTCGAGTAAGTTAGATACTTCTTAAAATATGCTCTCTTTCTTAAGCTGTTTGTGACAATCTCACTTAGATCAGCAACTTCTTCTAAAATTGGTATAAATAGGTTTATCAAACTAATTAACTTTTCAGCGCAATATTTGAAGAAGTCGAACCTATATTCCGTTCTGACACGGACTCTGAACGGCCTTATTTAAAAAAAAATTAACATTTAACTAGCTTCCTAATGATGATCAAATGTCTTTATAAAACCACTGTTAGGAATCATTATCTTCATAAACTCACTATTTTTAGCTTCATGCGGCTCACGCATTGCAGAACCGACCTGATCCAAAGTTTCTTGTTCCAACTATTATATTGTCCTTTCAGCAACAGCTACCCGCGCCAGTAGCCTCTATAGAAATAAAAACTACAACTATAACACAAAACAGCACTTGAACCTGAACACTGCGTGTTTTTAAAGCGGTTATCCTTACTATTTCCGTTAAGTTATTATAAGATAATATTGCACCCGGGTTTCCGGCGAAACAATGGCTTAGATACTTGCAACATAAATAATTTTATTGTTGTATTATTTTTCCAAGTTCTGCAGTCAGCTAAAACAAAATATTGTTTTCCGAACATCGCGAGAAGTGGATAAAGAAAATCGCTAAAGACTACCGTTGATGAGGTAGCAAACAACAGCAACACCAAGAACAACACAATTTCAAAATAATAATCACCGCAGTAAAACAACTCAAATACAAACTGTCGCGGTAGGGACAATAAAAACAATTATTGCAACTCCCAAGTAGTACAATAGAAAATTCACTTCCACCAACGCTTAACAACTTGTAACAAAACATTTGCGATACCAAGCGATAGCAATTGTTGGTGCGAACGGGCAGCGCAAAACTACAAACGCTACAGCAAAACAGTTGAATGCATATTTTATTGGCCTCCTCAGTTGCCTTGCGGGCGCGCGTCACTTTTTTCTCTCACACTGACACCGTCTCTCTCCCTCTTTTACGCTCTTTAGACTGTCGGTCTCACTTTGAATACACAAATCCAGCAACAAATTAGAAGAACTCATTGTTGCAAAGCTAAGAAATTCAACAAGGCTGTTTAAGGCCCCTAAGCGGGAGAACTGAGACTGGGAAGCGGTTGTGGCGCAAAGATCTGCCGTGTCTGACAGACAAGCAGATAAATGAACAGTTGAACGAGATAGACAGTTAGCCTGACTGGTTGGGGGTGTGAGGTGTGTGTTGTTGCAGCATACAAATAAACGCATAGTTTGAAGTTAGACAAAGGAGTTTACAAAAAACCTATAGACAAAAGGTGACAGCGTTCACAAGGTGAGACAAATGAGTAGACAAAACGTTGAAGACAGCCGTTAGCTAGCGGCAAAGGAGTTGCAGAGCAAAAACAAAAAAATATAGCAATAAAAACTAACGAAAACAGGACAAAAATAATACCTTCCGAACCACAGTGGTGAGTGTGGGGCGGTTGCATAAATTTAAACAGGTAGCTGTACTTTTGGAGCTCACTGTGGCAACTTTCTCTAAGTATTTTGTGTTAAAATTTGCAACATTTATTTATCTGTGGATGTTGTGAATATATTTATATGTATGTATGTATATATAATGGATGTATTTACCTTCATGCTAATACCTATTCGGATACAGTCAAAGATACAATGGGATATTATATACTCAAGGATAGTAACAAAGTTCAGATACTTTTTCAGTTTTTATACCCTTATGCTATGCTCAAGGAGGATATAACCAGACAATATAATAACTGCTTTACCTCCCTCATAGTCCATTCTTTTATCTGGAGTAGCATGCATCTAGGTTTTGAGTCAAAATGTAGGCAACGTTTTTGGGAACTTGAAGTAACAAATTAAGTATTGCCTACATTTCGGCTAATACTTTCAATGAAAAACCGTATTTCCAATATTTTCGAAAATAAATAAAATAACAGTTTTACCAACGAAAAAAAAAATTTTTTCAAACAAATTTGTTGCACATTATACTACATTCTCAATTTTTTTGTGACCCACAGCATTAATATCGTTCCTACCCAAATCGAGCACTTCCTTACTCACTCACTCTTCCTTACAAGCCAAGCCAAAAAAAGTTTTGAATTTGCGGTGAAATTTTGCAAACCGAAAAAACCACATTGCCGAAAGTGGCAGTGCATTTTAATGTTACAACTACCAATGAGTAAAAAACGAGCATGCAAAGAGTAATGAAATACGAATGGCAATTGCACTCAAACCACTAACGGTATTGCATGAAATTGGCATAAATTGTGTCTGTTGCAACCACAGTCATGAATGATCGAACCCCCACCACGCCGCGCTGGCACAAGGGCTAAGGGACTCAAAACATTTGCTAACTGGCTGGTTGAAAACACTTCGACCGCAATTCCTGTACTTCACTTATTGGTGGTGGTACTGGCAATGGTGGCACCAAAGACACGAAAAACTATTGTTTTCGAGTTGTTACAAAATTTGTTGAGCCGTTTGTGCCTGTAAAGGTGTTCGGTGACCAACACTTATTTTCAAACACATTTTCGATTGGCAATGCTGACATTTTACTGTTCACGAACTTGTGTAGACTTGATGTTTTTGGTTGCTACCGAGAGGTGGCAGAGAGTTCAACTGAAAGAAGTTCGAGAGAGAGTGGAAATATTTTTTTTTATTTATTCGCTATAGCCATTGCTCAATTTTGGAACTATCATTTTAGTTCCGCAAAGTTAATATTTTTCGACTTTGTTTAGGTATAAGTTCTGAAATAAGCCAGTCTTTATTGGTAATTCGGAAAATTATTATTTATTGATACAATATGCTCGTTTTTGTGTTCCTAAATTTTCGCTATATTAAAAGCATCTTTAAAGTATGCTATAGTTTTGGAATCTGCTAATCGTTGCCTACATTTAAGATGATCTTTAAAAATTTTGCAAGTAAGTCGGTAAGATACTAATAGAATCTAAGCGGCTTCAATGGAAGGAAACATATCGGTTTGGATTCATGTTTCTGAAAAAACTGAGTTTTCGAGCTTTTTAAGGATGAACCGAAGACCTCCGTTCTGCTGCAGATAAACTTAAAAAAATTTACAACTAAGTCGATTAGATACCAAAAGCATCTAATCGGCTTCAATGCACAAAGTTATGAGCTCAGAGCTCAAGTTCCCGGATAAATTGGGATTATTAGTATTTCTAACTACTCTTTTGGACATTTAATAGTTAGGTTAGCATCTAATTGCATCTAACTCTCGTTCCCTATTTATTAGACTTCCTCTTTTTAACTATTTTAAAATGTAACTTCTTTTTACTCGTTGCATAAATTAAATAGAAACTATATATAGAAAAATTTTATCGAAAGAAAAATTAAATAGAAACTCTATTATAGAAAAATTTTATTGAAAGCGTGTTTGTATTAATTAGGCATATGTTAAGTAAGAAAACCACTTTCTTAACAAACTTTACTACAGCTTTATACCCGCTATTACCCACTTCGTGCCTTAAAAAATAGAGAGAAATACGATTTATATGAATTAGAAGCAAAATAAGCGAAGCGGAGCTCAACCAATCTAATAAATAGAAATATCAACATGTCATGCAAATTGCCAATGATAGACCGACAAAAGCAAGCAAAGTTAAACAGGAAATGATAGAAAAAGCTTGGAGATAGAAGGCGGCTAGTAGGAAAGAAGAAAAGTTGCACAGACGACAGAAAAAAATTATTATTTCTCGTTAAAATTGTCAACAATTCTCCAAGCTTCTTGAAATGGCAGAGAATTTGAATTTTCCGACCACAAAACTTTTGTACATCTTATTTAGTATTGATTTCTGGTACCAGTCGAATGTATTGGACTTAGATTTCAACATGCAGAGTTCGTTGGCTTACCTTCAAACCTGTTAGTTATATTTATACTAAGAAAGTTATCGTATTAGTCATTCAGATCGTCCACCTCACAAAGAGGTCTATAAAGCATGCTTACTTCAAACAAATGCACTTTTTGTTGCCTACATTTGTGCACGAAGGCAAAAACGCCAGAAAAATATACCTACTGGAAATAAAAAAAAAAAAAAATTCTTTAAAAATCATTTGGAATGTGAAAAAAATTATTACAAACCTCACACCATTTCGAACGCGCGGATTTCCATGCAGGCAACACTAAATGTATTAGAGGACGTTGCATAAGTTTGTGCCACCAACTCAAAGCTGTGTTGCTCATAGCTTATTGTCATCGCTTCAGCTACTCTTGTGGTTGTTTTTACTGTTTGTTGCTGTTGCTTCTAGCTCTACTGCTACTACGTCTTCTGCCCCAGTAGCATATGTATGCCAGCGCTGTTCTGCTGCTGATGTGCAACATTTGTGGCAACTTTGTTAAATGAGCTCGAGTGCGGTGCATGCAACTTATTAAGATGTCGACAAGGCAGCAATTGTGGTTACGAGCAGCAACAAGCCATGTAACTGTGTACGCATAACGATGTACCTCGGGTGAAACGAGCGAGCTCTAATGAAGACGAAAAGGACCGGGAAGAAAATAAGCCAGCACAAATAGCAAAGAGAGCACATAGTTACAAAGTGTGCGTGTGTAGTGGTACGTATGGCAAAAACCGTTATGTTTATGGCTTCCGCACAGACAAACATACACATACATACATAGTTTTACGCACGTAATATGATCATTGCACCGCTGTCGGCAGAAAAATGTTGCAAATAACAACAATAACGGGAACATATGCTTAAGCAGCAGCAAGCGGGCTGACATTAAGAAGAGCATGCAACTTAAGAAATTGAATTGTCAGTCGCTACGTCGGTGGCTTGTACGGTTGACATAGGAAGACTCGACATTTAATAAAACTGACAATGCAAAGTGCACTGGAAATTCAAGCAGAGGTGTGTCGCCGACAGTGTGAGTATGTTCGTGGGGTTTGCTGAGAAGGCAGCGCAACAAGCGAGTGGAAATAAAGCATCCTCGCATGTATTAGATTTCTTCAAGTATTTTTCCTTATTTCCTTTCTTAGCTGGCAATTTGTCTATTTTAATTTTCACTCTCTCTCTCTCTCTCTCTCCCTCTTACAAATAAATATTTATACTATGTTTACATTAACTGATGCAGACACCTTTTGCAGAAATTAAATACTGAAGGAGTATAATTTATTATTTATTATAATGGGAATCTTTTTGCATTCTCTCTTTTTCTTCATTTTATAAGCAGATACTTGAGTAAATATTTTCTGATTTAAATGGAGCGAAAACCGGCTTTATTTCTGATAGCATTTTTCCCCCTTTTTTAAGCTTTTTTGATTAACTATCTCGTAGAAAGGTTTCTCTAATTTTTCTCATGTAAATATCTTAGATAGAGTCTAAAACGGTGTAATGTGAGAAATTAGAAAAGAATGATATTCTTCTAAGATATATTATTAATTGAATTTATGAGAAAACTGTTAAGCGAGTGCTTATTTATTGAGTGATTTTTCTCTTTGACGTCACAAGTTTCTAACTTCCTATTATGTTGAGAGCAGAAATCTATCAGCTTACTACTCGCCCTACTTTTAATATTTGTGAGTTTAAATATCGAATGATTGATACTATTCATAACTTTAATTAAAATTAATATTTGAAATAAAAATGAGATAACTTACTCCCTAAAATCAAAAGAGAAGCTCAGTAATTGAAATGTAGTGCACTACTTTTAGGTTAGATTTCAATTGACCGACTTTAACAGTTTTAATATCACATTACAAATATGTTGAATATGTAAAATTTACTGATTGCAACCCTGACAAATATTCGACTTTCTTAGCTGCCAGTTCACAGCGAAGTTGCCACAAATCTACAATACCTATATCAACATATCGGTACTGCGAAATTTTTTTGAGCTCTATGGATCTTCTGTGAGCTCGGCAACCGGATATTCTGTGACTAAGACTGTCTTGCGGCTCAAAGTGGAAAGTAAGGGATTTTCTGAACTTCTTGCTTTTAACAAAGTTTATCTCGCCTCGATTGTGAGTATTCTAACAGTACACTATCTAATAGGCTTAGACAGAGCGAGGCTAAATATCTTATCAAATGCATCTGGCAAAAGCTGCGTGGAAGAAGGCGAGGTGGAGTCGTCACTTCCTTCTCTACTGTCCAGCTTTTGTTGAACTGCAACTAAAATATCCTGACAGACACTCCTTCCAGGACCTAGAAAAGTATTTTAAGTCGAACGCTATCATTGGTACAATAACCAGCCCTACAAAGTATCCTAACTTAACTTATCCTTGAGAGTTATAAGTTATACTGTCCTAACTCCTGAAGAAGATTAACCTTCCTCTTTGAATGGTTTTTGAAGCAAGATATGGCTAGATCGGTCAAAGGCAGTCTAATACCACCTCATAAATTACAGCCTCTTTCTTTCGTTGGCTTTTAAGACTTATATAAAAAAGACACATATTCATACATATTCTAGAAAAATGGGAAGCCAAAACTAAACCAGTTAGCTAAATATTCAAACTTAATTTACTGACTTATAAAACTTTTTTCTTTGATACTTTAGAGAAAACGCATATTTCGAGCTTCTTAGTGACTCCAAGCTTCTTCAAATGGTTTATAACGGTTTGGTGACGACTATGCCGGTCTCTTTCGACCAATTCAGCGATTTTATCGCAATTTTCGACGACAGGCCTTCCGGAGCGTGGCGCATCTTCGACCACCTCTACACCAGAACGAAAACGTTGAAACCATCTTTGTGCGGTAGAAATGGAAACTGTATTGGGTCCATAAACTGCACAAATTTTATTGGCAGCTTGAGATGCATTTTTGCCTTTATCGTAGTAGTACTATAAAATTTGCCGTATTTTCTCTTTATTTTGCTCCATGTTTGCGACGTTATGACTCACGAACGACTTAAAAGAAACGACAATCAATCAAACACGTGAGCTTTCCAAAAAGGTATAGCATGCGTTTTGTAGAATTTTAAAAATGCCTACATGTAATTTCTTCCTTGCTGTCAAACGTCTTCGCTAATATGAAAAATCGCCATGTTTAGAATACGAATGCTACCTGTGCTTGTGAAAAATTGTTTTTTTTTTTAAACAACTTTCTCCAAAGCTGCTTTTTTATCAGTACTATATCACCCCAACTCATTTAAATGCCCATGAATTATGTATGAATATTATCCAAACACGCTTTTTGGTGTTGCAGTGGAGGGGGAAGAAAGCAGGTGTCACATACCATAAGTCAACAAATCAAATAACTGTAATGATGCAAGAATGACAACAATAAAGCAAACCATATTGTTTTTTTTTATAAAAACGTGACAAAGCGAATTGAAGAGACCAAGAGAAGGAATAAATTAAGGACACCACAAATTATTTATTTTGGGCACACAAGCAATCAATCGAAACTGAGAAACCTTAGCGATTGCATAACTATTAGCACAGTTATGTAACAAACACTTCCTAAAAAGCAAGACAAATTATTTTCTACACTGACTATGAAGCGATGACAAAGTGATTTACACACATGAGCACGACAGACAAGTGGCAAGCCATACAAATGTGTTGTGATTAGATGAAATGAGATTGCAATGGCATCAATAATATTGACAAGAACGAAGTGTGAAAGTTATTGATGACTTCACTTAATATTTCACTACTGCCTTTCTATGGACATTGCTGGGCTGCGCAACCTGTACGCGCTGTGTTGAATTGTCGTTCGTGTTTGCTCGTTTATTGTATGCACAACATTGGCTGGATTTGTGGCGCCGTTATGACCGTTAACGCTTAAAGGAAATTCCATTGAAAAAGGCTTTGTGCAAGTGCGAACATATATAGCGTATATGTATATGTTCTTCATAAATACATACATATTATATACACCTTTGCCTTGTATTTGTTGGTTTTTGCTTTTCCTGCCAATCAAATGATCACTTAGGTGACATAACCAGAAGCATTTTATCTATTAGAGAAGCCGGAAAAGTGGTCAGTTGAGATGAATGCTTTGTAGTGTAATAAGTGGATTGATTATTGTAGTTGTCAGCTTTGATTGCTGATACCGTAACAGATAGTTACCTTAGCTTAAGGTGAATATGAGGATTTTAATGGGCATCTGCTTTTGGTATATAAATATAAGAAAACCTTCTACTAAATTAAGAGAAATGAACGATTTTCGATAAGTTCAACAACCCACCTGTTATGAGAAGTAATCGAGATGTTATCGATATTTTATCGATTGTCATATGTTATCGATAATAATCGATGTTTTTAATGCTGGATGACTCCGAAAATTTCTTCTTATCTACGTCTTTGTATTTCACGAATTTTCTAAACATCTTTTTTTATTTAAAAAACCATGGTTAAAAAAGCGATAAATAATCGATTATTACTCATATAGTTATTAAAGTTATCGATAAAATACACAACATAAGCAAAATCTAAAACAAAATTTGATAATCAGCATTTTAAAAGTAAATATAAAAGATTAGATGCCCTCAATGTGAAAAAATTGTTCAACCTCAAACTCAGCAGGAGTTACCATATTTGACACAATTATTAAAACACCGAAAACCATTCAATTTAACATTCTTCATGACATTACGTATTTTAAATTCATTTAATAAAAAAAAAACAATCATAATGTTCCATTCATTTCATTATTTACCTACTCTTATGAAAATCGCATTCCAGTGTAGTGACGTATGAGTGACATTTTCACTTTAACCAATTGCGCATAAAATTGATTTAAACAATGAAATTTATTGACGAGGCAAATGAACCAGCGAAAAAAATATTGAAATCACTTTATAGCATTTCAATAAAACAAGTGAAAATAACTGCATTGATAGGTTTCAAGTAAAAACAACAACCTATATAAGAAAGGGGCATTTAATGATTTCGCAAATGCAAGCAAAAATAAATGCAAAATATTTACGTTAATTGACTGTAATTAAATCGAATTTGTATGACATTTAACGGACATTGATTGAGTGGTCAAATGGTTGGCGAAGTGCGCAGCGGAGCAACCGACTTGTGGTGGTTGACTTTATCGAGCAAATTATTTATTGCTCAATAATAGAAAACATGGCGGGTCATTTCATTTGTGTTTTGGGAACGAAATAAAAAATATTTTTAAAGTACTATATGATAACAATCACAGAAGTGGCAACACAATTAAGAAACTAAAAAGTAATATTTATATTGAAATCTATATTAAAATTAAAAATAAATTAAAATTAATTTAAAAAAAATTAATATTGAAATTAAAATTGAATTTAAAATTAAACTTAAACTTAAACTTAAACTCAAACTTAATATTTTAAATTTAATAAATTTATTATATTTAATATATACATTCTTATTCCAATGAAAAATTAGTAGTAATTTTCTAGTTATATGACTAAACTGAGCCAATTTCTTCAGCAAAAATGCATACAAGCTAATTTCGAAATTTTTCTGTACCCAACTTAAGTTTTATTTCATTAGCGAAAACTTTGACATTAGCTGCTCTCTATTATTCACCGAGTTTATTTTTTTTTTTTTTTTTTGTATCTCAAACTACAACGTTTAAGAACCCCTGCTTCCACCGCACGTCCCAACGTTGGCAACGCCACCGACATTTACAAGACTAATTTCAGTCAATTAATAAAGTTTTTACTTAAAAGGCACCAAAGACGCATTGGGCAACAGTTTTGCTACACAAGCGACCAAACCAAACCAACTTTGCTGGCAATTCGGTGGCATGCAACATACCATACACGCACATACAACGCGTGCTTGCCATCGCGTACCACACAACACAAGATGCAACAAAACTCATAAAAGCAAAGCGAAACAACAGCTAAACAACATTCTATTACGGCCGTTTTCTGCAAATTGCGTCTTAAAAGGTTTCTACGGCAACTTTTGCCAGCAAATAGTCCGTCTAAGCAACTGGCATCATCAAGAATACAAAAAAAAACAAAAGCAAATCGAAAACAGTACGCACGAAAGCGACAGCAACCACTGAAGTAGCAAGCGACATTTGTTGGCATTTTTTGGCCTTTTTGCTGATTTGTTTTTGTTTTTGGCTTTCCTACTCTTCCACTGCTTTGTTTAAGCACTCGCTGAGGCCTCATAATTGGCAACAGCGATGAAATTTCGCCATGTAAGACACTTTTTGGTGGCAGCAAATGCTGCAGCAGGGAAAAATTAAAGGCTTAGTCTAAAAGCACAAAAGTTTTCAACTCAAAAGTTTGTTTTGAATTTGACGCATAAGAGTTTATTTCTATGTGTCTTCCCTTTTTCACTTACACATACTGGCCATAAATTATTTTATACCATGCGGACTAAAATACTATATAACAGTGCTATGTTAAGAAGCTCCAAAACAAAGTAATAAAAATTGTCATGACTCAGACTGCAGAATTCTTTTGAAAGATGTAAATACCTATGCGATTAAAACTACGCAGCTCCGAAAGTCACTTCTGAGAGTTGTCATAATTTCCTTTAAGCATGATACTTAAGTATTGGATTTTGTAGAAAGGTAGCGAGCAAGGCATTAATAGCAAAAACATAGAATACAATATTTGAAAATTAAGTAAATATTATATAATATCAATCAGTACATATAAAAACAGATTAAACTGACTTACTACCCTTTGTGTACATACTATATGTTATTGTTATACGAAATTATGTAAATATACAAAGCAAAAAAAAATAATAATAATAATTTTGAAGAACATTGATGTTAAGGGGGTATTCTAGTCTAGAAGCATGAATTTCAGGTAATTTTTAAAGTGTCGTAAAAAAAGGCAATTAATCTTTTTAGTATCCATGTTTTTATTAGTTATTTATTAATTTTTGAAAAAAATTTTTTTATCACTTTTTCTGACTATTTCGAATTAAAAAAAAAATAAAAATTTGGGGATGGGGCTAGTTCCAACCATAGACAAGCCTCTAAAAAAGACTCTATAAAAATTTCAAGTAAATCGATCCAGTAGAACCTGAGAAATCGTGGGTATTGTTCCGAAAAACTCAGTTTTGAGAAAAACGCGTGTAAAGTTTCGCGTTCCGGCCGAATCAGTTTGGATGCCGGGTCAGAAAAATGCCTATATCTCCGAAAATAATTTGAATTTTGAAAATATCTCTTGTACGCATATTCTTGAATAGTTAAACCTTGAAAATATAAAAAAATCGATTTTTTTAAATTTCTAGACTAGAATACCCCCTTAAATAAATTGTTCAATATCAACTATTTATTTGTCGATACTTTTAAAACGACTTCGTATATGGATATTTTTCGATTATTAGACAGATATCGATAATTTTTGATATTCATTGCAAATGAAAAAACCCGAAAATTACTTTTAAATTTTAGTAATTACCAATATTTTGTATAATGTATATTAGGGTGGGCCAGAAAACTCAATACTTTTTTCGCTTGGTTCACAAAAAACTAATCTAATATTATGTTAACTTCCTACGAAGAAACAATTATCGATAATTCGATATCAAAGTATTATTGTTCACAACACGTCAAATTTCTATCTTTGCGTCTTAAGAAAGCAATTTGATTTGCTAGTATATTCCCTTGCGAAATAATAAAATAAGCAAAACTTTTTATAAGACAGAATAATCAAGCAGTTCACTGCAAATAATAACCTTTACTTTAAATATATATTTTCTAATTAATAAATATTAGACAAAAACAATTTTCTGACTCACCACAAGCTTTGGATGGCCGCAATTTTTTTTGGAGAAGAGTTGGTATAGAAAATTTTACTAATATGTTCATCTCTATGACGTAAAATTGAGCCAAAATCTGAGCAAAACTTTCTTATTATAAAAAAAAAATTAAATTCAAAATTTATTTACAGTTTTTTATTAAAATTTTAATGAAAAAAAACACATGTCTTATATTTTCGCAAATTGACTCTACCAGCGGCTAACTTAAATTTTATAAATAAACTTGTAAAGAAAACAAAATATACAAAATAAATAGAATATATTTTGTCAAATTTAGTTAAATTGTTAGTAAAATAACAAAATTATTATTTAAGATAGAAAAATATGTAACTACAAAGGTATAGCTTTGTCAATATACAGTGAAATTTCCCGTTACGGACATTCCTTATAACCGCTTACCTTCTATAACCGGACAAATTTCATGAACACAACGTTTTTATCAATGCAGTTCTAATAGCCGGACATGAGTAGCTTACAATGATTGAACACGGACCTCATCTGATTTGCGGCAGCTCAATGGAAACTAATAGGATGATTGCCATTCATACACCCCAGCCTAACATTGGCTCGCATTAATTAGTTCAATATACTATAAGAATAAATGTAGTTTGAGTTTCAGCTTCTGCCTCTAAGAGTAGAGACGCACCTATGTATGTGTGGACAGCTCCCATAGCCGGACAACAAAAACACTGCGACAGCGGGTATCTGGTATTGAGGAATTTTACTGTATATAAATTAATTTTTTTTTTTATTTAATTTTAGTGGCGAAAACACCATAAGGATCGTAATCGAAACCTGCAGTAATAAGGCAAATACGGAATCTTATTAATGAACAAAAAATAAAAATGTTATACAAAATATATTTAGCAGAAATATAAGACCGATTTGTATCAAATTTTGTCAGTGAGTTCACTACTGTTTCACTTTAGGACAACGCTTGGAAATTATTCAAGAATATTATGCAAATCCACGTTCTCCGTTAGCTACTGTAAGAGCTTCTTCATCGTAAAATCATCTTTTTAGATGAGGTCCATTTCTGACTCAATAGCTTGGTCAACAAACAAAATTGATTGTCACTATTGGGGTGAGTCAAGTCTTCGTGCGGATCATGAAGTACAATTGGATCTCCAAAACTTTATTTTTTAGCGTGAAATAAGGCCGAAAAGGCCGTCACCATCAATAGAGACCGGATTAATGCGATGTTGATAGAGTGTTTTTTGCCGGAATTTGATGAAATCAATGCGGACGATCTCAATTTCCAACAAGACGGTGCGCCGCATCATGTTTCACGTCAAAATATCGACCATGACGAGTAAAGTTTGAAAACTCGTTAATTTCGAGAAGCGGTCCAGTCAAATGGCCGCCAAGATCATACGGTTTAACGTCTCTACATTATTTTCCCTGAGACTATGTTAAATGAAAGTCTTACGCCAATCAACGAGCACC
This sequence comes from Bactrocera zonata, assembly GCA_037783105.1. Classification (NCBI taxonomy): domain Eukaryota; kingdom Metazoa; phylum Arthropoda; class Insecta; order Diptera; family Tephritidae; genus Bactrocera; species Bactrocera zonata. Next base: position 175,144 of record JBAWJQ010002779.1, on the reverse strand, counting down.
TCTCGAGAAGCTCAGAGACAAAATAGAGCCCAGTATAACCAGGGTCATTGAAACTTGGTATAAATTTGAGGAGATATGCAAACGGAACCGCGGTGGTCATTTAGCTGATATTTGATTGTAATCATAAAATTATCTGCATAAAAATCAAAACAGAACTCATTTTGACTGTTTGGTTTCAATTTAACATCACGTCGTTCTAGTTGGTAAGCCCTTCACACATAATTATTGCTTCAATGCTTTTAAACGCACGCGCCTCATCTTAGAACAGGGACATATCAATGTACATATTTCTGTAGTATACTTCTTTAAGACAGCACTGATACTGCCGTCACTCAGTCGACAACCGTCGTATGTCAGCGCACGACACAACGGATGCGAAGTATAAATAAAAGCAGAAGAAGCAGCGCCAGCGATTCGAGAAGAAATAAAGCCTACGCAAAACTTGCCACGTTTTCGTTGTCAAAAACTAAGACAATGCGATTCCAAGACTGTCTCCAGCGCCAGAATTACTGCAAAGCAGGAAGAAACAAAAATAGAGAAACCTAGCAACAGAAGCGCAGTGCACTTTAAGCGCCGTCTACGAACGAGCGACTGTCTCCGGTACCTAGGCTCTACGCAGATCTATCGTGACACAAAGCAAATGAATTTACGCTAAAGTTGCTTATATTTACGCTGCAAATTTATTGTGCCGCACACACACACACACACACAGCGGTGACAGACCGGAAGAGCTTATAGCCAACGGAAGACGACTGCTTTGGGGCGAGGATGGGGGAAACCGAAGTTAAGCTCGTTGTTAGAGCGTTTAAGTAGCGAAATAGCGAATGCGTGCGCCTGTTGGAGCAGCAGCGGCGGCAGCGTTGCGTATGGTTGGGATTTAGCTGCCACTTGTCTTTGCATTAACTTCGTGCGGAGGATCTAACGGTTGCTTTGCTACTTCTACTTTCTTGTTTTATTGCAAATCTGCTGCCGCTGCGAATCTTAGGCCGGTTTATGTTTAGCATTTATTGTTGCTGTTGTTTTTTTTTTCGTTTTTGTTTTTCGGCTCTTCACTTTATTACGACGGCCAGCGGCTGCTGCCAAGGCAGTTTAGTCTTAACTAAAAGTAGTTAATCTTTGTTTAGCTTATCTCCTGCCGAGCGCATTTCAAATGAAGGCACACACATACATACATACATTATAATATACCAAAAAAATATTTGAAATTGTTTGTTCGTGTTTTTGTGCAAAATTCGGCGTATATTTCTCGGTGTGCTACAAATGTCATTGCAGGGAAATAAATTCCGAAATTGTTGAACACTTTCGTGCGTTTGTCAAACAATATAACTTCATTTCCAAAAATCTAGCGTAACAAGTAGAAATGCATTCGCCGTTAAAACAAACGTACGAAGAAGATAGCAATTAAACAAAACTGGTAGTTCAAAAAAACACAAAACAAATAAAAATTTAACTGAAAAAGAGTTATATGCTTTGCAAAATATATAGTTTTGGACTTATTTGTTATTATCTGTCAGACTTTATTTAGCACTTTTTAAGTGTATTTCAGTTTGAGGAAGAAGAAAAAATCAAACGGAGCCAAATCTGGTGATTACGGTGGTTGAACGTTAATGACATTCATTGCGCTTTTAACTTTAATTTCAGCCAGAAAAGTGGCTCGATGCGATGGTGCATTATCATCGTATAAATTTTCGACGGATGTTCTTCGCAAATGCCTCAATACGGCCAAATAAAGCTCCTTATTAACGGCATGTCCCTCTGAAACAAATTCATGATACACCAAACCACGAATACCGAAAAAACTGGGTATCGACGGCTTTGACGTGTTTTTTTTTTTTTTTTTTTTTTTGTTTCTGTTCGTTTTTCCCCTCCATCTCATGTCTCTTACACTTCCTTGACGATCTATCGACCGTCTTTGAAGCTTTGTACCACTCAGGGACTTGTGTTTTTAATAAAACTGAAGCACCGTAAGCCTTTTTCAAAATTTGCAACTATTCCGCACAAGAAATTTGGTTACAACTTACCTGCCAACTTAGCAAAATAATTTTTTTTGAAATATCATTTACTCGGGAAATTTAAATTGCAATTTCCGCGTAGTTCAATGTTCCACACTGCGCATTGGCGTCAGTCCGCACCTCAACTGATCTCCCACTTCGCGTCTCGTCTTTCACGCTTTCACGCCCCTCCTCAAACTCTTTGTGCCATTGAAACACCTGGGCACGACTAAGCGCACTATTACCATACACTCTTACAATTTTAGCGTACGTTTCCGAAGCTGTTGATCGCGACGCGTTGCTCTTGATTTCGTTTTTCCATTTTCGTGACGAGCACTACAAACACACGTCTACTCAACTTGACGCATCACGCGAACTAAACAAGCTAGAGCGATGGTACATATATCAATGGAGAGGGGAGGGACGCCGAAAAAAGAGAAAAGAAATTTCAAGGTCACAGGTTTACCACAAGCGCGGCAATAAAATCAGTCTCATTACTTAATTGTCAAACCTCATAGTGGTCCACTCTAAATATATTGTTAGGAGATTTTAGCATTTCTTCAGATACTATTTTATACCAAATTTCATGAATTTATTTCATAAACTAAAAATGTTTTCCATACAAGCATTTGATTTTGATCATACAAACAGATATCTACACAAGATCAAAGCGATTTCTTAAAAACTGAGAGTCTAGAGAAAAAAATAACTATTTTTAGCTAAAAAAATGAAAATTTTCTGAGAGACATAAAAGTAAGTTTACACCAAAGTTTATTACAGAAAGAAAATTTTACAACATAAAAATAACAAACCTAATAACAAAATTATAGTATGTAAATTTTCATATAAATTTTGAAGTTACATGAAAAATTCCGTATACAAAACTTAGTTGTTGGGCAGTCGAAAAATTATTTTCGTATTTCTAATCAAACTAGAAGTTATTTTTTTTTTATTTATACTAATAAATAAATAAATAAACATGTACCTTTTGGTTGACCAATTATTGCCATTTTTCCGCTAGAGACATTATTCAATCAGTGCAAAACTTTTTTCAGTGTAAATCGAAATTTTCAGAACGGAAGTGAGCGTACCATTGTTGTGCTACACGAACTAATACAGCATCGTCTTCGTAAACTTCACAAATTTCACTGGTGGCTTGCGTGGCATTCTCCCCTTTTTTTTACAAAAATTTCAAAATATAGCGGATTTCTTCATTATTTTCACTCATTTTTGAACAGCTGCAGCTTTTTTGTTAAACTTCCCCGAACTATTCTACTATAAAATACTTTTATGACAAATATTCAACAATGTTACTCATACGCCATAGCGAACTTGCAAGCTCTCTTTGGTATTTTGTGCTTATAGTTATAAACATTTCATGGATCCTTTATCTTCAACGTGACATTTTTTACAAATTAAGGAAATATGTGACACGCACTCATTTATATACACATTTACAAATACATACATACAATTGTAATTATATGTAATTGTATGCAATTCAGCTAATTAATTGGCTTGCGCCTGCACATCAGTTGCTCATTAACTTAATTATGAACTCATAAAAATGTTGGCTGTAAATTGAAATTTAATTTAAAATTTTTGTAAACAACAACAACAGTAGTAAAAATATACTAGCTGCATGTTGTTGTAGTGCGAAATTAATTTGTTGGTTGTCAATGCCAACCAAAAAATGCCAGACAAGCAATTGGCCTAGAGAAAAGCATTAATGAGCAATGTGAAGAAAGAACAACTGACGCAGACAAACACACACACACACGTGTAGAAATTATAAAAACTATTTTTATTTGTGTATGCGTGCAGTAGACTGAAAATAATTACAAAAGATGTAAGGTTATGAATGTAATTTTTTTTTTAATTGATTTTATGGACATAACTCGAAGCTCTCAAAGGTTAATAGCGCGCTAATACTTAGAAAATTAAAAAAAAATTACAAAAAATACAAAATTATTACTCGAAATAAAGTTTAAAGTTTTAAGGAAAATATGTAACAACAACAACAACTATAACACTGGCAGAATTTCCATTAATTAAAATATTCTCTACCTACACACTGTCTGTACACAAAACCAATTACTTTACTTTATTGTTTTTGTTGCTTTAAACTACACACACCAATATTACATAATTAGCCCTGTTGCATATCGAGCGCTGATGATTGCCTGAGGGTAACGCAAAAGCCCAAAGGCGCTGATACTCGCTGGCATTCTTCGAATAATTACGTTACTGGTCACGTGTGTGTGTAAGAGTGTGTGTGTGGCCTTTAAAGCTTTTCTATGAATTTCGCAGGCGATAGTTTCAATTTCATTTAATTACAAGTACACTTTCTGCATTTAATTAAAATATCATATGTTGCGGTTAATTATTCAAATGGCTTGATTAGTTCGGCTAATTCGTGGAATTTTGTTGAGACGGTTAATTTAAATATTTTGAGCGCAACAAAAAGCATATCTAGTGAATATTGTTTAGCAGAAAGCAAGAATTTACATGAAATTCGAAGTGTGTTTAACTCCAAAAATGTGAATTTGTATAAAATAGAAAGAGATCGATTTCAATAACACTATTTAAGCGGATATAACCACTTTCAAGTAGAAAAAAATTCGTTATTTCATGGATTTTATTTATTTATTATTATTATTTTTTTTTTTTTACAGCCATTATATTTATAAATTAACACAAAACTACGTATTTACAGTATTTAATTCACTTTTTATTCCTTTAATCACGCAGCCAATCTTCAGGAGAACCTCCGAAAAAAGCGATGAAGAAGGCTTTTTGGCCTAAAATTAACACAAATTCAAAAACCCACAATCACATCAATTGTTACTTTAGATAAGTATGGGTAGAAAATTTATACTTCAGAGTATTAGTTATATTTTCTTCAATCTATATGTGAAAGAATACATCTAAGAAGGGCATGTCAGAATTTGAAGTCAATCGAAGACCTTTTTCTGACCTACGCTAAAATCAGCGTTTCGTGAACAACGCGTTTAAAATTTTGGGAGCCGATTATATTGAGTTACTATTTTAAAAATTTTCTTCAAATTAATTTCAAATATATTTTCAATAATTGTATATTCAAAAAACATCAACTTTTTGAAATTCACAAGTAGATTTAGTAACCTCTTTCGCAGAGGTTGAATCAATTATATGATGGCACATGTTAGTGCATGTATAGAGTACGTTCATCTTCAAAGATTTTTTTCAATTTAAAGGCCTTAATAGCAGTGCTATCAAGACAGTCTAGAAAAAGTAGCAAAAGAGATTTCTCCTGTAATGCATGAGGACAATACAAAAAAAACTGAAGACTACACACAAAAATCCCAGCATCTTGGAAACTACGTCACTATCGGAGGCTATCAATTTGAAAAAGTGAAAGACTTTCTCTATCCCGAAACCAGCATACAATATCACCAATAATTTATGCCTAGAAATCAAGCCCAGAATAACTCTTGCCAACAGGCGCTACTTAAGAAGCGGTAGGAAATTGAATTGTAGATCCCTCTTTCGATGAACAAAAATTTTGCTCCATAAATCGCTTCTCATTCTCGTTCTATTATACGACGAAGAAACATACTCTATAACAAATCGAAGCATCGGTTGTGGGAAAATATTTGAAGCATTCAAAATAACTGCTTTGAATGAAAGTCAGTCAAGGGTCTTCATTATATATTTATAAATTATAAATTGAATGTGTATATGTAAAAAATGTCTTAAGTAGGAAAACCTATAAATTATCTACGACTTCCAAGTTATGAAATATTTCGCTTTGCCCTCGTTCACTACCGTCTTTCCTAAACCTGGAGAAAGCAAAACTAACGACGCGATTGTTATGGCCAATAATATCGATGTCATCATCGTATGCTGGCAATTGTACATTCTTATAGAATATTGTACCTTCTATAATCAGCTCTGGAGCTCAAATTATTTTCGCCAGGAATAGATTGAAAAAGTCGCACGATAGGGAGTCGCCTTGTCTGTAACCACGTTTGGTACCGAACGTCTCGGTGAGGTTCTTTCCGATCCTGACGGAGCTTTGGTATTATTGAACGGCAGTTTACAAAGCAGTATATGGATACCAAATTCAGGCATAGCGACATAAAAACAGCTTGTTTTCGTCCAGTCAAAAGCAGCCAATTTAAATCGACGAAGAGTTGTCGTGTGGCGATCCCCTCTTCAAGGGACTTTTCCAAGATTTGGCGCATGTTGAATATCTGGTCGGTTGTTGATTTTCCAGGCCTAAAGCCACATTGATAAGGTTCAGTCAGTTTTTTGACGCTGGGTCTTAATCTTTCACACAGTATGCTTAGTTAGAACCTTTATATCTCAAAGCTTTTTTTGGACCCAGACTAAAGCTTATACTCACCAGAGCGGACCATTTTTTTACACAATAGAACGAGTCGCTATAAAATTGCGTACACGATAAATGTTCTACAGATTATTTTGACCAATTTTACTAAGAGAATATGTGTCCGGTTTCGAGTCACCGATTCTTAAGAATAAGTTTAAAAAATCTAAATAATCGGTTTTATGAGAAATATGTGATACAGTTATCCGATCTGAACGATTCCAACAACTAATCAATAGAATAACAAAATGCTCCTACGCATTAAGTTTGTTTCGAATATCTCAAAAACTGAAGAACAAATTTTTAGGATCCCTAAAACACACGCCCTGAAAATCGATGGTTCGAAACTGGCGTTAGATCCATAGCTGAAAATGATACGTAGAACAATTCCCGCATAAGCGATTTTTCCAATTTTTGGACACCCTGTAAATCAACTCACTATAATACACACAGCTGAGCATAACGGTATATACATATATGTGTTTATTCGCCACTTCCTTCCCTCATAACAGGAGCACATAAATTTATGTGATAACCGAAATAAGTGCGCCGTCACGCAACACATTCATCAAATGAATATGAAAGAATATACTTGTTGTTGTTATTGTTATAAACTACTTAATACAAACCTGAGGACGCAACAGCGAAGGCGCTTATGAAGAATGGCAAACAGCAATTTACTACCCAAACACATCAAGTTTAGCCACTACATACAGATGGCAACACACAAGCAACATACATTTACAAATACACTTACATACAATGTATGAATGTATATGTGTTTATTTGTACGGCGCACGCCCCTTCGATAAGGCACTGTGCGCCGTTGAAGCACGATAACAATGCGTTGTGGCTGATAATAATATTTATATTATTATCGTCATCAGCAGCGAAAACAAAACCAACAAAAACAACAACAGCGGCGCTATGAAGGCGGCATAATGATGACAACAACAATGCCAGTGGCGGCGTTTTTGTTGCTGCGCATAAACAACAGTGAAATTGGCGAAAAGCGTTGAAATGATCAGTGGCATCATCGGGCTCATTAGCATCAACGCATCAGCAGCTGTTTGGCATCAGAGCAACAACAACAACAACAACAACTATAACAACATGTAGCAGCGGAAGCGTGCAGCAGTGGCAGGAGTCATATAAAAAAAGCAACAATAAACATGGCGAAACAATAATAACGTAATATTGCGCTTACAACAATAACAACGCGAACAACAACAACAACTACGACTTATGTACAACATTAATAATAATAACCGTAATAACGGTAACAGTGATAATATGGCTTGAAACAAGCAGCTAACAATTGTGCGCGCGGCAGCGACACACACGCACACGCACGCACTGTAACAAGCAATAGACATACACGCACAATCAGTTACATATTCTGCATGCGCCTCGCTGTGCTTGCGCATTTACATTTTCTTATCATTTGTGCTCTGCACCTTTTCAAACGGTATCGCCCAACTGGAAGTTGTCACATTATTTATGAGCTGTTGTTGTTGTTGTTCTGCTTCCACTTTTCTTTTGCTGACATGCACAAACCCATACATTTGCATGCCTATGCCACCGAAAAAACCAATAGTAATTTGCATTCATATACAATTTGCACACTTTGCCGCTCGAATTTGCATATAAATGTATGCATGTGTGTGTGTGTGTGTTTTAGATATTCATTTGCTTGCGTGTGTGCACCTGCTTTCGAGTGAGTTTTTTTTTTCGCTTGGCGCGCAGCTCATTTGTAAACACAAAGTTGTTAGTATTTATTTGTCACCGGGCCCATACATATTTTCGCTGTATTTATTTACTACACTCACACGCACGCATGTATGTGGGGTTGTGCGCCTACGGCATCAAGTGACACAAGCCATTATGCTAAACTTTCGCAACAACAAAATTTATTTCATTCATATCGCCCAGCATCGTTTATCATTTCATAAATTTATTTATTTGTTATGAATTTTCCATACAAAGTGGTGGCAAGGAAATGCCGTTATGCGAGGTATTACACCTTCGTGCATGCAAATATGGAAATCTTAACATACACATACATACTCTCCTTTTCTTTTCTTGGTAGTTCAGTCAAGTTCACGCCAAGTTCAATTTAGTTTACTTAAAAATTTGCAACAACAACGAAAATGGTGCCATATAATGTAATGTTGATTAAAATTTTGTGTTTTTTTTTTTTTTTTTTTTTTTGCTGCATTGATAATTTTTGACATTAAATTAAAAACAAAAGTTGGTGAAATAAAATTTAAATGTAAAAATTAAAATTAAAATTTAAAAAATACTATAAATTAAAATTAATGAAAATTAAAACTAAAATTAAATATAGCAAACTAAAATAATATATTTTACTAAATTTTAATTTAAATTAGCATCCAAATAAAAATTCAAATTGTAATTAAAATCAAATATGGCAAGTAAAAATTAAAAGTAATTTGAAATTAAAACTAAAATTAAAAAAATATTAAAATTAATTTAAATTTTAATTTAAAACACAATTATAATTTAATTTCAATAATTTAATTAAAATTTAAAGTTAAAAGCTTAAATTAAACTTAGAATCAAAATTAACATAAACATTTAAATTAAATTTAATTAAAATCAAATGTTGCACATTAAAAGAAAAATTAAATATAGAATTTAAATTTAAATTAACAACAAAACAAGAAAACAAGAAAAAACGTTAACTTCGGCTGCACCGAAGCCAATATACCCTTCACAGTTGCATTTCTTTTAGTAACTATGTGTTCAGTTTGTATGGCAGCTATATGCTATAGTTAACCGATCTGAGCAATTTCTTCGGAGGTTATATTGTTGTCTTAGAAAATGACCTGTGTCAACTTATGTGAAATTACATTGTCAAATGTGAAAGTTTTCCATACAAGAACTTGATTCCGATCGTTCAGTTCGTATGACAGCTATATGTTATAGTGGTCCGATATTGCCAGTTCCGACAAATGAGCAGCTTCTTGAAGAGAAAATGACGTTTGCCAAATTTCAAAACGATATCTTAAAAACTGAGGGACTAGTTCGTATATAAACAGACAGACGAACGGACGAACGGACGGACAGACAGACATGGCTAAATCGACTCAACTCAACATACTGAGCATTTATAGGGTCTCGACGATTCCTTCTGGGTGTTACAAACTTCGTGACAAACTTAATATACCCTGTTCAGGGTATAGTTAAAATTAAATTAAAATTAAATATTATAATTAATGTAAGAAATTTAAAGTAAAATTTAAAATAAGGTATTAGGTTTAAATTAACATCAAAATTTGTAACTAAAATTGAAACGAAATCTAAATTTAAAATTAAAATTAAAATTAAAATTAAAATTAAAATTAAAATCAAAACTAAAAATAAAATCAAAATTAATAATAATTTAAATTAAGATTAAAATTTAAATTATGATTAAACATAAAATCATAATCAAAATTAAAATTAGAAGTAAAATTAATATAAAATTAAAAATAAAAATAAAAATAAAATTAAAATTAGAATTAAAACCAAAATATAAAATAGAACTATAATTAAAAATAAAATTAAAAACTAAACTAAAATTAAAATGTTCATTAAATTATAATTAAGATCAATTAATTTTAACATCTGGCATCTCTGCTTTAAACTCCCTGTCACTTCAAAAAACCACCAAACGCATTTCATACAAACCGAAAGTACTGCCTTTCAGTTTTAAATTAATCAAACACTTGCTTTGTCTTCTATTGCATACTTTAAGGCTTTCAAGCGCGCACTTAATAGGCACTTCAAGCATTAAAACGCCATCGTTGTGGCTATTTAAAACGCAAAAGTTAATTTAATTTCGCTTAGCGTTAATGTAAGTCCAACACAACAACAGCAACACGAAATGCCCGAAACATTTAGAAATTTTATGATCCACTGTTTTTGTTGTTTTTATGTCAAACGCGCTGAATGACTTGACACTAACCATTTTGGCGGCAATATTTGCTGGATTGCAGTCATTTTCGCTGTCATTATAGTTAACACAAGCGCCGAAGCAACTTGTATACATACACAATTGTTTGTCTGTGTGTATGTGCTTTGCATATACAAATATCCATATATATGCATGTTAGGTTTAAGCAACGTTCTAACCCCACCAACAACCAGCTAATCGCCGAAATGTCAGTCATCATAATCGGCATGCAAATTCGGTTGATGTTTACCCGCGTAATTGATGTGAATTTACGATTCATTTAGCCAAGCGCCAACACACGCTTCGACACGCTCCGCACAACGCCGACTATTTGCCACGAGCGTGCACGCCCTGCTGTCTCCGAATCCGTCAAGTTGGCTGGCTATCAGTTTACTTGCACTGCCTTGCATGTTAGCATTGGCGAAGCTCATGAATAAGCCTCCGTCACTAAGCCACCACCACCGACACACCACGTCGCGACGCGCCGTCTCCAGCCACCACTTAGCGGACCAACTCAGTCACTTTCAAAGTGAAACTTCTCCATCCAACAGTCATTTATTCATTTATTTACTAATTCAGCTTCACAGTTGGTCCTTCGGTTTGTTTTCCTTTTTATGTTTCCTTTTGAAAACTCTTTTTAGTCCTTTGGTCATTTGGAGCGCGATTTTGGGATCCACTCACACCAGGACTCTAACGAGAGCTGTGAGCGTAGGCTGAGAGTCAATAAAGCAGAGTCAAAGGCGGTTGGCAATGTTTCGTTGCTTGGTAAAAATTCAAGTGAGACCAGCAAACAAATATGAGTGGTTATTATTCGGCATTTGGGAAGTGGTATTGGTTTTGAACCAAAAAACTACATTTCGTGTAATATTTGTGCTGCATTTCCTCTTGGACGCTGTTTTGTTCTTTTCATTGGGAGTATTTTTTTTTTTTGTTTTTAATGGCGGGTCCCAAACCTTTCCTACAGCACTGGAGAGGGATGATACACCTACTCACTTTTGCTCGCCTTCAAACAAATGTTCTTTGGCTACCCAGAGGATACTTGGTCTAAGACCGGAAGTCGTGAGCTACTTGAGCCATATGTAAAAGAATCGTCTCTGGTCCCTCCCAAACGAATAGCGCTCATAAAACTTTCCTCACTTGCGTGAACTTCCACACATAGCTCCATTCTCCGACTAGAGACTGAGCAGGCAATTGAGAAGTAAAGTCCCCTCTCGACGAACAAAGACGGAATTCTAAAAGTCAGTTCATCCCCGTCCTGCTATAAGGGGCAGAGGCATAGACGATGACAACATCTGATGAGTCGACGTTACGAGTTTTCGAGGGAAAGGTTTTGTGGAAGATTTATGGTCCTTAGCGGCTACGCTGGCTAGGTCATGTTGTCCGAATGGACGAAAACACTCCAACTCTGAAAGAGGAAGAGAAAGACATCCACTGCGTTGGAAAGATCAGGTGGTGAAGGACCTAGCTTCGCTTGGAATCTCCAATTGGCGCCACATTGTGAAAAGAAGAAACGAGTGACGCGCAGTTGTTAATTAGGCTTAAACCGCGTAAGCGGAGTCTACGTCAGTAAAGAAGAAGAATACGTAACCAATGAAGCCTAAAGAGAGCAAGTATCGTTCACTGGGTATAATTAGCACAACGACAACACTTGAAAATACCGACATTAAAGCAATGACGAGGTCGAAATGCTCATACCGTCTGCGCCTAAAAATTAACTTCATTATTTTGTTGTTGAGATTTAAGAGCGGAAAAACGCGAGTAGCTCATAAATGAAGATAAACGGCAGAGTGAATGTGGAGAGGAGAGTGGAGAGTAGGGAGGCACAAGGATGATGATATTATTGAAGGCTGTGGGGGCATTACAGAGCCTAAGCCACTACAAACTTGGGCGCCTGATGACACTGCTTGACCCTTGCGAACATTTTAATTTTACACTTTTGCCCCAATGCGAATCGCGTTCCCCCGCACCGCTACCGCCCACAAATAAACACAACGACTAAGCGGCTTTTATATGCCTTTGCTTTGAAGGACTCACCCGAAGTGACCGTTAAAATGCGCGCTTTGAGCAACAATAACAATGTAATACAATTTTGGTGTGTGGTTTACACAAAACAAGTGTAAAACGAATGCTGGTCTAGGGCTGGTAGCGAGTTAAAGAAAATCCGCCGGAGTGAGTGAGCGAATAAAGGCATTATGGGTGAAATAACGGATATTTGAAGGCGTGTCGACGAATTTGTGTGCTGAAAATTGCACTTTAATCGCTTGCAAAGCATTTCACAAAAAAACTCGGGACTCGTTTAATGACCGCACCGGTCATCGGGGGTTCGGCTCGTAAGCCGTGCCAAAGCAATATATCGTCGGCATAATGGAAGAACTTTAAAATGCCGACACGTACCGGCTGAGGGGGTTTCAAAGAATTTATTTTCACTCCCACTTCTCTTTTATGAGCGGAAGTCTATTTTTTAGTGTATTTTTTTAGAGCTGTTTTAACGCGCTGTCCGCGCTGCCCAGCTTGTCGTTACCTTTTCATTATAACTGTTTGCTTCTTCGTATTTTTATTTGTTGTTTTTAATTGTTGCGCTTGTTGTTGTTAATGTTGTTGTGATTTTACTGAAAGTCATTGACTTGTGGAGTGATTGAGTGTTTGGGTCCCTGCAGGAGCAGTGTGTGTTGTTGTGTGTGGGCGCACATGACTTGCAATTTTGTATTTTTTTTTGCCTTTCTTACGCCTCGTTTCTTGCTTATACATCCCTTCCACGTACTGCAGTTTTTAACTGGTCTTTTGTGCTGAGAAAGGTTTTTAAAGCGGAATTTATCATTCTCCCGTCCTCGACGGACTCTTGCTTTGCGCTAAAGGCATGAAAAAGTTTGAGTGTGGCAAAAAAATTCAAAACACAACAACAATTACACGCGCCTGAATAGCTAAGAGACCAGCCGGTAAAAACAAACCCCAAACCCACCATGTTTTCGAATGTACTTTTAGTTTTTTTGCCTTTTTTCGTTTTCTTCGTTTTTGTATTTTTATTTTCCTTTTATACTCTTCCAGCTTTTTCTCCCATGTGTACCGAGAAAATGATTCGTAAGATTTTAAATGCTTTTTAAATGCCTAACACGCCTACAAAATTTGTTTAGCTTTACTCTTTGAGAGATTATGTGCTTAGTAAGAAAGGAGAAAAAGAAAAAAATAGAACAAAGAAAAACATTTACTCCTCAATAAATCAAGAAAACGTGTAGGCCTAGGAAACCAGTTGGCTTATAGTAAGTAGGCAAAAGCAGATAAAATTTAAAATTGTTTAAAAATGGTAGGAAAAAGGAAATATTAAAAACGATTGTAGTTGCAAGGAGTACAGTTACAAGGAATTTGAGTAGAGTGTCGAAACAATGAAAAATAAGAAAAAGGTTAACTTCGACAGCACTGAAGCTATAATACTCTGCACATGTACATTTCTTATGGCATAAAAGAGTATAAAAAGATACCAAGATATAGATTTTGATTGCTCAGTTTGCACGGCACTTGAATAAAATGATTTGAATAGTATGTTCGAAAATTGTAATGCTACCTAGAACAATAATTAATGCACGATTTTTTCATAAAAGAATTAGATTTGGATAGTTCAGTTTGTACGGCAGCTATATCCAATAGTGTTCCAATATCAGCGGTTCCGACAATTGAGGAATTCTTGAGGATAAAAATGACGTGACCGAAGTTTCTGTTCAATATCTCAAACACTGAGGGGCTGCTCACTTGCATACAGACAGACAGACTCAACACATCATTCTGATAAAGGGTAATTCATTTCAAAGTTGACTACTTTTTCAAAGAAAAAACACAGAAATTTCAATTTTGGCGGGGTATGTTTATTATCATTTGAAAGAACATTCTTTGAATCTATTTTTTTAAGATTATCTTTTTCAAATGTAGGCCGCGGCTACGTCTCAGTAGGTCCATCCATTGAGTCCGATTTTCGATGACTTGTTCGAGCATTTTGACTGGTAACTGGTGAATGACACGCTTGATGTTTGCTCCCAGGGCTGAATCAATACAAAATTGTCCGCATAAACTTCAGACTTTAGATAAATAAATGAGGATTGCACTGCGACCTAAGGTATATTGTGCCCTCTAGACTTTACATATTCCCCAAGGAAAAACTCTAACGGTATGATAACACATGATCTTGGTGACCAATCGACCGGTCCGAAGTGTGAAATTATCTACTCATCGAAGTGTTCTCCCAATAAATTCATTGATTGATGCAATGTGTGGAAAGTGGCGACGTCTTGTTGAATCCAAAAGTCGCCGAGATCACGAGCTTCAATTTCAGGCATCAAATAGTCGGTTATTGTGGTCGGCATTGACAGTTACGTTTCCACCGGCATCATTTTTGAAGAAATATGGACCGCTGATTCTAACGGTCCACAAAGCACACCAAACTGTTGTTTTTTCTGCATGAAATGGCAACTCTTGAATCGTTCTTCGTCCCTAATGTGACAATTCTGATTGTTTAGATATCCATTGAATTAGCGTCTTCTCTGAACGAAAGTCGACTCGAAAACGTCGGATCTTCTTGGAACTTTTCAAGAGCCCATAGAGCGATGTCGCTTGGGAAGATCGAGCGGTTTCAGTTCTTGCACAAGCTGTACCTGCGTAAATATCTGCGTTTTTTATTTAAATTGTTGTACGTCGATCGTAAAAGATATTAGAGTTTTTGGGGTTCCCTTCAATATCAATAACATCAGCACAAACTAGTCCTTGAAAAATCAAGAAAGGAGAAATGGCAGTGTGCTGCATATTAATTTTTTTCTATTTCCGGAAATCGTTTTAACTCCAATGTGACCAATACTAACTATAGTTCAATGAATGAAAAAATAGTTAAGCTGAGATATATTCTCCTCTATATGATATGATCTTTAATTTAGAAGAACGTACCGACTCTAAGTTTAAAATACCAAGAGAGGAAGTGTTAGCAACACTTGGTGATTCTGTTAAGCGTTTACTTTAACCATAAAGGAATTTTTGTCCCGAAAAGCGCGAAGAATATTGTACAAACCCAAGAGTCCAAGAATTCTACGCTAGCCACAAGAAAACAAGATCGGTATGACTTCCGTTACGCATTGAATGTAAAAATCCAATCTGATAATACGCTGCTTTCAGAGTCCTTTATGGATATAAAAAATACATATATCTAGCTATCAGTTTCAAGAGATGAGCACTAACCGCAGCAGAGCCATAATTGAGATTTCGAAAATCTAAGGACTTTTACATCACTTCTAAATATCACTTTACCAAATTCTCTTCTCCCAATCAGCCAGCGTAATTTAACTAAAATAACTATTTCTATTAGCTCCAGCGTAAACCGAAAGTAAGTCATGTGCTACAAGAGAAATAATAAAACACAAAAAATACACGCAACCGCCAATTCTGAAAGTACCACCAACTTAAGCATTAAATATTTATATTAATAACCCTTGCGATTACCACATTCTCACATTTTTTGCACTTTTTATGGCGTTCCACGAGAAATATTCATGGCGTTAAAATTCACATTAAAGTGTTGTTATCTCGCGCGGTGTAAAACCGTTAAATAAATGTGTTAAATGGCTATATAAAAAATCCGTTGCCATAGCCGTTGTATGAGCAGCTTTTGATCGTGTTGGTTGGTGCTGCCATTGGCGCAGCGTATTGTGTGCACTTAAGGGTATCGCCGACTAATGCGCTCGCAGTTCTGCAACGCCCGGTCAGAGCCAAGCTAAAGCGTCGCGGCTTCGTTGGTAGCAATGAAACAACCACGTTTACATATACATATGTATATGTACATCCTTGTATACCATATTACATATATATAGGAAGAAATGTATGTGCGTATGTATATGACTAACTGCTTATTGCAGCGCGCACCTGTTCACTTAATTTCATTATGCATTTCGCGTAAAATTTCGAACGTGTGATGTGCATTTTCCCCAGTGTAGTTGTAGTTGTTGCACAAACACAATATTCTTGTTAAGCGTGGGAAAATTAATGTATGGGTAAAATATATGTAACGATTATCATGCAAATCGCTATTGATATATGAATGTATTTGCAACTGATTATGAAATTTATGGTAACAATTACTCGAATTATTTCTTATATAGTAAAGCATGGAGTACAGGCATATTAGATTTAGATTTTATTTTTTTTATTTAGCAGCTTTGTTATGTTAAACAGTTTGTACTTTTGAGTTTTGCTATGAGAACCTTTGTTACATGAGCTTCACAAAATACCTAGGCTTGGAAAATCCTAAGAGCTTAAAGCTAAATCCAAAAAGCTTAAAGCTTTATCTGAGCTTTTCTAGAAATAAAGCTTATATTATTCGCTTCACTCTACTTTTTTCAATTCCAATTTCAGCTAAGTAGGCAAGTAGGTAGATAGATCAATAGGCTAATTACTCGCAAGACCACTAATCGAATCGAACAAATTTATTCAGGTCAATTTTCCGATTTCGTAAAACGTATAGCAATGGATGTGTTTGAACCGTAGTCTAGTGGAGAAGAAAGTGTATATATGTTTCCAACTCATCTTCCTCATTGCAAGTTTAATAAATTGTGTCCTCCAACCTCACCACATAAATGCTAGTATGATGGTATCCAATTAGGGTGCTTTTTATTGCTAGCCACAAGTAAGCCTTGCTAAAAGATAGCAGTTGCAAATGTATTAATATTCCACTAAGCGCCGTAAGACTTTCGAAATCCCACAGGAGGCTATACATTCAGGACCCGAATGCACGAAGACAGAGAAACCCCTGCTCGTTGCAATTCTGATAGAATTTGGCTATGTGCACCTTTTCTGCAAACTCATTGGCTTTACAATTTCCGAAGACTCCGCTGTGGCCAGATACCCAGAACCCAGAAGTTTAATATTTTAGCAGCTTGATTTTACTGCTAGTGGGGACATGCACTCTTTGCCTAGCTTTGAAGTCACTGTCAACGATCTCAAGGCCGGTAAAGCAACCCTAAAAAAGCAGCAGTTCGAAGAAAAAATCTGCTTCTACCCTGATGCATGGTATTTCTGCTTGACCGATGCATACGAAAGTCGTCTGATCCGTTCCCACGTCATTCGGGTCTAAGTAACCGAAACAGATCCTCGTTTTTATCCAGCCAAGGTCTGTCAACCCGTCATCTTCAAATTACTGCAGGAATTTTTTCTGACGCTGCAACAACAACAACAAAAATTTCCAATAATACACCGCGAATCCATATCAAACTCAACAAGTATATAGGTTTTGAAAATCCAGATTTCTCTCTGAAATATCAAGTCGTGTCCATTCTTATGAGTTTATGAATATTTAAATCTATTTTTTATAATTTCTACGTAAAATATAGAAGATACTTATCGTATTTGGTGTTTAATAAGGTGCGCATATATAGTTGTATATTAATTATAATTAATGATAATTATCAATGTCATAACCTAAGTCGACCGCCATGACCGTTTTTTTTTACGTGGCGGGTCCCAAACCCAGCGTACAATCATATGTAAGGAATGTTTCGCCTTCTCACTTTAGCTCGCCTTCAAACGGATGTTCTTAAGCTCCCCAGAGGATACTTGGTCAAAGACCGGAAGTCGTGAGCTGCTTGAGCCATATGTAAAAGAATCGTTTCTGGCCACTCCCAAGTGAATGGCGATCAGAGAGCTTTCCTCACTTGCGTGAACTTCTACACATGACTCCATCCAGCTCTGAAAGTATTCGACGCTGTAACTGCCGGGGGAAGTAGAGGAATAGGAAGACCTCCACTCCGTTGATGGGACCAGTTGGAGAAGGACCTGGCTACGATTGAACTATCCAATTGGCGCCACGTAGCGAAAAGAAGAAACGACTGGCGCGCTGTTGTTAACTCGGCTATAATCGCGTAAGCGGTCTCTACGCCAATTAAGAAGAAGAAGTTGGTCCGTATGTTTGCATATAGGCGAACAAGGCCGTCAGTTTTTGAGATCTCCACACATTTCGTTTTCAAATTTCGCACACGTCTTTTTCGTCCCAAGAAAATTCTTATTTGACAGCCATACAAACTGAACGATCGGAATCAACTGCTTGCTTGGAAAAATTTTTCACTTGACGCGATATCTTCACGAAATTTGGTATGAGTATTACTTAAGGCAATGGAGTAATTTCCGAAGAAATTGTCTACACGGGATTACTGTAATTTATAGCTTATAACAAATGCTGCTGTGAAGGGTATTATAGCTTCCGATCAGAGAAGGGGTCTTCAATCTAAAAGATAAAAGACACTTGCCATTTTGATAAATATAAAATTTCGGGTTCTATTCCGATGATTGTTGACTTGTTTGCATGTCAAACTCATAAACCCATGTCTCATCGGCAATTATAATGCTCTACATGAATGTGAGATACGAATTCGCATGATTAAGCATGTCCAAAGAGACCTGTTTATCGTACTATATTCAACAAAAATTCTGCTTTATCAGGACTAGTCGAGCATGATCATGTTTCATACCCAAAATTTCAACCAAAATCATTCGAACGGACTCACGAGAGATGTCGAGCTTTCTTGCCACCTCTCTAACAATTGGCTGATGATTTTCTATGATCCCTCACTTTTTTTAATATTTTCAACAGTTGAAGAGGTCTAACCAGTGTTAGTCAATGGCAAAGGCCTAAACAAAATTCAAGAGAAGCTCCTCCGGCTTTGGACAGAACCTTAAAGTCGCAACTGTTAATACCATAAACATAAAATTCGACAAACTTAAGTGGAATATTGATAACTATTATATTATTATTGGATCTCGCAATTGTTTGGCCACAGTGCTCCGAAGAGTATTGTCAAACCAAAGCTCCAGCATTACCAATTGTCAACCGAATTTTTCATAAGCTCAAACTTTAATTAAAGTCTTTTACGCAAATTAACGTTGCCATCTGTTGGCATTATTAATATTTCACAGTATATTTTAAAATTTTCTTCCTGACATTATCTTTAAATGTTGTTGTTATTGGCTGTGGATAAGTGACATTTTAGTAGCCGCCAACAACTTGTGTCTTTCAACGTTTTATCGCCAACAAGTCTAACTGGAAAATCGCAAAAATTGTTTCAGCATATACATACATATGTAAATGTGTGTATGTGTATGTGTCTGCGCAAGGTATTACAGCCTGCTGCCTGGCTTCGCTGCGTTTCTGCAGTTTTAAAAATTTCAACGCTGATTGAAAGTTACACGTACTTAATTGACGTCGTGTAATGAAATTCAATTTGTAGTGGTTTACATGGACTTACGCACACACCTACGTGCATCCTAAAGCTTACACACATATATACATATGTATGTACCGTGACATAAAAGGCATGTATGTCCGTCGTTGATCGCCATGCACTTTATTAACTATAATGCATTTATGGATGCATGTGTATGTGTGCGTGCATATAAAGCTTAAGGCCGCAAAATGCTCTGACAGCCAGCCAGAGCGGGTATTACACATCGAATTACGCGGCCTTATATGTACAAGTCTGAACGAGGAGAATTTGTCGCGTAAAATTGAAAATGGTTTTTAGCAAAAGCGTGTTAACCTGTAGATTCAACATTATAACGGTAATCGTTTTTGCGCATAAAATGGATTAAGCGAGAGCGAAGATTGGAACGGGCAATGGAAATGAAATTTCATGTCAATACTCGGAAATAATAATTACTTTAAAAGTAAATATATATAATTTATAAATATTTCATTTATATAATTTGTAAAATAATGACTTCGTAATAACCCCCGAGAAAATGCCAGAGCTGAAAAAGGAAGTGACTTGGCACAATTAAAGCTTCTGATTCTTCAAACTTTGTTATTTTTATTGCAGTCATTTTAGAAACAAAAATATATATACAATAAATACACATTAGCCGAGACAAATAAATAAAAATTCGGTTCTACCTCTGTTACATCCATCCAAATGTCTCCAGAGTTCTTTCAAAGTCCTTTCTAAATTATTAACAAATAAGGTTTTTCAAACGCTAGAGATAGTTATTATTAAAATGTAGATATCATTATACGTCGAACTTGGGTTGAGTTTGTCACGAAGTTTGTAAAACGCAAAAGGAAACTTCGGAGACCATATAAAGTATTGGGTGATCCATTTCGAAATTCCCTTCTTTTTTTAAGGAGAAACATAAAAATTTTAAATTTTATTCGGGAATGTGTATTATCATTTGAAAGAACATACTTTTGCATCTATGTTTTGAAGTTTATTTTTTCAAATCTTGTCCACGCCTACATCTCAAATGGTCCATCCGTTGAGTGCAATTTTCGAAGCCACATTCGAGCATTTCAACTGGTAACTGGCGAATGACACGCGTGATGTTTTGCTCCAAAGACTGATTCGAAGTGGGATTGTCTGCAAAGGCCTTAGACTTTATACATACCTGCAGGAAAGAATCTAACGGTACGATCTTGGCGCCAATCGATTAGCTCGAAATGGGAAATTCTCTGCTTATTAAAGTGTTCTCTCAATACATACATTGATTTATGCGATGTGTGGGAAGTGGCGCCGTTTTATTGAAACAAAAGTCGGTAAAATCACGAGCTTCAATTACAGACATCAAACTACGCCACTGACGGTTGCGTTCTCTACGGTGATTCCACCAAACGCACCAGTCCGAGTTGCTGCGAAAGACGCCGAATCAACTATCCACGGTCTTCGTATCAATTCTAAGCTGTAGCTGCTATATTTTCTTTACTGCGTGCTGGACGTGGTCTATTCGGTCGAATATTATCCAATAATGATTACTAGATCTTAAGAAGGGTGATGGTGTTCAAAACAATACGTTTAGTAGGCCGATTATGTTGACCATAAGTTGAGGGAAGCGCGCGAAAAACATTCTTTACAGAAGGTCAATTTTCGTATTAAAGTTGAACAATTTGTAAACCGAAACTCTCACAAGAAACGCTAAATAAATTGTGACCTCGAAATAGTCAAGTTCATCGATTACTTTGGAAAGTCTGAAACAATCTACACTAAAGCGGAACTAAACCAATTAAATACTTTCACCAACTATTTTTAATGTTGTTCTTCCAAATATGTGGTTTTTGTTATACTAACTGAGTCAAATGGAGTGAAGACAATGTGAGCCAAAGAAACCAGCCGTTCTTCGCCGCCGTATTTGAATGAAACATCCGTTCCATCCTCATCGGTTGTGTAATTGGGTTCACCATCTCTTGGTGTTATGCTTTTACTGCTATTTAGCATGCTAGAGAAGCGTTCCCTCCATAATTTTAGTATGTTCTGAGCATCAGTCACTAGACAACCTCTGGGGTTTCTACAAGAGTGTTCTCCGGTCTTGAAACCTTTTGGTAATCGCCGCATCTTTTCATAGAATTTCGAGCATTCCCCCTGTCGCCCAGCTTGTCAAGCTCTTCGTACTGACGCATTTCGGACTTTCTCTTTTTTTGTCTGCAAATGCGTCTGACTACCCTCTTCAACTGCAGGTATCTATCCCATCCCGCACGTATTGTGATCGATTGTAACGTTGCGCGATCTGCTTTCTCTCCGCTGCGACACAGCACTCCTCATCGCACCAGCTGTTCTTTTGCATTTTCTGAAAAACAATGGTTTCGGTTGCAGCTGTACGTAGTGAGCTTGAAATGCCGTCCCACTGTTACCCTTTACCGAGTTGTTGACGAGTGTTCTCAGTGAGCTGAAGTGCAAATCGAGCAAAAAATAGTTCGGCTGTCTGTTCTGATGGTAGCTTCACGTCAAACCTGCCCTGTGTTTGTTGACTTGCTTTTCTCAGAAGTCGATAGGTGAATAGTTGTTCTTCAAATATAAATATAGCACCCTTACGGTAACTTGGTGAAGGAAAGTTAGACTTTCATAACTTTTATTTATTAAAATAGAAATAATGAGAATAACTTTTTCTTATTAACTGTTAGAGAAAGCAATCCATGTAGAACGCCAAAACAGATAGAGACAACATTGGGGAGTGCTGACAAGAACTGTCAAACTTCATGAGACTTTCTCTTCTTTGATGCAGTATTATGCCTTTGATGCAATATTGTGTCTTTGATGCAATATTGTGTCAAGTGCTCTCCAAGGCAAAAAACAGATCGAAACATACATACATAGATTTAAAATGGTTTTGCTTGTTGAACGAACAAAAATTTTAATACGATTATTTAAATAAATAATGCAAAGTTATACGAGGGCTGCTATATATATTTCTGGCCTAATAATGAAAATAGGCATATTTATCAACGAAAATATTTTTTTTTTTTCGTTGGATTTGGCTCGTCTTGGAAGACCCACACGGTCGATTGCTGTTTTGTTTCGGGCTCATACGCATAGATCTATGATTCGTCACCTGTGGCGATCTTATACACATCTTTTGAAGCACCGCAATCGTATTTTTTCAGCATTTCTTTACACCAATCCACACGAGCCTTTTTTTGAGCGATTGTCAAATTGTGCGGGATCCAACGAGAACAAACCTTTTTTACCGCCAGGTGTTCATGCAATATCGAATGTATGCTGGTGGGAGAAATGCATAGGCATGCCTCTATCTGAAGGTATATTACATGACGGTCTTGCATTATCAGTTCACGTCCGGCATCGATGTTTTCTGGCACAACGTCTGTCTTTGGACGACCTTCACGGAATTCGTCTTTGAGCGAGCGTCGGCCACGATTGAATTCGTTGTACCAGTTTTTCACAGTGCTATAGAATGGTGCTTCATAGCCATACAAAGATTTTAGTTCATCGATGCTCTCTTGTCGTGATAATCCACATCGAAAGTTGTGAAAAATGATCGCACGAAAATGTTCACAAGTTAATTCCATTTTTTGGCCGAGATGAATTTTTTAATTCCCTGTAAATAAAAAAATTCACGATTAAATGACAAAACGTTCTGAGTGATGTTATGCTAAAAAATGTCAAACTTTCCAATGGAAATGTCAGATTGCACCTGGCAACTTAGTGTTGCCTAGTCCAGAAATATATATAGCAACCTATGTATACAAATAAACAAAGTATGAAGCTATCATGCGTATATATAGTATATGCAAAAGAGAATACAAGAAAAATTCATTTTAACATTTTTTTCATAATCAAAATTAATTATCACCAAATAGACACAGGTGCAAATGAGCCGCCAAACAAATCGTATTAATATGTAAGTATGTTAATCAGGTGTGAATTATATGCTTAAGTGCCGTCATAAAGAGCTCATAAATAAGCAAAAACTATAATACCGGTTTAATGCTGCTAACCAACTACCAAAAAATAAGCGAGACGTGTGCCGCTTAGCATTTAAACAGCTGGAATGGAATGGAACGAATGAATAGTGAATGAGCGTGTGAATGGCGCCACGAAGCGCCAACACTTGAGTGTATTTGTGTGTTCGTGCATATATATGTGTGTGTGAGTACAGGTGTGTGCTTTAGCTTTTTTGTGTTTTTTTTTTTTGTTTTTTTTGTTTTTTTTTTTTTTGTTTGTTTTTAAAGCAGAAGACCGGCTTATTTCTGGTTTTCTGTGCTTTATTACAATCCAAGTCACGTGCCGCTTATTAGCTGATGTCCAAGCAAGTCCAAGAGCGTGTCAGGTGTAATATTTGTGTAATATGTGTGTGTATGTATGCGAATGATGACTAAAAAGCAACGGTATAAAATATGATTTAAGTGGCACTTAGTAGGTGTTTACCACATTTTTATGAAAGGACACTTGAGCCCATATCTGGGTGACTTTTTCGGGTAAATCGGAGAAAAACTGGAAAACTTTCTGAAAAAGTCCCGCTACACGCTAAAAAACCCAGTAACTATCCGAGTTTGTTTACCTTGGAACTTATACGTAAAATAAAATTGAAAAACAAGGCACACGCAATCTACAAACAAAGAAGCACAAGACTCAACTATAATTGGTTCGCCAGTTTAAGACACGAGTGTAAAGCATTAAGTGCTAGATGTTACCGGAATTATGTGATCCAGGTGGAAGACTCCATCAAGACAGACACCCAAGCCTTCTGGAAATTCATCAAGAACAAAAAAAAAATAATACAGAGATACCGGCGAAAGTACATTGGAACAATTCAACAGCGAACACTGGAGAAGATATTAGTAACTTATTTGCATCTTTCTTTGAGGGTACCTATACATCCACTGATGCTGAATACACACAAGATTCAGAGGCCGTACATGCAGCTCCAACTAATCATGAGCAATTTCGGAACAAACTGCAACTTATCCGACATGGATGCTACCTTTGACGTCGTCTTCAAACAGCTAACATTACTTGATATAAATAAAGGCGACTACCAAATATTTTTCTTCGAGGCTGTGCGGTAGCACTCTGTGAGCCAATATCTCATATATTTAGTAAATCGCTATCACAAGGAATTTTCCCAACATGTTGGAAAAAGTCATACGTCTGTCCAATATACAAATCTGGACATAGATCTGATGTCAAAAACTACCGTCCACTTTGCATCCAATCGTCACTAGCAAAGCTCTTTGAAAAAGTAGTCTTAACACAACTGGCAGCGTCATTTAAGGATATTATCATCACCCGTCAGCATGGGTTTGTTGGCAGAAGATCCACAACAACCAATCTGTTTGTTTATGTTAATTACATACTTGAGTCTATGAATGCTGATACTAGTGTTCATGCAGTGTACACTGACTTCAGTAAGGCATTCGACAAAGTTGACCATGATACATTATTGATGAAACTCAAAAACTATGGTGTAAACGGAACGGCACTCAAATGGTTCCATTCTTACATAGTTAACAGACATCGTCAGGTCAGAGTTGATGGTCATCTGTCAAAAGAATACGATGTGCTGTCTGGAGTTCCTCAAGGTTCACATCTAGGTCCTTTGTTATTCAATATATTTGTTACTGATATTGGTAAACATTTCAAGTCGGAATACTTGCTGTACGCGGACGACCTTAAAATCTTCAGGACGATACATGATGAACAAGATAAAATCGGTTTGCAGCATGACTTAGATACTCTAAACACCTGGTGTAATACCAATAAATTATACTTAAATATCACTAAGGGCGCTGTAATGTCCTTCTCAAGAGCACGCTCATTTGAAGTCATGAACTACACAATAAACGGTCAAAAACTTCAGGAAGTCATCGAAACTAAAGATCTCGGGATAAATATAGATAATAAGTTAACTTTCAACAAACACACTGATAAAATCGCCTTACAGGCTTGCAAAGTGCTTGGACTTATCATTAGAGCAGCTAAAGACTTCAGTAATGCGTTCACTCTGGTTAAACTCTTTACGACGCTAGTTCTTCCCATCTTAGAATATGGGACGGTAATATGGTCACCATTTACTGATATTCAAGTCAATAGGCTTGAAAAAATTCAGAAAAAATTCTGCAAGTCACTGTCTTTCTTTATAACTCGGCAAACATCAACAGCAGCAGTGGAGGATGCAATGAAAAAGTTCCAGATTAACCCTCTATTGATTCGGCGTAAACTGGCGGACTTAATGTTCTTTTATAAAGTAATGAATGGTCTCATCGATGCTCCGGAGGTACAAGACAGCTTTAAAATGATCACAGACGGCTCAGGTCTCAGGCGCAACCGCTTTATTAGAACAACCAAATCAACTAAAAATTATGTCATACATGGTCCCAGTAACAGGATAGCTAATTACGTCAATGACATGACTCCTCAGATCCTGTTCTTCGGAGGTTCCATCCATTCCTTCAACTTTAACCTGAGAAAACATCTGTACGACCACCACAATAGCTAAAACTCGGATTGCATTTTTTGAATTCTTTGTATTATATTTAATTTTCTCTGATATAGCGACTTAATTTATTCTTGCAATATTAATATTAATAATAACATTATTATTATTTTTTAATGTATATTGCCGATTGGCGTTCATAAATAAATAAATAAATAAATAAAAACATGCAAAAACGTTAACTTCGGTTAAAAAACGTTTCCAAACGAGAACAATGATCTGAACAATTTATCGGGAGATTATACCGTTGCCTTCGACAATAATACATGTAGATCATCAACATGGCTTCCGAAAAGTGCTTAGAATTACCACAACCTTTAAGGTCATAAACACCCAAATGGTTCGTGGTCTCAATTAAAAACCACCATGCGGGAGGATGACCATCGTAGTGTTGGTCTCGTCTATAAGATAACGAACATTTGAACATGAACTACCTGAGCGATCGGCAATCCTAGGTACTGTTTTTACAGGGCGAAAATCTAATGGCATTCCACGCAGCTGGTTAACTTCTCTATTTGGAAGCTTTATTCTCAAACCTCAACCACCAGAGGAAATCTTAATCACCTCATACGCAGATAATTGTTGTTAAGGTTAGGCTAACCTGGCCAGCTTGGCGTTTTTCGAACTGGGTTGGAGTTACGGATACTTCTGTGAGAGTGCTTCCAAATACGTATATAGATGTTTCGCGTTGCAGTTCAACTACTCTAACCTCCTCTACACTCCTGACAATTATGTCTCACATCCTTTCCACACAATTACGCACACATTGGTTTGTTTATTTCTTTGCCTTCCTGCCACCAACGTTGCCCACTTTTCCGTCTCCTTTCTATTTGCTATTTTATTTTATTTTTCTCTCTTCTTAAGTGATAGAAATTCTTTTCTGCAGATTTTCTCAACGGCAACTATATTTGTGTTGTCTTACTCCTAGTGTAATTTGACTTTTTAGTTTTTAATTCCGTGTGACTTAATGACTTCTTGTTATAAGTTTTCATTTCTCTTGTAATTTCATAAGTTAATAGAATTTCTCAGTTCCTGCCACTGCGTTACGCTCTGTGCGAATCGCATTTTAGTGCTTTTGATGTGTTTAAACGTCTTGCACAGTGGGTTTGGAAATGTAAATAATTGAGTATAATTACTGCAATAATAATGAGGATTGTGTTTTGAGCAGTACATGGCACTACCTCCTCGGGAAATATTTATCAGATAGTTCCAGTTGACAGTCAGTTACAGTTACTTTGAAAGGTTTTAGAATTTTACTGGTGCTAGGAAGCATGTAATATACAAGGTCGTTTCATAGCATGCGACTCAAACAGTCAAGAGCTTTAGCGGTTCTCACACAGCAAATGTGTTCCTATACTCTACAAACCCGACTATTTTTTGGGTTTCTCACTTCCCAACCACTAGTGTTAATAACAAAAAATAAGAACTGTGTGTGTAAACTTAGTATGAAAAAGGCTCATATTAACTGAAGAGCTTTGTTGGCGCTTCTAAGTGCGAACTTTTATTGAGGTCCGAAAATATGGATAATCTCTCCTGAGTGGAACATACTATTATTCGAAAAAATGACTTCATTACTGAGCTTATTATGGGATAATATGATTTCGAGTTTGAAAAAACTCTTTCTTTTGAAGTACGAACTTGGAAAGGGAGATCCATTTTGAGGCTTCGTACTTTTTAAAGTAAAAATACAGAAGCTTTAAATTTTATGGGGAAATCAAATGTCGCCGAGATCACGATCTTCAATTTCAGGCAAAAAATAGTCGGTTGTCATGGTGTGCTAACGGTCGCCATTAACGATTACATCCTCACTGCCATAATTTTTGAATAAATATCGACCGATAATTCCACCGGCCCACAAACCACACCAAACCGATGTTTCTTCTGGAAGAAATGGCAACTCATGAATCTCTTCAGGTCCCAAATGTGGCAAGTTTGATTCTTTATACACACATAGAGCCAGAAATGGTACATATTGCCACATCCACAAAATTTGACTCAAAAACGTCGAATATTCTTGGAACTATTCAAAAGCCCAAAAAGCGACGCGATGTCGTTTGGGAAGGTGGAGCAGCTTCAGTTTTTGCACAAGCCATATTTTGTACCCTTTCAATTTAAGATCTCGATGTAAACTGCCCCATTCATTCCATTCGATAGCCCGAGTTCCTGCGGACGACGAATCGACTCTCCACGGTCTTCGATTATCCTCTTACTTTGTCTGATATATTTTCTCTCGCGGCTAGCTATAATGTCGATCTTGTTACTTGATAGGCATGCACCACATGTCCAAATATATAGATCCATATATATAGTTTACGAAAATTCCCGTACCTTAGGACATATTAATTTCGCGCTCTTAAAGAGAAGACAACCATTCAAAGCCTTAACTCTTAAGAGATGCTCACATTGTGGCAGAACTAGCAGAATCACCATTGACGAAGTCCTCTTAAAGGCACCAATCATTCATCTAAGCGACACCACAGTGCGACCGGCGTCTGGAATTGCAACGCATAGCGAAACATTCGCAAGAACGCTGTAATTAAAATGTTGACGCATGGAAAGTAAAGTGAAATCAGAGACATTGGCACTGGCAGTCGTGGCACAGTGTCGGCGAGTTGAGTTGAGTGAATGGCGACAGTCCATAAAGCACAGCGGGCAACTGGCGTAAAATGCTGTCACTGCGCCGCTTGCCATTGCAGCAATGAAATGCGGCAACTTTTCCCATTTGCAACTCAAGAAATCCAAAGGACATGAAGAAACGGCAGCGATAAGAAATGAGCCCGAGGCGCAAAGCGAGAGGCAGGGCGGTAGATAGTTAGAGAGGTAGTGAGAGTGAGCGAGCGCGTGAGTAACGGCAGTGTCATAACTGGCAACATTGTTACAACAATAAAATAGTAACGTTGGTTGGCGGAGCAGCGGTTAAATGGTGCTTAGCGCAATTCAATGCCGGATCAACGGCAGTGGACTCAGCGCTAAAGCTGCTTGCGGAAAACCGACCACGCTACGCCACGCCGCGTCGCATCACACAGCGTGTTAAGCAGTTTAAGTTTAGCATTAGCATTTAAGTTATTGAAAGCGTTGTTAAAATTTCGCACAATACAACGGCACCAACGGAATGGGATAGTGAAACAAAGCCGTGCAAAGCAGGCGGCGCGGATGTCAATGAGGAAGCCGGGTAGTTGGATAGCTGGAATTTAGTGCTGCTGAGTGGCTTTGCAAAGCGCTTGCTAAACCAATTATTTCATAATTCATTTATGGGGGTCAGCGGGAGAGAGGGCGAGAGAGAAAGTGAGAAAAGCGGCATGCATTAGTCGACGAGGCGGAGGACAAAGTGCGAGGCTGTCAGCGCGCTGATTGAGAATGCTGCGAAAACAAATGCCGGCAATGAAGTGACGCTAAATTGCTGTGTGTGTGTGTGTGAGTGTGCGTGTGTGTGTGTCCGACATTCAATTTTGCGCACTTCAATTTTGTCTCGTGCCAGTTTTTTCGCTGCTCCGCTTCGTACACTTTGTGTTTGCCCATCTGCTGTCGCATTGCCTGCCATTGTGCAAAGTGGCAACTTTTTAATTAGTAAAATTGATGGAAAATTTATTGTGCGCAAAACAGTTACGCAATATAGTCTTTGCGTACTACTTTTATTGTTGTTGTTGTTGTAGCACACGCGTCGCGCGCCGAATATGAAATTTTCGCAAAAATATGCGCTTATTGAAATTTTTGGCAAAATTCACTTACTTACAACAACAACAAGCACTTGCTTCATATCATAACGGCTCTTTTTTAATTACTTTTTTTGTTTTTTTTACTTTTTGCAGGCAGCTAACATTTGTATTGCATTTTGCGCACCATTATGGCGTCAACAACACAAATGGCGCCATTTCCGCATCCGCTGCACAGCGTCAGCAGCAGCAGCAACAGCAACAACGCCGGCAAGCGGCAGCGACACACAAAAATCCCACCACAAGCGCACCTGAGGCGTCGTCTCCACTGCAGTAACAACAACGACAGCAGCAGCAACAACAAGGATAACAACAAAACCACCAGCAACAGCATTAGAGCCACACTGTCATTGTTTTGTCAGTTTCTCACGGTATACTGCATACTTCTAACGGCAAGCGGAAGCGTGCGAATGGCACAAGCACAAGGTAAGTTCGTGCACAAACGATAACGGTACGACAGGGTTGCGCTATGAAATCACTGCAAAGCGAAGCGCTGCAATGCCAACGAGCGCAGGAAATCCTTGCTTTGCCACGGGCAAAACACTAACACACAAACACACACTTATGCATATGCACTTCTATACAGCACAAAGCGTGTATGTAGAGATTAGGGTGGGCCAAAAATTAGTATTTATTTTTTCTTCTTAGATGCCGTGAAAATAACGTCGGAAATGACGAAAACAATTATAATATTTTTTTTTTTTTTATCACTACTTCCAACTATTTTCTTTAAAGAAAATTTTACGCTTTTTCGAACGTGACATTTTTTTCATTTTTCCCGCGTCAAAACTACGAAAAGTTAGTTATTCATACAAAATATCATATTTTATGAAATTGAGGCATTGTTTTGAAAAAGAGTATAAAATATTTTTAAAAATTTTCTTTATTCAATTTAAGGCAAGAATTTTCAATTGGAATGACTTTTGGACGACTTTGTATAGAAAAGTTAACATCAGTCCATTTTGTGGATCATTAAATTGCTACAGTAATAGTTTTCCATTTTCACTATACAATAAACGCTTCAAAATTGCATTAAACATCCAAATTAAATAAAACAATATTTATTCCAAGAAAATTTGTTTAATTTTTTACCCACCCTAGAATGTTAGTGTAACTGTGTATACGTTTTTGTATGCATGTATGCATATAAGTATATATGTGTGTGTGCAGTGCGAAGGCGCTTTTTGTCTCACATTTTAATTATACTGTTTGTTATATTAATGCAGTGCAGCAAAGGAAATGGCAGTATAAAAAGAGAGTGAGTAGTGTGTAAATGAGCTGCATTGCAGCGAATTGCATTTCAGCATCCGTTAAGAAGAAACACAAGGATTTTGCCAAAAAATTAAAAACCAAAAATGAATTGTGAGTTTTAAATTATTTTGGGTCATTAAGAGCTACAATGGTTATAGCCGTTTCAAGAAGTATATTACTAGGATATGTGAACAAACTTATATGGAAACAAATAGACAAGGTATAATTTCGAGCGGAAACAAATATTTATATACTATGTGCAGGTTGGAGATATATGTTTATACTGTACTCTTGGGAAAATATTTATTTTTTCTTAATTCATGAAAGCATCACACCAATTGACCTCAAAGCTTAAAAAATTATGTCGAAATTACAGGTAAAGTCTAGGTCATCTTTTAAGTTACTGTACCAAGAAAGATTAAGAGATCAGCCATTAAAGAGAGTAAGACAGTATTATCTTTACGACTAAAGTGCTGAAATAGGGAGAACTTGTCGATTTTTATAAGCTTCCCTAGAAGCCAATTTTTCACCAGCAAAGAAATTCTCTGTATACATATGTATACTATAAAGTGGACCCATTAGAATCTCTAAACCAAGCTCTGGCGGGTCACAAGCTATATGTGTCTGGCCTGAATGTCAGAATTCTTCCTCTATTGTTCAAAGTTGCCAGCTTCGGTCAAAAGTTTTCTTCAGAGGGTCCAATTATTGACAGTACGGGTTCGAAGTAAGAGTTTGACCGTAGAGGAGCATGATTTATCACCAATCACATCAATTATATAGCTTTGCATATAGCTAAACATTCCTCATCGCCGAGTTTCAACCAAATCCATTTTTGGTCGTAAGTGACCCACCAGCCGTAAC
Source organism: Bactrocera zonata (assembly GCA_037783105.1). Taxonomy (NCBI): domain Eukaryota; kingdom Metazoa; phylum Arthropoda; class Insecta; order Diptera; family Tephritidae; genus Bactrocera; species Bactrocera zonata. Next base: position 143,266 of record JBAWJQ010002779.1, on the reverse strand, counting down.
CATCCACTTTCGAAATGGTTCGATTTGGTGCGATTTTCAGTAATTGGAAATGGAAATAGAGGGGGTATTATACTCTAGAAATCAAATTTTGGGCAGTTTTTGAATTTGATTTAAAAAAAAAACAACCAAAAGTATTTTTACTATCCATTTTTATGGTGTTTTTATTGATATCTTAAAAATACATTAAAAAAAACATTTTACAAAAAAATATTAAAAATTAAAATAATTAGAGGGGGCGAGGGGGGGTGTGAGGGGAGACAGGTGTAAAAAAAAATCCTGACTCTCCTGGTGGCCTGAAAAAAAAATCAAAATATATTCCTAATTAGTAAGGATGCTGTTAAAGTCCGGGAACACGAAACAAATTTTTTTGAAAAATGGCGACTGCCTGAAAATAAAAATCATTTTTTACGCTTTTTTTCGAAATTCCTGAATTTTTTTAAAATATTAAAAACAAAAATTTTGACACGATGCTGGTAGAAACGATTAAGGATTATATAAAAAAGGTTCACACAAAATTTCAAGTAAATCGGTTGTATAGAACTTGAGATAATGCCGGTACCGTGTGGAAAAAAGTAGTTTCGAGAAAAACGCGTTTAAAGTTTAGGAGACAATTCTAGTGAACACGGACGCCACCTCACAAAATCGGCTGTATCTCCGAAAATAAGTCGAATTTTTAAAAATCCTGCCAGGGTCATATTTTTGAAAGTCTAAACTTTAAATATATGAAAAAAATCGAATTTTTCATAGTTCTAGAGCAGAATATCCCCTTAACTCATGTGGTACCCATACGTTGAGCTTCTTTATATTTAGACTTATTTAAATGGTTCCGAGCGGTTTTTTCTTGCAATGTTTAGCTTCTAAACAGTCAAAATAGTGCTTACGTGATGTTCGTACCGAATGATTTTCATTATTTTTATCGATATTTTCGGCGATTGGCCTTCTAGAAAGTACCGACATCAAAATAACCGGAACGGTATCGGCGTTATCAAAGAAAAGCTGATGTACAAAATCTCATCGTTCTAATCCAGCATAGTCCGATCGCGCTTATATAACACGAGTCACAAGTTACTAAGGCCATCTATTAAAAAAATAATGGACCTGTTTTTACTAGACCGCGCATAAGACAACTTGATTATACATCAACATCACACCAAGAAATAAAGGATGATATCGTATATTGGAGCTGAGTACATTAATATCAAGATTTCATGTAGTATAAAAAGTATGCAGATTGGCTTGAGGATCGCAATAATTTGGTTCAGATGTTGTCGTCGTCCATGTCGCTACACCATATAGCAAGACGGGGATGATGAGTGGCTTGTAGAATTTGGTCCTTGTTCCTCGAGAACAAAGCCTGGTCAGTCCGAGGTAGCACCAGTTGGCAAGAGTTATTCTGTGTTGGATTTCGAGGCTGACGTTGTTATTGGTATTAATTCTGGTTCCAAGATAGACGAAATTATCTACGACTTCGAAGTTATGACTGTCAACAGTGACACAGGACCTAAGTCGTGAATGCAACGACTGTTTGTTTGAGGAGATATTTCGTCTTGATCTCATTTACTACCAGATCCATTTACTTCGCTTCTTTATCCAACCCGGAGAAAGCAGAACTAACGGCGCGATCGTTATGGCCCAGGAGGATGGAGTCATGTGTAGAAGTTCACCTAAGAGAAAAAAGTTCTCTAAGCGCCATTCACTACATACGGCTCAAGCAGCTAAACTGAAAACGTGAAGCTTCACTAGATGGCGCTGTCGTAGAGATATTTAAAACTCACCTATTTATGGTCCGAATTTCTCCATTTTTGTAATATAAATATAGAAAAATTAAGTAGATACGCTTTAATGAATAATAATTTTGCTAGATGGATAGAGATAGTAAGTATGTACATATGTTCGTACTAGGTTTTCCAATAGGAATGGAACTTCAACCGTTTTTAATGTGTCATTGTCTATAATTTGTTTCCATTGCATTCAGTAATGTTTACAATTTTATCTTGGAATGATATACGAAAGAACAACGTTTACAAATTATTCAATTTTATTATCAAAATAATCCTTCTTCAACTTTTTGAGAAAGGATTTGGGCTCGCATCCGCATAAAATTGTTCTCTCTCAAGAATTGAGACCATTGGATCACCGTAAACGTTACCGGTTTGCTGACTTTTCCTTGAAACAACTTGAAAACGATAACAGTTCACAAATAATTCATGAACAACCATTACATTCAACTAAATTGAGAGCTTTGTGTCGTTCTTGGTCTTGTAGAATCATCGATCCGTACTTCTTTCGAAATGAAGGTACCAGCGTTACTGTCAATGGAGTGCGGTATAGATCGATGAAAACCAACTTTTTATTGCCGCAATTGAAAGAAGACGGCAAGATCTAGTTCCAGCAGTACGGGGCTATGTGCTATACAGTGGACACCCGATTATTTCAAGAAATTGTGACACAAAATGGTCTCCAAGAAGCTGCGGTTTAACACCATTAGATTACTTATTGTAGGGTTATTTGAAGTCAGTGATCTGTAGCAATAAACCAGAGTCTCTTCAAGCCTTATAAGTCCATATTGAACGTGCTATTCATATCATACGACTAGATTTAGTGGAAAAAGTACACGAAAATTGGGTTCATCGAATTCGTTCCTGCAAAAGAAGTCATGCAGGCTATTTGTATGATCTTGTATTCAGAACTTAATTGAATCAACTGTGTTTCACATTAATTAAAAAAACATTTGAATGTCCATAATAATGAGTGTCCTTTTTTTAAATCATATCACTCTTATTGGAAAACCCTGTATATACCCATACTAGCATATATAAAATATACTCTATATCTTACGTATATGAAAAACGGTTGAATGTTGAACGAATAAGAGAAGGAGGCAGGCAATGAAGGTGAAAGGCAATGATTTAGTAATAAACCAATATACTTTGAATTTATACATTTTTTAATATTCTTTGCACAAACAAAGTAACTTTGCTAAAATATTATTTTCATTTAATTTGAAAACTTTTCAATAGCTTTTAATTACCAAATAACAAATTTAGTAACCTAAAAGAGAAAACACATAACAGTGTTGCCATATCACTGCACTTCTCTATTTGCATTAATATTTCGTTAATACGCTCAAGTAAATACAATATGAATATTTAAAATTTTATCCGCGTAAATATTTAATGCAATAAGCTTGCACATTTAACGGTATTATCTTGTGGAGCATGCAAATATATGCACAGAGGCATTATCTCACAAAATATTTGCTTATCACATTTATTAAACAAAAACAAGTGACATTAGATTATGCTACATTGCCATGTGCTTTTATAAATATTTATGTGTGTGTGTATTGATTTAAAATTCATGTATGCCATAATATGCGGGATTAAACTATTATGCGCAAAGTGTAAATAAACGCAACATAAAATGATTTTGGGTTTTTCGCAATGCTGCAACAACAAAAAGTATAATTTTTTTTAATCTCAAAATATTATTGGATTGATCATAATACGTAGGTAAATATGAAATTTGGCAATAAAAAAATATAGAGGTTCATTTTGACACATGTGGCATTTGAGAGAAAAAATTAAATAACTCGAGTTGTGCCTTTTTAATACTTTAAATGCATTTTAGGTACCAAAAAAATTATTTCAATGAAAAAAGTTGTTAGTGTTTTAAGCAATTTTTATTACTATTTTTTTTTAGAAATATTTTTTCAATTTTTTCAAACATTTTTTCAATTTTTTTAATATTTTTAAAATTTTTTTTAAATATTTTTATGCCGTACTTAAATTTATTTCAATATTTATAGAAGCGCACATTTAAATTTTACCTCCAAAAAGTGGTAGCTACCTTATCTCGCAGTCAATCAAAACCATATTTGTAGCTGGCTGTGTAAAAGCCAAATTAACTTTATTTTCTCGCGTTAAGAAGAAATCCCAATCGGCAGCATATTCAAATTTCACGCTACACTGCCGTTTAGCCAAACAGCCACCCACAAAACCAAACGCGCAGGAAAATGCGTCAATGGAATATAGTGATTTTTTTTTTTTTGTTGCAATTCATATATTTCAAATAATATTTTTTTATTGGTGTAATTCGATTCACTTTATTTCTCATTGACACACTCTGCGCTTTATTTCTCTTTTAATTTGAAATTCTTTTGCAAAGTTGGCATAATTTTACGCGCCAACGAAAATGTCCAAAGAAGTGACAGTTGAAACAAAAAATCAAAAAAGAAATCACAGCGCAATTTGGAAAGCGACAAATGAGATAAAACACAAATAGAAAGCGTAGCAGAAAGAAACTTAAATCAAATAGATAAATTAAAATGTCGAAATAAAATTAAATTTCGCTTTTTCTATGAAATTGGCGAATGACGAAAAATGGCAGTAGATAAAAATATATTGACCTAGTAAGTTTAAAAATGTTTGTTTTAAAATAAGGTAAAATTTGTTTAAAGTAATAGGAAATTAAATAAATTATTATATACTATAGGTTAGCTCAGGTTAGGTTAGAGGAACATGTTTATGTTGAGCTAATACAAGTATATATGATGCATATGATTGAAGTTGATTCGGTAATTATAAGATGTAAACTATTAAACCTATTCTAACTTATAAAATATCCCATATAAGCAACGTAAGATGACAGTGTTTAACACTTTTTTTAAAGCTTTCCAGAATGTTATTTATAGATAACTTTCGTAAATATCATAAGCATTTTCTATTTCGCGAGAAGAGACTTTGTTTTAAGGAGCTAAATTTAAGTGTGAATTAAAAAAAAAATCTTGCATGTATATCAAATGTGCATATAACTGTTTAAGAATATCTCCGAAATATAATATTTCGAAAGTATATTTTTATTTGAAAATCTTTTTTTTTTACTTAACGTAACTTTAAACCTTTTCTTCGGTTTTTTCAAAGTAGTTCAGAAAACTTTTACCGAAATGGCTGAACCGATTGCAGTTTCCAAAGAATATATGTAAATTAAATATCCACTTTCCTTCTTCAAAACAAACTTTTTTAGTTCACATACTACTAAGAGCAAAAAAATTGTAGGACTTCATTTACAATTTTAAAATTCTTAAAATTTTCCCCCTCAAGATTTCCCCTTGGTCCCAATACACTTGTGTCAACGTTTTTTCCAAACTTCGAAACCATTGTTAAAGTCAATTTGCGAAAAAGACTTCAATGCGCATAGCAATTCACGTTTAATGTCTTCAATTCACTCAAATTTGAGTTTGCTGAATAGTCAGAGGTCAAACGGAGCTAAATCAGTCGAACACGATGGTTGCGACACGATATTCGATGAAAATGAGGCGAAAAACTCAAGAAGAATCAATGCAGTCGGCCCATAATTCCGACCTCTTTTTACGAAAAGCTTCGCACAAACGACGCATAACACTCAAGTATATAGTATTCTTGGTTAACGGTTGGCTGGTCGGAAGGAATTCAAAATGCTTTGACATAGGGTTTTTCGGCTTTGGCCCATCTTTACGTTGATCGTCTGCTTCCGGGTCATACGCATATATAGACTAATAGCCAGAAATAACACCTTTCATGATATACTGGTAGTCGAAAAGCGTTATTTCACAGACCTTAACGCGACGCCGTGTTGCGAAAAAATTGAATGTCGTGTTTTCATTTTTCTTCTGGTTTTTACTGACCTTCTGATATTCCAACGATGCCAGTAAGACCTTTGACTGTTAATCGTCAATTCTCAAGCACCAATTCCTTTATTTTATTGACGCGTTGATCATCAGCTAATGTTGATTCAACCTCTTTGAATAATCGAAAACACTTGCTCGCCAATGCCGAACTTTTCCAACATTTCGAACTCTTCGTCATCAGAAATTTTATTCTGCACACAAATTTAATGGAGCTTCTTTAGTTTACTAAATATAGAAATGGCCTTCCAAAGAATTGCAACCATTTTCTAACCATAAATGTATAAACTAATAAAACAATTAAAATATTCTACAATTGGATCAATTAATATTCTAAAATTTTTGGAAAACTAATTGCAAGCTAAAATGTTTTGTCGATATAAAAAAATGAATTAAAACATCATTCGAATTATCTTGCAATGGTACTTAACTTAATAAATGCATTGATATTTGAATATCTGAAATATGAAAAAATATCTAAATAGTATTATATAAAATTTTTGCGTGTGCAAATAAATTTTTGATAATCGCTCACAACCTAGAAGTAAATATACATATGTACATACATGTGTATAAACATATTTAGGGAAGGTAACCCGTCAGTGAAACAGCAAGTTAGTTTACGAAAATGCCAGTTTTTTTTCATAGAAATTCCTGACTAAACTGAAACTAGTGTGATTTAAACTTTTTTCAAAATCAAATAAAGGAGTAACTGAACTAATATGCATGTGCAAAAACACTGAAGATATAAAGAATTAAAACTTATAATGTTTTCAGAGAATATAAATTGAGCTACACAGTTGTGTTAGTAACTAGTTAAAAACTGATACATTTCCGACTGAAAACTAACTATTGGCATTAACACAAAAAATGTTAGACCTTTATATTCAAAGTATGCAACCGCTTGACTAATGTATGCTGCGTTAATACTAGCTACAAGGTAGTTCATAATGTAACTTGTTTATTTGACTACATGAATGTCATGCCATCAAACGCTTACGCATACCTTACCATTTGCTTTCTATGTTATGGTGAATCCTATATCATAATCGTTGAAGTGCTGTGCGTATTTCATGCCATCCGATATATTCATCTGTATACATATACATATCACTTATTTCCTTATTTTCATTTAGGAATTTTATGCGGAAATTTATTTTATTTACTAATGCATTTTGAGTGGCGCCAACGAGTCGTGCATTGACGGCGCCAATTGTTGTTCTTTTTTACGTTGGCGCCATGTAAAACGTTTCGGTTTTAATTTTAATTTTATTTCGAAAGTTTTTCCTTTTGTCAAGTGATTTTAAATGTTTACAATATTTCATTTTATTAAACATAGCGATTTTATTTAGATGATTGCACTCGGAATTGTTACTAAAAGCGATGCATCTATTTTAATAATCATATTTCATGGAAGCGCACGTTCTGCTTTTGTGTATGTGTGTGTAAGTGTAGTAGCTGCGTTGGTCCGGCTTTCATTTCGCCATACATATTTATAGAAAATTTAAAAAAATAAAAATAATATAAAATATGCGCGAACATTTCTCGAAATTCAGTTGGAAAATGTATGAAGCAGTGGAATAAGTTATTTCACCAAAACGTCTGACGAAAGCGAAAATTATTTAGAAATATGATTAAAGCTGTTCCAAGTAATTGAACAAACAAGGAAAAGCACCGAAGCTGTAATACACTTCACGAATAGAAAATGTGGCCTACAAGCACTTGATACCGGTTATTCAGTTGGTATGACTGCTAAATATGTATATGGTCCGATATAGACCGTTCCGACAAATGAGCAACAGTGAGAAAAGGATACTTGCGAAATTTCAGATCCAAATCACAAAAAATTGAAGGACAAGTTCGTATATGTGCAGATAGCTGAACAGACCGACATCGACTCAGCTTATCAAGCTGACCATTTATTTATATATTCTATGGGGTCTTCTACCTTTTCTTCTGGGTATTACAAACTTCGTGGAAAACTTAATATATTCTGTGGTTGTGCCTTGACATAAACAAAGTTCAGTCGAACACTGCAAATATCTAAAATAAATGACTGACTAAGGGATATTATATAAACGAGAACTGAAAGATATGGAAAGTTTCTGTCGAGTATTCTGTAATTGTTCAACTTCTTCCTGCAGAAAAGTTTTTTTGGAGCGTCATATTCTTTTAACTTCAAACCAAATAGATTCGATATTTATATGCCTTTAATAGCACACTAATAGTATACAGTGGGGGTCCCTCATCCGAGGCTGTTGCTTCCTTTTCATCGGGGCCTTTTTTTACATGACTGATCCCAAGCCCAGCTCTCCCAACTCTGGGGAGGAATAGTTTACCCTTTCACTTTAGCTCGCCTTAAAACGGGTGTTCTTTGACTACCTAGAGAATACTTGGTGTAAGACCGGAAGTTGTGAGCTGCTGAGTCATATGCAAAAAAATCGTTTCTGGCCACTCCCAAGGGAATGGCCCTCAGAGGACTTACCTTACTTCCATGAATTTGTACACATGACTCCTCTGGTAATGAATGAGAGCAAAACGAAATCCCACGGAAGCAGTGGAAAACCTCCACTCCGTTGGAAATACCAGGTGGAGAGGGACCTGGCTACACTTGGAATCTCCGATTGGCGCCAAACAGCGAAAAAAAGAATGACTGGCACGCAATAAATTCGGCTAAGCCCGGGTAGGCGGTGTTTATGCTAATAAGGAAAAAGAATAGTATATTTACATATACTTGTATTATATAAGAGCTCTTGTAAACTAACTGAAGTTTATCTACTGATAACTCAAAGTTGAACCCAAAGCTGAAGTAGGCTGGAGCTATTGGACTTACTACTCGTAATCCTTATCAAATGATGTTGTATTTGCTATAAGGTAAAGCAGTAAGTAAAGCTGTGAGAATATCATTAATAAAAAAAATGTATTCAAAGAACTGATCACTGCTTTTTACACATTTTGACCATCTTCTGCGAAGGGGTCAAAGTGCTGCTCAGCCAATGTATGTCCCATTTATGAAAACAAATGGTAATCGGAAGGGAGGGAAATCTGGTGAATATGGCGGGTGGAGTACAAGTACTTTGATTGTATCCTGAACTGAATTCACAATTGACATCACTACTTTGTCGTATCTTCTAGCTAATTATGGTCGTGTTTCGATCAATGCATGGTTCAAATTGATAATTTGTTGTCTCTAGCAATTAGTACTAACAGTTTAACCAGGTTTTAGAATCTCATGCTATATCACACCCTTCTCAAGCACAGTGCATTTCCTTCTTACCGAATCGATCCGTTTTTGCTATCGAGGTTGATGGTTGCCTCGCAGTAGCCAATGATTTTCCTCGTTTAGGATTCTTAAAATTAATACATTTTTCATCGCCAGTGACAACTCGATGCAAAACTGATATTCTTTCTTGTCTTTTAAGCAAAAAAGTGTTTTTCTGGTTTTCCATTTGTCTTTCATCCAACTCATGTGGCGCCCATTTTCTACCCTTTTGGATCTTTCATATAGCTTTCAATCTGTTTCTGTTTGTTTGTTGTGCAACATTTATCATAGCTGAGACTTGCTTTTCACTCAAAGCATCATCATCATCCAATATTGCTTGCAGTTCGATGTCTTCAAACTTTTTTTGGCGGTCTTCCACGTTTTTCATTTTTCACATCATAATCATTATCTCTGAATCATGAAAAACATCTTTTGCAAGATGCTTTTGATAGAGCTTGATCGCTATACGCCTACCTCATTTCGATAAAATTTATCTAAAATATTAAAAATAACGGAATTCCATTTCTTGTTCGTGCGTTTTAATTGAAATCAACTTTCATACGGACAATCACAAACAATCAAAAATTAATTTATTAATTCCAAAAATGTGTAGCTTCGGCTAATTTCTTCTTCAGGGTATACACAGTGCGCCAAAACATATTTTCCATTGCCTTAAGTGACAATTAATGAAGGTTTTATGGCATGGAAGAAATCACTTCAAATTGCGGCAAGACAATATATAACTTTTCCACCGAACAATTGAAATTTTATCTTCCGGTAATTTCATTAGCGCTTGCCACAGCTGTTCCACCGTCCACAAGCATTCAACTACTCACAACTAACGGAACACAGTGGCTGTCGATAGCAGGCGGCGGCACTCAACTCACGTTGCTGACGGCGCTGCTGGTCATTGTCATGTACTTTTAAGCAAATTAAAATTGAATTAGCAATTTCGGCTGTAATCCTTTTGATGCCGCCAACCCCAACCGCACATCCAACCACACACACCCACCAAGCAGTACCACCATTTAGACAAGGAATCAAGCGATCGTCTATACTACCGCCGCGAGCATTAAAGCTGCGTTACGCTGCTGAAAAAATAACTGTCTCTAACAGGCGGCGCAGCAACACTTAAACGTCACACACACATGCAGAGCATACTCCGTTCGATGTAACCACTTACTCGATGCCTTTCCATTTTCATCAACCAGTCGCTCGTCTTGGGAATCAAAGGGCATACAGCAGCGCCATCGGCAGAGAAAACTCACGAAATGATTGAGTGAATGAAGAAGTAGTGTGTGGGCGAGTGAGTGTTGCTCAGAGTAGGCGAGTATATATGTATATGATGCCATTCCACGAAAGTATGGTGAGCGTATTGTGGCAACGCTAATGTGCCTTGTGGCGCGGTACATGCCACAGCTTTTGGCCGTCAGCGCTTTTCTGTCTAATGGCGAGTCGTTGCTATCAATTAGTTGCAGTTCTAACGCACGTTCTCTACCCTTCTCGCTGGTGTGCGCCATCGCAGGCTATATATTGCCTCAACTGTGCTTGGCAAGTCACTCGTCCGGTGGCAAATTAGAAATTACAAACTGTAACAATGGTAAACATTCAAAGTTCATTGAAAAATTAAGTCAATGAATGCGAAGTGAATTTGTATTGCTCGCGCGTAATGTCAGGGTTCAGTGGAAGGCAAACTGTGGATGAGAGAGTTTTGAAATATGGTATGTATGCCATTCGTTGACGTTTTCTGTCAGAGGGGTCAGTAATAATTGATTACTTTATTATTGAAAATTTGTTGAATATGTCAGAATTTCCGGTACGAATGCACTAGTTTCAAGAATAGAAATTTTTGGGCAAAATATAAATACAAGGTCTGTCGCAAAAGAAACAGAACTTTTTAAATATAACTGTTTCTGGTGGCGCCACCTATTTGTGGGTATATGAAATAAAAACTTTGATTTCTTGTTGACATTTCGTAAAAATTTTAAGACAATTGGATAACTACAATCGATGTTATCGATCAAAGAGTGACAGCAGCTTTTGGTCATCGGTCGTAAAATGCATTTTGAACAAAGAGCAAATATTAAATTTTGTTTTAAACTTGGGAAAACGTTTACTGAAACATTTCAAATGATGAAAAAAGTTTATGGTGATCAGTGCTTATTCCGTAGTAATGTGCATGAGTAGTTTAAGCGATTCCAAGAAGGTCGTGAGGACCTCTGTGACGATCAGAAGTCGGGCCAAAAAAAGTCGTCTTCAGAAGTCAAAAATAAAGACAGGGCTGATTTGTTTTTACGATTCCGAGGGTATTGTACACCGAGAGTTCGTCCCACCTGGCCAAACGAATAATTCTGTGTTTTACCTTGGTGTTATGAAGCGTCCTTTGTCAGGCATTCGTTGTGCTCGACCACAATACCGTGGGGTAGGGTCCTGGCGCCTGTTGCACGATAATGCGCCGTGTCATCGGTCGACGTTTGTCACTGACTTTTTGACAAAAAACTCCATGCTAACCATTAATCACTCACCCTACTCACCTGATCATGGCACCCTGTGATTTTTACCTATTTGGAAAACTTCAAAATTCAAAAGGCGACGACCGATATTCTCAAGAGCATTCCGAAAAATGACCTTAAACACTCATTTGAAATGCTAATTGACTGGGCTAAACGCTGTATCGAAGCACAAGGAAACTACTTTGAATAAAAAAATATAACTTTTGAAAAATATTAATTTTTTGTTGTTTTTTTTTACAGTCCTGCTTCTTTTGCGACAGACCTTGTATATAGTTGACTCTCCAAATATACGTTATGCTTATATATTATCTTTAAAACGTAATCACTTCTTAACTATAGACCATCTCAATCGACCATAAAAGTGTTTCACAAGTTTAGTAAGCAAGTTCAAGTATATCCACGCACTTTTCTTGGGAAAATATATTTTAAAAATAGTGATAATCCATAAGTAATGGTTGTGTCTTAATTGGCTATAAGTTTTCTTGCCCTAACCTCTCTTCTAGAGCAACTAATTTAACTCTAAAGCAAGTGCGCTCAAGGCGTATGTACTCGAGTGCCTCTGACGCAAGAAAAAAAGTCAGTTTCCTTTCGTTCTTGGAACCTAAGTATGTACAAAGCTACCATTTATATAGTACTTCTGGCTGCTTCAACCTTTTATACTTTCACAATAAATTTCGATTGGTGTTTACCAGATGTTTCAATCCCTGTAATTTTCGTCCCTGTTATCTCTTTCCCTCCTATTATATTTTCTGAGGTCCCTCCTAACGTTGTTTGAACCCACAGCGAAAATCTGTTCTCACACGAAATTTGTTACAGCTTCTCGACATAATTGCTAAAAGGCTACAAAGCATATATATCAGTCCAAATTTTACTGCATATTCTGTATTCTGTTCTCCGAATAATGTCCCAGCAGTCTTTGATCTGCTGAAAGGTCACAATTTGGCAGACGATACTGTCCATTTTTTGATTTCTTTTCGACTGCTTTTTTCTTCCAGGGAGTAGAATTCCACATGTCATAACGATTATTAACATAGTTCAGCGGATTAAGGGACAGTGATTAGGCAGTATTCGACGCAGTACTCTCCGGTTAAAGCAGAGAAAGAGGAAGAGCTCTACTCCGTTGGAAAGAACAGAGAGGGAAGGACCTGGCTACACTTTTCATCTCCAATTTTCGCCAAACTGCGAAAAGCTATAATCGCGTAAGTAGCGGCTACGCCAATAAAGAAGAAGACGGTATGACTGAAGTAAAAGGCGACTAAAATCTAAAGTGCACTATTCCTGTCATTAAGCTTGCTTCAAAATATCAGCATTGTTCTGAAAAAACATTTGAAGTTCGAGCGACAAATGTCACCAGTTATCGAGTTAGATGGGTGCTCAACTGGCAATAGCAAAAGCTACAAAGTTTGACCGGAGACTTAAATCTGTTACCATGGAAGCTGTTATACCTTGGAGTTCGCTCCAATCGTTCATTGGGTTTGGCCTTTTGGAGAGATTCGTTGTAGCTGTGGTTTAAACCTAAAGGCAGGTATAATTGAAAATTCAGTTCAGTGTAGAGTCGCACTGCGACCGGGTGTCGAGCCCACAGCACAGCTGAGGTTTTGGGTCGGCCTCGAACCCAAACGAAGTGGAAAAGGTGTCTCTTTCAAATGATCAAGTGGAACCGAATAATATTTGCAAAATCTTGTATCATTTGGGCGCTGATCAACACAATACTTTGAAGCACTGTGTGGTAAGGCCGTCGCCGGCAGGTACTCACTTAGAAGCACGACAAATGTTGTTATAGGTCATTGTAAGGACAAGGTTTCATCCATGGAGATAGATCGAAATCACTGCTAGGCTGTTGAAGAACGGATGTTACCCGAAAAATATAATTTTTTTTTTAATTTTTCGCTATGTTCTTAATAACCAAAATTTAATAAAAAAATGAAGACTCTATCTCACTGAACCTAGTTTTAAGGCACAGTTTAACAGGCACTTAAAAGTTCTTTGCAAGAAAATATTTTTACTGAAGGCAACCAAAGAATATTCCAGTCCGCTAATACCCAACACATAGTCCCACAATGTTATTTCCAGAAAGATTTATGGGTTCTGGAAACTCCTTAGTGTCTCCCATTAACCGAAGCTCGTTCTTTGCAACAAATGCGAGACAAGAATGCTTAATAAAAGCGAAAGCGACAGGCAAAGGAAACGAAAATTAAAAGATCTTAGCACAGCCGCCAAACCACGATCAATTGGTCAAGATCGTAGTGAAGATCATGGTCAAAGCTATTTGTAAACATTTTCCACATTTTTTACCACTGAGCTAAAATACACATATGTGTATATGCATATGTACATATCTTCTTACACACTTCTGCTGGCATGCCTTTGCAACACATTTGCTACGCACTATTATCCCCTCCTCCGCTGCACCGCACTGCTATTTATAGCCATAAAGTCATATCAACAACGCATGCGCATTCATATTGCCGACAGCCGACAGTCGCCAAGTGGCAAGTCTCGATTAGACTGCTGCTCACACGCAGGCCGACAACTACTACTGTTGGTCACCACAGCCTGGCTTAGCTGGACGATCAGGGAGCCGGCAAGCTGAACGGCTGAAAGGCATCGTAAGTGAGACCGATACAAAGTCTTAATTTAATCACCGCATGTCTGCGCCCTAAGCAGCAGCATACAATATTAATAATGAGGCAAGTCTAAGGCACTTCAGCACACAAACAGACGCACGCAAACCCAGCATAAACACGCTTTCGGAGCCTCGCAAAGTGGCAGTGCCGTCAAAGGAGCTACTCACTGCCAGACAAGCGTGTAAATACCTAGTAATTGTAATAACAACAACAACATCAACAACAAAGCCAGCAGCATCCAACTGCCACTTAAGTTAATGATCGGCTCAGGCAGCAAAGACTTGCTGTCTGCGGTTCGGTGTTTCATTAAATCAACGCATATTGCTTGCCACATGTTGCCTGTTGCATGTAATTGCATACAGTAAGCTTAGCTGCTGATCAATTCGGCATTCAGTGGTGGCTTAGTCTACATGCTTACATCGCTAATTTGTACCGACGGTAAGCGTACAACAACAACAGAAACAATTGCACAGTAGTGTTATTTGCAATCAGTAAATTCGATTTGCAGCAAAACGCTGATTGCACTTTCGGTTTTCTCTAATTGTGTAGCAAGCAGGCTGATGCTTGTGGTTGTTTTTGTTGTTATTTGTGTACTGAGATAACTAAAGACTCAAGATGGAAACCTTTGGAATGATTTTCATTGTTAACGATAAAGAAAATGGCTGCATGGGTAAATAAGTTAGTTATAATGCAATTACCTCTTCCTCTTAATAACAAATTCTAGTTCAAAAGTTGAGCTAAAAATAAAAAACTAAAAAAAAATTGTAAAATTGGTAATTAAAATATTTTAACACATCTATCAATCAATCAATATTATTTAATAAATTAGTATTAATTTTGGAAATAATGAAAATTTAATCGATAATAATGTTTTTATTATCGATAATAACTTTATCGATAACAGTATTTTTACTGTAGATAAAAACTAAATTTATTCGATTACATTACTAAACTTAAAATTAAATCGATAATTTTTATTATTATCTTATTGTCGATAAAAACCAAATTTTTTCGATTACTTCCTATCCAAAAGTTACAGCTTCGTAGTCCTCGTAATATCGATTTATATATTACATTTAATTATTACAATTCTAATTCCGTGAATTTAACCGATAACAATATTTTTATCGATAAACTTCCATAAATTATGCTGAAGTTTATTATATTAATATTTTAAATATTTCATTAAAAACTATCGATGTCATATATAATATAACAAGAACTTCTCAGAATCGATTGATTTTTAAGAAAATTTAATGGATATAAATAAGCTTTAATCAGTAGTAATGTTCTTGGATATTTATATCTTAAAAAATCGCTTTCTCTTGTGAAAGAGATATTTAGTTAGAAGAACCTAAATTTTCGATTATAATAAATCGATTATTATCGAAAATATTTTATTTTAAGTTTTTAATAAAGAGACTTTTAGTTTGAAGAATTTCAATTATCGATTATAATATATGGATTATATTCGATAAAATACATAATAGCGGTCTATTGAAAGAAACTCGATTGAAAATTTGAACCATTCTCTAAAATATTATTTTTATCGAAGGGTAATCGTAATAAGTTTAATTACCGATTATAATGTATCGATTATTTTTTATAAAATATATAATATCGATTTATTGAAAGCAAATCGATTGAAAATTATAACCTTTCTGTAAACTAAAATTTTTATCGAGTGGGAAATCGAAGATCAGGAAGTGTTGAAATTGGTCAATGAAACTAGTATTCTTCAGGGTAAATGGTCGCTTTCAAAAATGGTAAAATCGAACGTTCGTGCATTTCAAGCATAAATATGTTAACTGATTTTATAGCTTCCATAACTTAAAGTCTTTGTTCGAACATCTACCTTGAACGGCTTAAGTCCAAGTTATTCAGAAAGTTGTTTTAAAAGCCATCAGCTACCCAGCAGGATTTTCAAATTAAAAATCTAATAAATCTAACAAGAGGAGGGATAAAATTTGGAAAAAATCAAAAAGCGACTAACAAAGAAAAATAAAACTGCTGCAATACAATCTTCAAGGTTCGGACTCATCGTTAACGCTTATAAAGGGTGATTCAAATCGGGGTTGTCTACATTTTTGAAGAAAAAACACAGAAACTTCAAGTTTATTAAGGAATGTGTATTATCATTCGAAAGAATGATCCTTTTGAAGATTATCTCCTTCACTTCTCAGATGTTCCATTCATTGAGTAAAGTTTTCGGTGACTCCTTCGAGCATTTCGACTGGTAACTGACGAATAACACGCTTGATGTTTAGCTCCAAGGCATAAATCGAAGCGCAATTGTCCGCATAAACTTTAGAATTTACATATCTCCAAAGTATAACAGTGTGATATCGCATGTTCTTGGTGGCCAATCGGCCGTCCCAAAACGTGAAATTATCTGCTCACCGAACTGTTCTCTCAATAAAAACATATATTAATGCCTCTTGTAGAAACCAAATGTCGCCGAGATCACGAGCTTCAATTTCAGGCATGGAATAGTCCGTTACCATGGCGCGTCGTTACCATTGACGGTTACGTTCTCACCGGCATCACTTCTAAAGAAGTATAAACCACCACACAAGCCAAGCCAAACAGTTTTTTTTTTTGTTGTGTTGCGTTATGTTGGTAATCATATCCCTTATTTCTGCTGACAAGAACTCCCATTTTGCATTTTTAATTAATTTTTTTTGGGCAGCTGTTTTTGTTAGACGCGTATTTATTCGCCTTTAATTTTGCTTATTCCAAAAAATTTGTTAAGAAAATTTTGCGTGAAAAACAAAATTAAGTCCGCGGACTCGCAATCGAAAAACTTGAAGGTCATTACGGAGTCTGGGGTACGGAAAAATATAAACAAAATAAGCAGAAAAAATCAAAGCCATCGAATAATTTACACATATCTTCGAATTACAACAGCAGCCATATTGAAAAATATACTTGTAGTTTGAGAAAAACGTGTTTAAAGATAAACTGAAATTTGAGTTTTCGATATTTCACATTGGCGGTGTGCCCCCTTACGCTGGTGAAATGAAAAGTTGCGCAATAAATCAGCATCTGTATACAACAACACCATCCTGGCAGCCCCAACTGCCAACGTGTTTGCTACTGTATTCCAACAACAGCAACACCTTTGACGCTGTGTCATGTTACTAAACAAGAACAGATTATTTACATATGTTAATGTATGTGTGTGTGTGCGTGTTTATATGCATATTGATTAATTTCATGAGTGGCATAACACGCGTTCTGCTTTACGGTGTGCCAGTGCGGAAAGTGCCACTGCCACATGAAAATCTTGCAACTGTTGCACATTCGTGCTGATGCTTGCTGCTGCTGTCGCTCTCGGCTGTCTGCTTTTGCAACCAGCAAGGTTAGCTTGCTAACTGACTGGCTTTGGTTGGCTTGGCAGACGCTGCGCTCCGCTGTGCTATGCTGAGTTGTTGCATTATGCATGCGAGCTGTTAAATGGGCGCCTTTGATTTGCCTCGCTTGCTGCTGTTTGCCACACAACGTCAGTCATGCTACACAGCACGTTGCAAGCCACAGGGGTACTATTTAAATGCATTTTATTTCAATTTTCATTTATTTGATGGCTTAACGTTGTTGCTGTTGCTGGCGCTGATATATGGCCGCTCGCGTGCTTTATCACTCTATGCATGTGGAAGTGCATTGGCTTATTTGTAACTATTTGACGTGTTTTTTCGATTTATCTGCACATGACTGGGGCGCTAATTGGGCGGCAGCGCGTCAGCGGATTACTTTTACTTTACCATTGCGGTTTGTTCCAAAAAAGTCTCTCTGCGTTTGAAATAAATTTACGTTCAGAGCAGGAGAGGAAACCAAGATTTAGCATAACCCTTAAAGTATTGGCTAATCGGGAGAGAGAATATATCCATTAAATTTGAATTATCCGCACACAAAACGTTGCCTACATTTAGGCTAAAGTTGTAAAATGTTAATAGCCAAATCCATTAGATCTTACAGAGCCATAGATATATCTAATCAAAATTATTTACTTGCACAACAAAGCTTCGCTTTCTGCGAAATTTTTAACATTCGCCTTGGGCAAGACAGGTAGCAATCCAAAAGCCAAGTCCGGACTTTAAAATGAATGCTTAAGAAACTCCCAACCAAGATCCCGAAGTATCTAGCGAATCACTATCGATATTTTTTTTTTTTTTGTTTTCGGAGGGGGAATCTTCAAAGATATCGTCATTTTTTCCGGACGATATGCACGACTCGTATTGGCCGCACGCCCAAGCAAGACTTGCGGCCCTGAACTCCATCGTCATTGCTTGTATTTGGCCCACGGAACTATCGTTAGACATTACATTGTAAGGCGAGCTGACGGTACACAATTATTCTGATTGCTTCCATAAGACAGTCCAATTGTTGATGATGAAGTTCCAAATTAAAAGTTTGGCCCGAAAGGGCCTGCTAATAGTAAATTGTATCCTGCCAAATCCCACCAAATGTACAAGTATAACAAAAATTTTTCTGATCTTTAATCCTTGCTAGGCCACCCTTTGCGCTGGCTCATCGCGATTCTACCACTTACCTTTTTTGCTTGACGTCATCGTAAGTGACCCACTTTTAATCACAAGTAAACCTACATAATAGATCACGTTCTTGAGATTCTTTGGAATTTCGCAGACAGATTTGCGATCGATGAGGAAGTTTTTTTGTGTTCACTGGAATTCCTTTCTATGTGGAGCCTCATTTTAATGATTTCAAAGATTTTTTTTTTTTTTGCAATGCTTAGCTTTTCGAAAATTGGTCATCAAAATTGTGTCATATTCAGCCAACAGTCTTGGATTTTCGCCTTCATCGAAAATAATGTAAAATGTGGATGCTGATGTCCATCTCTGACGCCTGCTCAAGCAATACAGAAAACCTTTATAACAAAATCGTATCTTTCTTACGACAGCTAGTGTATCACAACAGGAGATATAGATTACTAAAGCCATCTACTATATTAGAAAAATAATGCATTGCTTTATACTAGATTTATTAGTATTAGTATAATGTATGTGTAGTTGAGTTGGTGTTACA
The DNA here is from genome assembly GCA_037783105.1 of Bactrocera zonata. Lineage (NCBI taxonomy): Eukaryota > Metazoa > Arthropoda > Insecta > Diptera > Tephritidae > Bactrocera > Bactrocera zonata. Next base: position 124,156 of record JBAWJQ010002779.1, on the reverse strand, counting down.
GATTTTACAAATTTTTGTATTGATTCTGAACTTTTTTCAAATGTGTTTACATTAGCAAGTCGAACCGCAAAGGTTTTAGAAGAGTTAAAAGTTCTTTAGAAAGCAAAGTGGAAGTAAAGACATAATACTCACAAGCCTAAAGCCTGTTTTCTGCGGGTAGCTTTAAATAATATGAGTTACTAGCGGAAAGCAATCGGTTATCTTGTTGATAACTCCATAATATAGTGATCTTAATAGTTAAAGTTACTCAATCGTTTTTGATAAACTCACTTTATTGCTATAAATCTATAGTAAAGATTTTGAAAGAGTTATATAAAGTTAAATGGCCGAAAAAGCGAATTTCTCAGATTTTTTTCTGAAAGCTCCTCTCAAAAAGTCGTTTTACGGTGACCACTATATCTCTGAACTGGATCCTCCGAAAACCAAAAAGATTTCGTTTAAAGTAATGTCAAATCTAATAATTAATCGAAGGAATGAGAAAATAAAATTGTTTGACAAAATAGCGGCCTTTTCAAATTTGCGTGTAACTTCGAAAATATTCACCGGAACGATATGAATTGTATGTATTCTTAAATGTATGGACATGAAGAAAATAAAATAAAAAAAAATCGATTTTTTTAAATTCTAACTGTACATATATAATCCCCGAATGCAAAGAAACACCTTTTAAAATCCAGAGACTACCATTTTTATTGCAAAACTTTGAGCAGCTCATATATACCGACATTTAAGAGTTAATTTTACAACTTTACGCTTTCAACACTATTTGCAATTTAATTATCGATAACAACAACCTTCGAGTGCTCTCCAATAAAGCCGGAGCTTTCAAACAACACCTTAACATGGTTTTCGTTTAACTGCGACATTTCGTGTTTGACCTACAAATGCATGCACGCAAACATGTGTGTGTGTGTGTGTGATTGTGTCTATAAATGAGTCGACGCAAATATTTGAGTAAATGCCAGTAAGTGGCTGCTTCATTGTTATTAGCATGACAGGAAATAAAATGAAATTTCGCTGCACGACACGAACGACGGCAATTGCTCAATTTAAACTTATGTAGTACAGTGTACAGTGCCTTTGAAATGTATGCAAACACATGCGCTTTTGTGCAGGCAAATAATATATACGTACATATGCAGCTATGTATACGCAAAGTAATGAGTGAGTAGGCATAAGAGAAATGTATTGTATTACCTTTAAATTATTGCTTTGACACTGGCACAAGCAAGAGCCGTGGAACTACAAGAAACACAAACTACCGTTATATATCACCATATACAGTTATTTAATGCAGATATGTACACGTTATAAGCAAGTAAATGCTGCTCATTGTGAAGACTTTGCCTACTTCAAGGCGCTTTCGCGTAAAACTATATTGGCAAGTGCTTCTATACTTGCATATGTATGTGCAAATGTGTGAGTGTGTGTGCGAATATAATAGTGAGGCACAATTAAATTAATTATTCAACATAATTACATTGTAAGCAAAGATTTCATTCAGTCAGCGCTCGAATACTCCGCATACTTGCTGAGCAGTTTGTACAGCTGTGCATTTCTGTTTGTGTGTGTGCGTGAAAATTATTCAAACAAGCGCACAGAAACGCTGCTATGCTCATATTCATCCTTTGCAACTTTAAGTGCGCAAATATTCATAGCGTGATTGTCATAAAATGTAACTATGCTTTCACTCATTCGCTCTAAGGCACACACACAAACACCTAACATGCACAAACCACCCACACATACACACACACACAATCAAATGTGCATTCAAGCCCAAACACGCGCACATTCACTTTCGCACAATCACTTGCTGCAGAGTGCAAAGTTTTGCACTTAAACAATAAAGTGTAGCATGATTTTTGGCGCATTCACCGAACTCAACACAAACTCACACACACACACACACACACGTGTGAATTTGACAAAGCCATGCAAGCCATTGTTTATAAACGCTGTTAGCACATATATGCGTTTGTGGCAAGTCATCACTGCGCCAGCTCTAAGTTACGTTACGTTAAGGTAAACTTAATGAATTTTAATTGAGACATCGTGATGGTGCCACTTCGAAATTCCAAATTAATGGCGTAGCGAACTTCTTCATGGCCTCACATAAACTTAAGTAAACTTACAAGTTTCATTAACGAAAGTGCCCAAGTTACAAAGTGTTTGTTGTTGGATTTTTGAATTCGCACCCATTCGATAAATGATTTTGCATTGTCGCCTTTTGTTCCGGTGCGGACATTGTGCGCATTTTTATGTTGTTTACATGGCGCATTGAGAATGGAGTGGAAAATTCGAAATTGGCTTGTCATGACAGTTCGCATAAAGTCTAAGTGGCTGCCTTCAATTTTTATGTGGTGAGCAACGCAGTATCTGGTGAATAAGTAGCTGCGGAGCGAGTTTATGCCGAGAATGCTATGCGGCTTGCTGCAGATATGACAGTAATGCAAGCGGAGAAGACTTAGTTCGAGTGCGTTGACACTTTTTTATGCACATCGTTGGTGCGAGCGATGAGTAATCTAACTAAATGACAGGGTATAGTAATAAAAAGTTGAAACAATTACAAGAAATCGATTCATTAAACAATTACAGTGAGTAAATAAATAAAATTACATATTTAATTTGCTGCGGTGAAGTATAAGAACTATTGCGAACAAAAACAATTATTAGAAGAATTTTTTAAAAGTAGACTTTTTTACTCAAGAAAAAAAATTAGGGGCTACTTATATTTAGTTAGAAGGCCGAGGAATTCTTTCTGAGAAAATTTTTAAATTTATTGATCCAAAAATTTGTACACATATAATGATACCTTTTAACTGTATTTTAAGGCTTAGTATTAGTAAAATTATTTATTGGGAAAGGAACTACAGCTGATCACCGGGAGATCCTCTCAAAAAATACGTTTTGCGGTGACCACTATATCTCTGAACTGGAACGTCTGAAATTAGAAAAACCAAACATATTTCGTTAAGAGTAATATTAAATCTAGGAAAGCAAATCGAAGGAATGTGTAAAATACATTTTATTGGCAAAATGGCGGTTTCTAAAAAAAAATAGATTTTTGACCAAAATTTCGCCTTTAAATTGTTTATAAAAAAATAAAATTTATCGAGGAGAAAAAAATTTAAAATTATTACAAAAAAAATGTAGTTAAAAAGACTACTAAGAATTTGAGACTAATCGGTTTAGCCATTTTTGTTCAAGTCTCAATGAGACTGCTCAAAGTTATGAAAATATTGCTGACGTTCTGGCATGTGTTGCTGAAGGCAGCAATTTGTTGATACCAAGACGTTTTCAAGAATTGGGACTGTCTCCAACCACAACCTGGCGGATTTAGAGTAAGGATTTGGGTTTACACCTGTATACAATTGTTCTTACTCAAAAACTGAAGCCATTAGGTCACAGTAAACGTAAACGTCATTAACTTGCTGATTTAGCCTTGGAAAAACTCGAAAAATATAATGATTTTTCTTAAGAAAATTATCTTCTTCGATGAGGCTCACTTGCATCTGAGTGGTGCAATAAATAAACAAAACTGTCAATTCTGTTGCGAAGAAAATCCACAAATTATTCATGAAAAACCATTATATTTACCTAAATTGGCAGTTCGATGTGGTTTTTGATGTGGTGGAATCATGGGTCTGTACTTCTTTCGAAATGAAGCAGATGACACCGTTACTGTCAGTGGAGAGCGATGTAGATCAATGATAACCAACTTTTATGGCCGCAATTGGAAGAAATTGATCTTGACATCGCCTGGTTTCAACAAGACGGGGCTGCATACCCCACGGCATGTGCAACAACCGAATTATTTCGAGAAAGGTTGGTGATTCAATTATTTTAAGAAATTGTGACATTGAATGGCCTTCAAGAAGTTGTGATTTTGCACCATTGGACTTTAGCAATAAACCAGGCTTCCTTCAAACTTTAGGAATCCATATTGAAGGTGCATTTCATGACATACAACTAGATTTAGTGAAAAAAGTACTCGAAAATTGGTTTTATCTAATTCGTTCCTGCAAAAAAGTCGTGGAGGCTATTTTAATGATCTCAATTGTATTAATTTTGCTTCACATTAAATAAAACTATGATTATTTGCATACCATAATCCCTCGTACCGATTTGCATTGATGTCGCGAGCGGATTTCCTGGAAATGTTCATCATTTGTGTTCGATGCATTGCTATAAGTCGACAAAAATGAGACATAAGACGACTAAAGATTTTATTTGAAGTTTTCTCATGACAGACATATACACCGTAGTTTGATATTGTCTTTCTAAAGGCGACCATTTAAAAGCAAACTTTAGAGTTTTCTTAAAATTAATCTGAAAGTAGAATCACACAAATCTGGCTTTACACAGAGACTAGCCTTACGAAATAATATTATCTCTTCTTAATAAAACCACAATCTCGCAGAAATGGTCTAGAACTAGTTTCCTTTAGTACATTATACTCATGATTCTCGCTTAAAGCTCATACGCCGCAATACACGTGTGCCAGCGTTTTTTCCAATCCTCGAAACAGTTTTTAAAGTCAGTTTCCAGAACAGCCAAGCAAAAACCATAAGTTGTCAGCTTCGCGAAAACGACGCATAACACTCAAATAATATTCCTTGTTGACAATTTGGCCAGTCGGGAGGAATTTGGAGTTCACCACATCTCGATTATCGAAAAAACTGCCAACATAACTTTGATATTTGACTTGTTTTGTTGTGGTTTTTCGGCTTCGGCTTTCCTTTGCAACAATATTCGGCCGACGATCTCCCGTTTCCGGAAAGCATTGCGAAATTTAAATTAAAAAGTCTTACTATTTTTTTTTTCTTTTCCTTTCCAAAAGTCGGAATAAAGTTCAAATAACCAATATTATTTGCTAAAATATATCCGAGTAATATTTGTTGTCTACCTTTAGGCGCATTAATATTTAATATTTGATGGTAGTTGGAAGTTGGAAGTTAAAAGGAGAAGACTAATTTCAAAAACAATCTGTCATAAATTAACTAACACAATTAATTTGCTTTTTGTAAAATGCAGATGGGATACTCCATACTCCAAACGAAAAAAGAGAATTAGAAATTATTAACAAAAATATTAGACGCACACAATGTACTATGCTTTGGGTACAAAAATTCAGAACTAGCACACCACCAGCTATCAAATATCTTCATGAATTGGCAAAAATTCGCATGAAAATGTGATTTTACATTTTATTTCTATTGTTACTGGCTATGCGATTGCTCCAGGACTGGAGTTGTAGCGCCGCCACTAGCTGGTTAGACACAATACAAATGCAACTCTCTACAGAGAGAATTCGAGAAATGCGGCGCGGTTTCGTAATGCTACGTGATTGCTGTTGTTGTTGCTTTACAGGCTTTCTGCACTTGAATGCTTCGCATTTCTTACTTGCTCACTAACTGGCTACTTTTTGCGGTGCTTCTTGTTGACAATTGTCATCGCAATTTTGGTTATCTGCTTGACATTACAGATTCTTGTTGGCGAGATGGGGTTTTTTCACTTTCTTTTTTGTCTATTTGTCACTTGAAGCGTATTTTTGTGGCACAGAATGATTTTTGATGCTATTTTGACTTGCATTTGTCCACAAATACTCAACTTGTCCGGACTATGTAGATCATCTATAATTTGGTTTTACTTTTGCCTGTGTTCTTACAGACTTACTTTTTACAAGTATTTGGCTCTTTTATTTTGGTTTGAAACTATTTTTTTCGAGTATGAGTTTTTCTGTTATTGCTTTGTTATTTGAATACTTCACTGTTATTGTTGTTTTTGTATTTTCGACTGACTTTTGTAATAACTCAAACATTTATTGCATTTTTCCTCATTAAATTTTGTAAGAAGCTCCTTGATATCAATCTTAAACGAATATTCAAAAAATTGTTCACGCCAAAATGTAGACTACGTTTTTTAAATGCCCTGTTTTTTAATTTTTCTGCGAAATTCAGAAAAAGTAGCAATTGTGTACCCTATACTCTTTCAACATTTGAACTTTAACTATAGTCATATTCGGATTTTTGGAGAGGAATGAACATAGTCTTCTTACTACTGAAACTTGTTTTCGAAGTGAGGATTTTAAAAGGTATTTAGGAACCATATTTATTGACAGTGACTACTTTATTTTCTACAAGTTCTACAAGTCTACTGGAAATAATAAGAAATTATATGAATGCTTCTGAGATAACGTTAATATTTTATATCGAAAATACTATCGACAAGTGAATAAAAATTGTTGAATTAAGTTTACTGGGATCTAAAGGAGTACATGACCTTCATTATCAAGCCTATTTCTGTTTTAGAAAATTGTGACAAGATTGAGAATCCGCATTGAGTTCCGAAAAGCAATGTTTACCTTTTTAATTGAAATGAGTTACCGTCAAGGCAAATGAAAGTATAAAATAGAGAACTTATACAATTCCGTTGTTAGGATTGCCAGAGACTTATATACTACGGGCTGCTCCTTACGCCCAAACTCTTAATTCGGATCTGTGAGGTCGATAACTGGAGCGTCTGTAGGAATCAATCGTCTAGAAACGGCAAGCTTTGGACCATACGTGAGGAATTGTGTTTCGTCAGGACAACGCCAGATCGCATCGATTATCGATAGGGACTGACTAGAAGTTCCGGGAGCTCGGTTATTAGCCTCCCATCCTTCTTAGAGCCCATGGCACCAAATGATTACTATGTTGTTGTTTTAAAGGTTATCTAGTTCCCGTTAGGGTGGTAAGGTTCAGATAAGTTGTCATGGAAGTCATCCACTGTAGGCCCAGGAAACGTGCTGTTTCGACGAGGTCAGACCATAGGGAGATGGGTGTCAGATGTGTAGGATTACTTAGGCATGCAATGAGGTGGTTAGAGTCAAATGTGGCGAGTTACATGCTGGATATATGTTTGGTATGTTGGGGTCGATTCTCGATAAGTAGGAGTTTAAGCTACTACAGTATCCAGTACGAAGCTACGCAAAGATTTTTCTCGGTTCTCGCGGCAACTCGAGCTCGTCATCTTCAATGGGATGGTTTGACTCCAAGTACGCCATTCACTAAGAGGGGTTCAGTGTAGGTGTTTATGGCTCCACTGTGAATGCCAGTCAATGCATTACGGAAATTAGTTGCGTCCGAAGTCTGGTCGGCGCATTGTCTTACGTCGACATACTATATATTCTGGTCTATGGCGAATGATTTTGCTGGTGATAAATTCGCCGCTGGATAAGTTTATTTAAATCTGACTGATCCAATTTTTTACCAATAGAAAGGAGGGTATATAAGAGAGTGGTTTTATGAAATTATCTTCAAAATGGGAACAAGTTATCGCACAAAATGGTGCGTATTTAACCTAAATGCGATCTTATTAACTATGCCTAATAAAACCTGGAATTTAATGAAAAATAATGGATTAATTTTTTTTGGAATTTAACATTTGGAAATTTTAGTCTCTTCGACACTTATCAAAAAAAAAAAGCTCACAACGCACGAGTTGTCGGTCATACATTCTTATCTTTCATTGCCACAATCTTCTGTGGAATATTTAATTTAACTGGCTATACTTCAATCTCTTTAGTTTGCACCCCATCAATTATAATTAAAATTTATTTTTGCAATCAAATTATTTTGCGCATTTACTTCCCCTCCGCAAACTTAAAACTGATTGTAATTGAAAGCAAATTTTTAATCTTCCTGCTCTATGGCATTTCCCACGCTGCGGATAAAACTTCAATCAATATACCATCGTAATGCAAGCAAATTATTGAACACTTTTGCCCGCGCACAGAAATAATTTCAAACTCCTTGTTACTGTAATATTGGGTAATATTGCCCCCGCCCGCCGCACCTTGCAACGCAGCAACTTAATTTACTTCACGCACTAAAAAATTCAGCAATGACGCGACGCATTACAGCGTAAGAAACATTTTTGAGTTCACATTTTTTGTGGGTTTTATTAGCGAGCAGTTGAAAAAGGCACTTACGAGGGCTACTTGATAAATCGGTACTGGTTGATTGAAAGCGTAAACAGAAAAAAGAAGAAAACAGCAAGATATTTTGAGATAAAGCTTAACCTGTTTCATTTTTTTAACTAACGTTACCTAAACCTAACCTCTGAAACTGAGAGGGGTTAGATTGAGCTTAAAATATTTTCACTTGTTTCTCAAGATTTTATGTCTCCAACATCCATACTTTCCCATACTTTTTCAGAACTGCTCCTAACAGTTACAGTTTCAATGAATTTTGTAACCAGTTTAAGTCCAGCGGCTTTTTCGGTTAGAGGGCAGACAATGTTTTTTCCAGAATAAAGAGAACTTTTTATCAATAAATAAAAATTTTGAAAAAGAGAGGAAAAAAGGAAAGATGAAAGGAGAGAGAGAAAGAGAGAATATGTCAATTCGTTTTACGGCCGAAAGAAGGAGAAAGAAATAGGGGAGGTAGAAAAAAATTACTACGAAAGTTCACGATTTACTAATGTCTACCATATAACACGATAGAGGCGACGTAAACTTCCAACATTTCTCTTTTTTTCTCTACCTCTCTCTCTCTCCTCCTTTCACCCTCTCTCTCTTTTTCTCTCTCTCTCTCCCCTGCTCAAATGATATGTGGGCATCGACAACCTCATTTAGTTTCAGTAGTTTCTTCCATATCCCATATACTGAGATCACTATTTCGCGTTTGCACCTTTGACAAAAATAAATGTTGACCGAGTAAGCCACTACTCACTTAATTATATAATCTAAATCTAAAAAAAATAAAAGTATTTTATTCGTAAATCTTAAACTTCTATGCGCTCGACTTTCATGATTCCTCACCTTTCAAACAACCACCTTTGAATTATGCTAACGAACAAAAATGCGAGAAAAGTTGCATGAAAATGCGAAATATACGAGTTCAATAATAAAGTTGCAATCGCCATTGTGGCAATGCAGTTGCCAAACTCAGATTGAAGGAGTCCAGAACACACACACATATATTCACGCGTGAACCTGAGCAAACCGCCGAGTGACGCTCACGCGTCTATACAAACACAAGCGCGGGGGTATGCGTGAATGTTTGAGTGTGTGTGTGTGTGTGTGTGCCGAAAGGAAAACTCATCTCGAAATTTCAACACGATTCACAATTTTATACGATTTTAAATTTTACACTTTATTGCACTTGAGCGCACAATTGTCCATTACAAGGTCCCGCCCATCAGCCAGCGCCACCAACTCGCAATCGAACGGGCGTATAGTTGGCTGAACGCTCGGTTGTATGGGATAGCGAAGTATCGGGGCAAGCCACCGCAACGTATGGCAACAAACACCACACTTCAACGCACAGCAGACATTTCGCGCCGACATTCATTCGGCGTGGCTCTCGTGCGCTTTTCGCGCGTCGATCGGAATCGGCAGTAACATTGTGAACCAATACATACATATTCAAACAAATTTACTGCTAGAGAAGCGTATGAGTATTTGCGCGCTGTTGCAACAAGATGCAAGTGCTTCCATGCATCATCTTGGGGAGATGCGATTACAGGTGTGCTCTAACTGAATGAAAGTTTATATGCAACTTATTACAGCTTCTTCACTAATTTTAATTAATTTAGCAGAGAGCCTCTAATATGTTTTCTAAAAGAAAAAGATAAAGATAGAGATAGAGATAGTAGTAGAGATAGAGATAGAAATAGAGATAGAGATAGAGATAGAGATAGAGATAGAGATAGAGATAGAGATAGAGATAGAGATAGAGATAGAGATAGAGATAGAGATAGAGATAGAGATAGAGATAGAGATAGAGATAGAGATAGAGATAGAGATAGAGATAGAGATAGAGATAGAGATAGAGATAGAGATAGAGACAGAGGTGGAGATAGATATTGAAATAGAGTTAAAAGTAAATGTTAATTCCTATTTCTAAGAATCTATAACATAAAAGAAAACAAATTATCAATCTAGAATAATATCGCATTGGAACTACGGGAAAAAAATTCACAAGAAAAAATTTTATCACTTCTCGTATATTTCAAAAATAGTAAACTTTAGGATATGGCTACTTTCAAATATAGACCTAGTCCATAAAGCAGACTTTCTAAAAATTTCAGGTAAATAGGTCCAGTTGAAAAGTACCCTTTTTAAAAAACGCTTTTAAAGTTTCAGTTCTGGCCGAACCAGTTACAATGCTGAATCAGCAAAATACCTAAGCCTCCGGAAATTATAGGAACATCCTCTTATAGACATATTCTTGAATAGTCAAACTTTGAAAAAAATTGTTACTGTCATTGTTGCTTATCTAATTCTTGAGTGTGCAGAAACTTCCTCATTCTAACAATATAGCAATTTGTGCCAAATCCATGTAAGAATTACATCGAAATTACTTTTAAATGACTCCTTAAATCCATGACCCATGAAAGCAACACTTAGCAACCCTTTTTATTACACACCCTGAATTGCTCCACTTTATCGCCACACATCACTGCCACATACACACATACAAAAATTTGCAGCACCCTTCGAGTGCCTCAATTAGCCATTCGAAAGATCGTAAATATATGCATAACTGAAGGCAAGAAACCACAAGAAAATCCATTCGCACAAATTACTCGAGGATGAACTCTGTTTCTCCGGTTCTGGCTATGCAAAGTAGTCCACAACAACAAGAACAACAGCAATGCAGATTTCTACCGAATATCAAGTGGCATTTCAAAACATTGTAAACTATTGCAACACAACTACAATTTTATGAGCGAGTGGAAATTTACTTATTTTATAAGTTTTTATTACCGCACAACAACACTCACGAAGTGACCTCAGTGCCATTTTTGATATGCGCATAAATATTTTAAGTACACACTCAATGTTTTTAAGTTTAATTAAAATGCACACAAACACACACATAAATTCATTTTCATAGAAACTCTGCGGAATATGAAATCTTGTATGAAAGTTGATGAGTTACATTTCCTAAATTAAAATTTTTAAAATTTTCACATTGATTGTGTGCGAAAATGTGTTCCAACTAAAGTGGCAAAAGCAATTAGGAAGACATTTTAATGGATGGTAAATAAAAGTTCATTAAATTATAAATCATATGTGGGTAAATGCATTTGAAAAGTACTACACCCTGATGGCAATATAAAAATAATTTGGGAATTACTCATAAAAATATTTTGGATCGAAAATCATCAAAAACCAAGGAGAAACGTTAACCAATGCTATTATACCCTTCATAGGTGCATTTCCTATAGCATATTGTCTGGATATTGATTGGTCAGTTTGTATGCAATATGTTCGTAGAGTTAAGCTCTGTTTTGCAACAAAAATTAGCGCTAATTTCGTTTATATAAAAACGATTTCCATACAAGAATTTGATTTTGATGGGTCAGTTTCTTTGACAGCTATTTTCTATAGTGTTCCGATCTGAAAAATTTTTTCAGAGGCTGCTACATGACTTTGGCCAATAACTCATGCTGAATTTCTCCAAGATATCTAGTCAGATGGAAAAGATCTACATACAAGCCCTTGCCTCCGATGATTCGATTTGTATGGCAGCTATAACCTATAGTGGTCCGATCTGAACAATTTCTTCAGAGATGAGACTAATGTTTTAAAAAATAATCCATGCCGAACTCCGACAAGATATCTCACCAAATGAAAAAAATTTTCCATACAAGAATTTCATTTCAATCATTCAGTTTGTATGACAGCTATATGCTATAGTGGTCCGATAACGGCTGTTCCGACACATGAGCAGCTTCTTGTGAAGAAAACGACGTGTGCAGAATTTCAGATCGATATATCAAAAACTGAGTGACTAGTTCGCTTATATACAGACAGGCGGAGTCAGAACTTCATGCTGATAATGGGTAATTCATTTCAGGACTCCCTACTTCTTTAAAAAAAACACAGAAACTTCAAATTAAATGTTGACCGCGGGCACATCTCAGATGGTCCATCCGTTGAGTCCAATTTTCGATAATTCGAGCTCTCCGACTGGTAACTGGCGAATGACGCGTAATGTTTTGCTCTTGGAAAGTGACGTCTTGTTGAAGCCTCTAACAGTCGGATAGAGGTCGCCATTGACGGTTAGGTTCTCACCGGTATCGTTTTTAAATAAATATGGAACAATGATTCCTCCTGTTCACAAACCACACCAAACCGTGTTTTTTTCTGGATGAAATGGCAGCTATTGAATCTCTTCAGGTAGCTCTTCGTCCCATATGCGGAAATTCTGTGTGCTTACGTACACATTGAGCCAGAAATTGGCTTAAAAACATCGCCCATAGAGCGAGGTGATGTGACTTAGGAAGGTCGATTGGCTTCAGTTATTGCACAAGCTCTATTTTATACCCTTTCCATTTGACATCTCGACGTAAAATGCGTCAAGTCGTTCCATAAATGGAATGAATGAAAATCTACAAAAAAATGGATGTTTGTCTTATTTTTACTGCTTAAAAACCCTTAACCGCAGACGGCGTAATGATTTCCATGACATCATTATACATATTTATGAGCTTAGTACTACAAGTTGGCATATAATTGACATTTGAGCAATTTCGCATAGCTCATTGAGTATTAGTATTTGGCTATTAGGCTCAAATATTTTTCGGAAATGAGCAGAAAAAACACTCAAATTTATGGCATAAAAATATAGTTCACACACACACGCACAGTATGTAAAAACACAGTTATGTAAATATGAATTAAATCGGCATACACTAAAATATTACAACAATAACACTGAAAGCAGCCGCCACCACAACGGCGACAAGTAAATTATGTACAATTTCCGCACGCTATGCACTTCAATGAATATAATCACATTTTATTGCCATAAAGTTTCTAATTTTGCTGATAAATTGCGCGCGTGTCGATCGAGAAGAAAAATATCCACACAAAAAATGTTATGGAAAATAACAACAACGAAAAGCTAGTAAAATTACTCATAACGGCATTAGCCACGATGAGGTTAGCCATGGACTCATGGGCCTAGTCAACCGTGCAGTATAAGCGCGAACACCAATACAATTGTATATGAATTTATTTGCTGCATACACACACACGCAGTAACGGTATACGTGGCCACATGCCATTATTCAGCATTTAGGTAAACCAAGTCGAAATAAATTTAGCAATTCACGAGCAGCAAATGGCAAAACGAAAATGAAAATGGAAATAAATTGGTGATTCGCGAAAAACATGGCGGCCTCACATAGATATCGACCATACATACAAACACACAGCGTTGAGTGAGCTCACTTATGCAATCGCCGCGCAATTGAGTGACTCTTAATGCAATGTGATTAAAATATGTTGCAAATTAAATATATTTCTAAGCGAAGTAAGTGCAAAAGTGTATGCAACAACAAAAAATGCACAAATCTCTATATATTTACGGACAAATCAAAAAGTACTTCACTATAAATGTTCAATGCATGAAAGAGTAGACTCGAACGAAAAGCGCGAAAATAAATCAGTAATTAAAAAAAAAAAATGATAAAAAATTCCACCAAATATTACCGCCGCCGTCTAGCCTTGCCGCCAAACGGTATCGGTATTTTTGGTTGTAAAAAAATTTGCGGAAATCATAATTGAGTAGTTGATTTGCAATAGCTGACATTTTTACTGCTTCCTTCCACCCAAAAAAGCCCTGCACAGCATCTAGCTGGAGGTTGAAAATAAATTAACAAAAAATGTGATTTTTTTTTAACGAATACTCGACGTTGTGAATCTGTGACAACTGCATTGCCGATTGCAATACAATCAATTCGAGTGTGCGAATATGCCCGGTTGTAGATTTTGCTGCGCTCAAAAGTACTAGTTACAAAAAGTCAGTTCGGTAACTAGTTCTAAAAGATCAATTCGGTAACTAGTTTCATAAAGATGTAAAATTTGTTAAATATCAAAAAAAAAAAACGATAAAAACCACGAAGGACTAAGACTAGACTTTAGACTTTACATATCCCCACAAGAAAAAAGTCTAACGGTGTGATATCACACGATCTTGGTGGCCAATCGATCGGGCCAAAATGGGAAATTATCTGTTCACCGAAGTGTTCTCTCAATAAATCCATTGATTTGTGCGATATACTCGTATGGAAAGTGGCGCTGTATTATTGAAACTAAATGTCGCCGAGATCAGGAGATTCAATATCAGGCATCAAATAGTCGGCTATCATGGCGCAATAACCTTCGCCATTGATGGTCACATTCTCACCGACAGCATTTTTGAAGGAATATGGACCGATGATTCCACCGGCTCACAAACCACAAACCATTGTTTTTGCTAGATGAAATGGCAGCTCTTGAATCTGTTGACGTCTCTCCGTCCCAAATGCGACAATTTTGCTTGTTTACTTGTACATACCCATTGAGCCAGAAATTGGCTGAACTGAATTTGACTAAGGATGGGAGAGCGGCTCATTTTATATGCTTTCGATTTAAAATCTCGACGTAAGTTGCCCAAATCGTTCCATTCGTCAGTACGAGTTGCTGCGAACGGCTCCAAATCGACTCTCCACGGTCTTCGGGTATATTCTCAGCTATGGCTACTATATTTTGTTTACTGCATGCTGGACGTGGTTTATTCGGTCGATTATTATCCTATAATAAATGCTGAGTCTCAAGATGAGTGATGGTTTATGTTGACCATAAGTTTAGCGAAACGCGAAAAACACATTATTAACAGAACGTAAATTTCCGTAACAAAAATAAAATGACAGCTTGACACGACTCCTCCTTGTCTGTCAAAAAAGGCTATTGAAAAAAGTACCTCTTCTTGGATCACTAATCAGTTCAATTAGTACAACCTTAGTGCTTAGAAACAAAAATCTCTCACTCTCTCTCTCTCTCACTTATACAATAACAGTATTTTTCTATTTCTTAAAATCCACTCTCGCCACAAAATCATTTGGTTGCCAACTACTCTTGAGACAGTCTCACACACTGCTTGTCATACACGTAACGGTTTCTACGTACGCATGTAGGTCAATTGCGTCAGAGATTTATTAAATTTTCCGTCACGAAGGTAAAATCTGATATAAATTTATTGCTGTTTTTCAGAGCCAAACGATTGATAGCCGCGGGCGAGATTGAAATGTTTTACTATAGGATTTTTTTCGCTCTCGCTATGTGAAAAACTTACGATTAGGCATAAAATGATATTTATGGTTTGCCATTTTATTAGTAAGGCCAGACTTTCAATAAAATAATTGTGCATAGAAATAATTGTAGGGAGTTGAGTCAGCGCTATTAATATAGAAGGCTTAATCGGAAATTGTCGGTAAAGAACATATTCTTAGCGGTTTGATCAAAGCTTGTGAATCTTTTGGTTTCAGCGAAATAATAAATAAAAAAACAAGTAATAATGGTAACTTTACTTGCACCATAGCTACACTTACCTTGACAAATAAACAATTTTTACATACAAAAAAGTTTTTTTTTCGATCTAAAAAAATATATTGAAGAATATAGGTTTCTTCGTATAAAACTTGACTTTGATTGGCTAAAAGGGTGGTAAACAGTTAGTAAGCCGAAAGACCGAATTTTCCAGAATTTTATTCCGACAAAACTTTTGAATTTGTTGATCCACACATGTACACATATTTATAGTAGCTTTTAACTGTATTTTAAGGCTTAGTATTAGTAAAAATATTTATTTGACACGGAACTACAGCTGATCTCCGGGAACTCCTCTCAAAAAATACGGTTTGCAGTGACCACTATATCTCTCAACTGGATCATCTGAAATCAAAAGGCCAAATAGATTTCTTTAAGTAATTTTAAATCTAGTAATTAATCGAAGAAATAAGAAAATGAAATATTTTGACAAATTTAAAATAGCCTTAAATAGCTTACGATGGCTGCTAAATATATTTCTGGCTTAATAATGAAAATAGGAATATTTATCAACGAAAATGGTTTTATTGTTTTGCAAAATATTCTCCAACAAGATTTATACACTTTTGCATGCGCTCAAACCGATTTTCGAAGCACTTTTTCCACTCCGATTGAGACACCTTCAAAACATGGTTTTTGAATGCTTCAACAGCATCTTCTGGCGACGAAAATCGTTGACCACGCATTATTTTCTTAATATGTGGGAATAAAAAGAAGTCATTGGGTGCCAAGTCAGGGCTGTACGGCGGATGACCCATCAATTCGACGTTTTGGCCGGTCAAAAAGGCGCTGGTTTGAGCCGATGTGTGAGAGCTCGCATTGTCATGGTGCACAATGATTCGTCTTCTCTTGTTCGTTTTTCGAATTTCTCCGAAGACTTCAGGCAAACAAATGGTGGTGTACCACTCAGAATTGACCGTCCTACTTTGCTCAAGCAGAACAGTCGCCACATGACCAGTTTTGCTGAAGAAACAGGCGACCATTTGCTTCGAAGTGCTTCTTCCACGAACAACTTTCGTTGCATTTGGCTCGTCTTGGAAGACCCACACGGTCGATTGCTGTTCTATTTCGGGCTCATACGCATAGGTCCATGATTCGTCACCTGTGACGATCTTATAAACGTCTTTTGAAGCACCGCGATCGCATTTTTTCAGCATTTCTTTACACCAATCCACACGAGCCTTTTTTTGAGCGGCCAGGTGTTCATGCAATATCGAATGTATGCTGGTGGAAGAAATGCATAGGCATGCCTCTATCTGAAGGTATGTTACATGACGGTCTTGCATTATCAGTTCACGTACGGCATCAACGGCTGTTTTTGGAAACCTTCACGGAATTCGTCTTTGAGCGAGCGTCGGCCACGATTGAATTCATTGTACCAGTTTTTCACAGTGCTACAAGATGGTGCTTCATAGCCACACAAAGATTTTAGTTCATCGATGCACTCTTGTCGTGATAATCCACGTCGAAAGTTGTGAAAAATGATCGCACGAAAATGTTCACAAGGTAATTCCATTTTTTGGCCGAGATGAATTTTTTAATTCCCTGTAAATAAAACAATTCACGATTAAATTACAAAACGTTGTGAGTGATGTTATGCTAAAAAATGTCAAACTTTCCAATGGAAATGTCAGATTGGCCAGAAATATATATAGCAGCCTATGTATAAGAAAATATTTATTGTTTACAAAACTCTTCTTCTTAGTTACTAAAAAATATATTTCAGAAGCTTCTGTTAAAATTTGAGACTAATAAGAAAATTAAAATGAACAAAAATTGATATTTTGAAAACTCGAACTATCATATATATGACAACTCGATGCTATAGTGGTTCGATGTCAGCGTTTCCGAAAAGTGAGCAAATTCTTGGAGAGAAAGGAATGTGTGTAAAATTTCGAATCGATATATCCAAAACTGAGGGACAGGCGAACAGACGGGCATGACTAAGCGATTCATCTACTATATGGTATATACTGTAACGGGTCTAAACTTACAAACTTCGTGACAAACTTGATATACCTTGGTCGGAGGATAAAAATATTATTATAGAAGAGTTTTCATCATCCAAAGAATAACAAAATTATCAAAGGAACATGAAAAGTATTTTCCTAGTCGCTTTGATATTGCTTAAAGCTAGTGGAATGCAAGGGTTTTCAAGTTAGAGTTCAACGCCCAATGAACTCTGCAAAACAGCTTAGAAGGATTAAATTTACGTAAGGGTTCACTCGTACGTAAATTTTTTATATTTTCGAATAGCCATTTTAACTGTCATATTACTTAAATACCGCAAGGTGCCGCTTGCTGTACCGCTAAAATCTCTTCATTCGACTGGAGTAAAAATTGCAACGAATTTCCATTTCCCCCAACACGTACAGCTCTTCTTACACACATACACAAAATCACCTATCCTTTAATAGCATCACACTAACACATTATGAACCGCTCTTTCAATTGCAGATGAACCGCTTAGCGCCACTAACGCCGTAACCGCACCAGGCCACCACGCGCAATACTCCTACGCTGACGCCCTGCCGAGTGCATTCCACTGCCCAGCCGAAGGTTTATACGCCGACGATTACGACTGTCGTATCTACTACCGCTGCGAAGCGAAAACAAATGACTATATCAAAGCTTATGCGTTCGCCTGCAAATCTGGTACCGTATTCTCGCGCAACCTGCGCCTCTGCATGCCACCCCAGCTGTCCGGCCGCGAGGAATGCAGCGATTACATGAACGAAATTGATACGGACAATGGCGATAATGGTGTTGATGGCCAACAACTGCCGCTACTGACATATGGCAGTGCCAATAACGGTAATGGCACATACGCGACCGCAAGCGATACGGGTGCGAATACCGACACCAATGCTGCTTCATTCGCTGCCGCTGCCGCTGCGTCTGCCGCTGAAACTGCAACGCGTGGTCAATTGCAAAATTATGGGCTGTCAGGTTTGGGTGGCGTTTCCGTAATTTCCTTTTCCACATCGGCGGCGCGTTCGGCGGGTGGCAATGCCATCGATGAACAGGGACCACCTTGCGAAGATGATGGATTTATGAGCGATCCAGACGACTGCACAATCTTCTATCGGTGCATTTCGAATGGTCGGACTTTCAATAAAATCGGTTTTCGTTGCTCGGACGGCACTGCGTGGGATGCCGCATTGGAATCATGTAACCACAAACACAACGTGCGTGCCAGTGGTGGATGTAAAGGAAAGGCTGATAATTTAGTATTGGCCGACTATGACGCGGCTACAACTCAATCAACGCAAACCAACTATCAGAATACAACAACTTCGAGCAGCAGTAGCCAGCAGAGTTCGACTAGCTCGTCCTCAAATACATCCTCATCGTCATCATCTTCGTCCTCGTCGAATACTGCGAGCTCAAGTGCGTCGAATACCAGCGGTGCAGGTGGCAATCAGCAGCAAACAAGCACTCAATCAAGCAGCACTGAGAGTAATTCATCCAACCAGCAATCGCAATCAAGCACACAGAGCTCAAGTTCAAGTAGTCAACAATCATCGACTTCGAGCACAAGTTCAACATCGACATCAAGTTCAAATCAGGGCGCCAGTAGCAATCAATCAAGTGCCAACAATCAATCGAATTCAAGCAATCAGTCTGGCAGTAATAGCTCTAATAATCAATCTAGCTCAAACAATCAATCTAGTTCAAGCAATCAATCAGGTTCCAGTAGCCAATCAGGATCAAACAATCAATCTAGTAACACGGGGCAATCAAGTTCAAGCAACCAGTCTAATACAAATAATCAATCTAGTTCAGGCAGCCAGTCAGCCGCAAATAATCAATCGAATACCAGCAATCAAACAGCCACGAACAATCAGTCTTCTGGTAGTAGTTCTAGCAATCAATCAGGTTCAACCAGCCAATCTGGGTCTAATAATCAATCTGGTAGCAACAATCAATCAAGTTCAAATAATCAGTCTGGTAGCAACAATCAATCAAGCTCAAGTAACCAATCTAGTTCAAACAATCAATCTGGTAGCAACAATCAATCAAGTTCGAGTAACCAATCTAATTCAAGCAATCAATCAAATTCGAGCAATCAATCTAGTTCCAACAATCAAACTAGTGGCAATAAACCCAATACAGCCACCGAATGTAAGAATGACGAAACTTACATTCCCGATAAAGAGGACTGTACAAAATTCTACCGCTGTCGGGATAATGGTAATGGTGGTTTGGAACAAGTGCCATTTACATGTGGACCCGGCACTGTTTGGAATCAAGATGAAAAAGTTTGTGATATACCTACTAGCGAGCAGAAAGAAAAATGTAAAGCGATGCTTAACATAGGTGGACCTTCAAATACCACCAGCAGCAGTAATCAGCAGACGGAAAATCAACAAGCGAGTAGTGGTCAACAGAGCTCCAATAATCAGAACACAGCGAGCAATCAATCAACCTCTTCCAACAATCAATCCTCTTCAACCGGCAGTCAAACAAGTAGCTCAAGCCAATCCGCCTCAAGTAGCAATCAGTCGAGTTCCTCCAACCAATCCAATAGCAATCAGTCGAATCAGCAGCAGTCCAATAATCAACAACAGCAGCAAACAAACCAAACAACAACAACTCAAAAACCATCCAATCCAGAAGGGGATTGCAAAGACACTGAGACATACTTAGCTGATAAATCGGACTGTCGTCGCTTCTATCGTTGTGTCGATAACGGCAATGGAGGCTTTGATAAGGTTGCTTTTGATTGTGCGCCCGGTACGGTATGGGATCCAGATGTCTTGGGTTGCAATCATCCGACGGATGTGCAAAAAGAGCAATGCCGTGTTATGGCTACTGGTGGTAGCAGTTCAAATGCGACATCAAGTCAACAATCCTCGAATAACAATCAATCTTCGAGTTCAAACCAGCAGTCATCTGGTAGTAATCAGACTGGTTCCTCAAGCTCGACACAGGGATCTTCAAGCAATGAGCAGTCAAGCACTTCAAGTAGCACAGGTTCAAATCAACAATCCTCTGGTAGTAATCAGTCCGGCTCCTCAACCTCGACAAGTTCAAGTCAACAATCATCTGGTAGTAATCAGTCCGGCTCCTCAAGCTCGACACAGGGATCTTCAAGTAATGAGCAGTCCAGCACTTCAAGTAGTACAGGTTCAAGCCAACAATCCTCTGGTAGTAATCAGTCCGGCTCCTCAAGCTCAACACAGGGATCTTCAAGCAATGAGCAGTCCAGCACTTCAAGTAGTACAGGTTCAAGCCAACAATCATCTGGTAGTAATCAAACCGGCTCCTCAAGCTCGACACAAGGATCTTCAAGCAATGAGCAATCGAGCACATCCAGCAGTACAAGTTCAAATCAGCAAACATCATCAAACAGCACACAATCAAGCAGTTCAAGCAGCAGTCAGGAGAATTCAACAAACCAAAGTACTACAACCTCACAAAGCTCGAGCAGCACTCAAAGCTCTTCTACAACTCAAAGCTCTTCAACAACACAAGGTTCTTCAACCAGTCAACAGGGCACCACAACACAAGGATCGAACAGCCAAGGTTCGACAACAGCACAAGGTACAACCTCCACCACTACAACTCAATCAAAGCCATCAGGTAATTGCGACAGTAAAACCAAATTTGTGGGTGATGAAAAGGATTGCGCCAAATTTTATCGATGTGTCAATAATGGTAAGGGCGGCTATGATAAAGTACCGTTTACCTGTGGACCAGGAACGGTTTGGGACAGCGCAATCGTCGCCTGTAATCATCCGTGGGCGGTGAAGGATAAAAGCTGCGGCACAGGAAGCCCCAGCCAGCAGTCACCAACCACACAAACTACTCAAGCACCCCAAGTTTCAAGTACTACGATTCCTCAGCCGTCTACAACACCACCCACACAAGTGCAAAAGCCGACAACTTCACGGCCTACGCAAACTACCAATCGTCCCGGTG
This sequence comes from Bactrocera zonata, assembly GCA_037783105.1. Taxonomy (NCBI): domain Eukaryota; kingdom Metazoa; phylum Arthropoda; class Insecta; order Diptera; family Tephritidae; genus Bactrocera; species Bactrocera zonata. Next base: position 102,858 of record JBAWJQ010002779.1, on the reverse strand, counting down.
ATACAACACAGTCTCCTATAAGTGCACCACCCACTGTAAGCACTCAGAGACCAATAGTGACGCCTGGTATATGCAGAATGGAAGGCTTTATTGGAGATCCTGAAGACTGTACGATTTTCTATCGTTGTGTAAGTAACGGTCAAGGTGGTTTTACACAATATCCGTTCAAGTGTGGAGATGGCACAGTTTGGGACAATGACTTACAGACATGCAATCACGATTTGAATATGTGTAATCCAAATCCTGGCACTGGTAAACCTACAACTACTCAAGGTCAAACTACGACAACTCTATCACCTTCGACTACGCCAATCACAACGCGACCCACCACCACTCAAACCCAGACTTCGACACAAACTCCAGCTTTTGAATCAACCACACAGCCTATATCGTCGACAACCACAGACGATGGACAACAGACAACCACGGTGATAGCTGAGAAACCAACAACAATAACTACTCAAACCCCAACGACTTGGACTACAACAGAGGCTATTTCGACCACATCGTCACCTACAAACCCTACGACCGGTACTTCAACGCAACCTTCTACAACTGAAAACGACTCGACAACATTGCAGCCGACCTCAACCACGCCCATACCGAATTTACCTCCGGGACAAACATGTCAAGGTGAAGGTTATATGGCTGATCCAATGAATTGCAGGAAGTTCTATCGTTGTGTTCGCGATGGAGATTCTTACACAAAATATGAATTCACCTGTGCCAAGGGTACAGGCTGGAGCGAGGATAAGCAAACTTGTGATTACGCCACAAATATTGAACGATGTGATGGACAAACTGAGGAACCGGAGACCTCAACCGTCACTACGGAAACCAGCATCGAAAGTTCTACCACTACGGTAACAGCCGAAAAACCAACCACACAACAGAGCTCGACAACTACGACCGTAACGGAAAAACCAACCACAATTCCAACGGAAACCACCACAGTCCCGTCGTCAACGGCCTGGACAACAACTGGAATACCTTCGACAACAACTGTCACATCGACATGGAGCACAGAGGCTGGGGATGACTCTACAACAACATCAGAGCCAACATCGACCACACCTATACCGAATTTGCCACCAGGACAAAATTGCCAAGGCGAAGGCTATATGGCTGATCCATTAAACTGCAGAAAGTTCTATCGTTGTGTTCGCGAAGGGGATTCATACACGAAATATGAGTTCACCTGTGCCAAGGGTACCGGTTGGAGCGAGGATAAACAAACTTGTGACTACGCGACATATATTGAACGGTGTGAAGGACAAACCGAGGAACCAGAGACCTCGACCCTCACTACGGAAACCAACATCGAAAGTTCTACCACTACGGTATCAGCCGAAAAACCAACCACAGAAGAGAGCACGACAACTACAATCGTAACAGAAAAACCGACTACAGAAGAAAGCTCAACAACTACGTCCGTAACAGAAAAACCGACCACAGCTCCAACACAAACCACTACTGTCCAAACGTCAACAGCATGGACTACAACAGAGATACCTTCGACAACGACTTCCACATCGACATGGAGCACAGAAGCTGGAGATGACTCCACGACAACATCACAACCGATATCGACCACACCTATACCGAATTTACCTCCGGGACAAACATGTAAAGGTGAAGGTTATATGGCTGATCCAATGAATTGCAGGAAATTCTATCGTTGTGTTCGTGAAGGGGATTCTTACACAAAATATGAATTCACTTGTGCCAAGGGCACAGGTTGGAGCGAGGATAAACAAACTTGTGACTACGCGACAAATATTGAACGGTGTGAAGGACAAACCGAGGAGCCTGAAACCTCAACCGTTACTACAGAAGTTTCAGTCGAAAGTTCTACTACTACAGTTACACCAGAAAAACCAACCACAGAAGAAAGCTCGACAACTACGACCTTAACGGAAAAACCAACCACAGAAGAGACAACTACGACCGTAACGGAAAAACCGACCACAGTTCCAGCGCAAACCACCACGGTCCAAACGTCAACAGCATGGACTACAACCGAGATACCTTCCACAACGACTTCCACATCGTCATGGAGCACAGAAGCTGGGGATGACTCTACAACAACATCACAACCGATATCGACCACACCTATACCGAATTTACCACCAGGACAAACTTGCCAAGGCGAAGGCTATATGGCAGATCCAATGAATTGCAAGAAGTTCTATCGTTGTGTTCGCGAAGGGGATTCATACACGAAATATGAGTTCACCTGTGCCAAGGGTACAGGTTGGAGCGAGGATAAGCAAACTTGTGACTACGCTGGAAATATAGAACGATGTGAAGGACAAACAGATGAGCCAGAAACGTCTACCCTTCCTACAGAAACCACATTGGATACTTCAACAACCACTAAACCCACTGAATGGACAACAACTACACAGTCGACACAAACAACAACAATACCCGACTCTACTACACAGCAAACAACAATAATAGAAACATCAACACTTCCAGAAAGTTCCAGTGCCACTGAGAGCTCGAGCGCCAATTTACCGGAAACGACCACAACAGTACAACCACAAACGACTACGACCATTCCAACGGATACAACACAGTACCCAGTCACTTCAAAGCCGGGCTATAAACCCACCACAGATAAACCGGTTACCGACTCTACCACAACTCCGACGACTACCGAAGAATATCCGAGCACAACAGCTGAACCAGTTAATCATGTCTGCACCAATGAAGGATTCTACCCCGATCCACAGGATTGCAATCGTTACTATCGTTGTGTTGACGCAAGTAAGAACGGTAAATATCAAATTTATAGCTTCCGCTGTCCGGACGGTACCGTTTGGGACACATCGCTAGAGACATGCAACTTCCCCGACAGTGTGTCGGGTAATTGCTCAAGTGCTCCAGGCACAACAACAGAGGGTGCTACAACGGAGTGGACGACCACTAGTCCTACCGAAAAACCCACTGAGAAGCCAGAAAAACCCACTGAGAAACCAGAAAAACCAACCACGGAGCAAACAACTACCGATGAACCAACAACTGTACCTACAACACCAACCACCGAACAGTCAACCACAACAACACAAGAGCCGTCAACAGAACCTACTTCTACAACGGTGATTACAACCACTGATGAACCAAGCACAACTACTGAAATATATTCCACCACGGAACAGTCCACCATCCCACCAACAACAACTACTGAGTCAGTAACAACGATAAAGCCAGGCTCTGCTACAAATGACAGTTCTCCCTGCCCCCAAACTGGCGAAGGTCAAAACACTTTTGTCTGTCCGACCGGCTTCCGGCGGCATCCGAAGAGTTGTGACTTATTCTATCAATGTACCGAGAAAGCCGAGAGCTACGATTTGGCAATAACCGTTTTCGAGTGTCCCAAAGGCACAGTGTATCATGAAGAGAGGAACCTTTGCGATAAGCCCACTAAAAACGACAACTGTCTAAAGAAATCGATAACGCGATCAGGTCTTTACGACGACCAGATAAGACTCATGAATATGGTCTGTATTGAATTATATTATAATGTTGTTTATTAATTTAATTAATTTTATTTCAATTTCGAACAGATAAAAATTCGCTCTGTCGGTGAGTCACTGTGCCCCAGCGAAGGACACTTTGCACTAAACAAGGACGAATGCAGTCAACTCTTCATCAAATGTGCGCACTCGACGACGACGGGTCGACTGGAAGGCCAAGTCTACCGCTGCCCACAAGGTTTTGCCTATTGGGCCGTTAGTCGACGCTGCGAACGTGCACAGAAACTGCTCAACTGCACACCAGCTAAATATGAGACCGGTGGCGATTTGCCCGTTGAATGGGCGAACATAGGCAATCGACGCAGAAATCTGAAAATTTAAGCTTCACACTGAATATATTGCGAGAGAAATTAAACTCCATAACTAATATTAAACAATAATCCATATTTATTTAAGTTAATTTTTAATGCTATGCTTAGAATGCATAATCAATATTCAAATTGTTTGCTGCGCAAGCGCTCGGTACATTTTTCACGCGTGGCATGCGCGGCAAATGATCCAAGAATATTTGTAATTAGTGCTTAAGCGGGTACTTATGTAATAGTTACGTCTTAGATTAGTCACTGCTTTAGCTTAATGTTATTAAGCACATATTTACCCAGAGATATGTGTATATATGTGCTTAGCATTGGGTCAGAATCATTTTGTAAGCGGTGTTGGTATTTATTGAACGAAAGATATATGATTTACCATACTTGTATCGGATAAACATATTCCCAGTTATAGACTCATAAGTCAAAGTTCTATTCAAATATTAATAAATTATTTCATAAGTTATTATTATTTCGATGTACTTCGGTAAGCGTTAAGAACACGCTACCAAAATGCCATAAACAGTTTTGAAATAAATGAATAATTTTAAATATGATTTTTGATTTAATATACAGTAATTATTTTGAAAATATCTGCTTTCATGAACCGTCTACTACAGTTTAGTTATGGATTTATAACGGGTTTAATAGTTTTTAACAGAACCCTTATGGGGAGAGCACAGGGTTATAATCCAATTTCATTCATATTCACATTGTCGTTAGAGATTCATAAAGGATTTTCACCGAACAAATTTTATTCTTGAGTGTTTTAGGAGATATGTACATTAAACTTTTTAGAGGCGGGGCAACTCCCTTTTTTTCAAAAGTTTTAGCCAATGGATGACCGTTGGCACTGCGATCCACTGTATCAAATTACAGTGTTATATCTTAATTTAGTGCTTAGTTATTGCACTTTATATGTTTTCATTTAATGGCCATTCACACAACCCAACTTGCTACGAGTTCAAACAGTCGAAGTGTCTTCCGGTGCCCTATGACCGGAAGCTTTAAGTTTAACATCCTGCTTCAAAAGCAAACTAAAGAAAATTTTTCCTAAACATATTCACATATGCGCAGTTAAGACTGAAGGAATTATATGATAATTACAACTTTTACAAAAGGTTCAAATTGAAATAAATAGAAGCACTTACACACAAATTTTGCGCTTGCGAACCAATAGCAAACTTCTCGATATACATAAAATCGCAATATTTGCAACCGCGCACGTATTAAAGCGGTATTTTTCAAAAGCTATTAAACTGGCAAACAATTTGCAGCACACTGATAGCACTTGCACAACTTTTTGCACGCGAATATCACTTTAACAAACATAAATATAATTTTAACACAAAAATCAAGAACGCGCGTTCATTTGGCGTATTATCTTGGCTTTCAGCGGGAATTGTAGTTACAATATTTCGGTTTTGCGCCACCTAGTGGTGAAGCTTGCATGGTCAGCTGCCATTTCTGTTATTTATGGACGAAATAGATATAATTACGGCAATAAGCAAATTAGAAAACTAATTTTTTACATATGTATTCTGTTCACATTACATAAAAGTGACAAAACAACTAGTTTTTGAAAAGTTTTCAGTTATTTTTATAAAGTATTGTTGTTTGATAAGGCATCTCTTCCAAATTGACATTTCATTTTGTAGCAAAATAAACACATAACTGTCAATTCAATTTACACATATGTATATGCCGAAGTGAGATAGCTGCTCTGATTGGTGCAGCAACAACAAGAAAACGAAAACATTATTGCTTCCAAAGTCAATTCACGACACGAACAGAAAGAAGAAGCGTTAATAATTCACGACATCGAAAAAGGAAAGCAAAGTTCGGAATAAAAACATTTGTAAGATTTTATGCTTTTTCCATCAAAGTGTAAAGAAAAATTTTGTAAACAAAAGACGTACTTGCCAGCACCTGAAGTGGTGCAGGACTTGAAGGTGGTGAGAGGAAACAGGCAGTACGGAAAAAGTGTAAAAATATTTGTTTGCAATCTGTGCTTGAATAAATTAATAACACAAGCTAAGGTGGGGACACAAATACATCCAAGGCGGCGATAAGGCCACGACTATCGTATGTAAAATTATAAATTGCAACAAAATTTATAGATTATCGCAAAGCTCATACAAGTCGGATTGAATGTGCAATATATATCAAATATCAGTGGTGCCTAAGCCCAACTCAGTGTACACGACTCAAGGTTGGTTATCAAGTAATATACGACAATTTCAGGTGAAGAAACTTCACGTCATTGGTCACTGACCCACTAACTGTTCTATTATTTGCCTTGTTCATTTATTATTTATTACAAGACAAGGTGATTACAAACTAAGAACAGTATAATACACTCTAAAAATGTCTGTGCGCACCAAAGTACTCGGATTAGTGGACGTAATGATGCGTGTGCCACCAATATTAGTCATAGATGAGGTACTCAAAATTAGTATGGGACTACCAACGCGTTTTTATCCCTCACCAGCTGATACGAGTTTACTGACCGCCGATTTTACAGCAAATCAAACACCGAGTAACGCCAAAATGACGGTTGAAGCATCAACGGTTTTTACGGAGCTCAACAATGCCAGCCTTATAAATAGCACTAGTGGCGATAATGCAGGTGGCGACAGCCCGTTAGAGCGTGCCATAATTAATGCATCCGCAACAGCCGCCACAAGTGGTGTACTTAGCAGTTCGTTTGGCAACATGATGAATGAATTGTCGCAGGACACATTTCTATCGGATGTGTTGTCAATAACATCGGTGAAATTTATTGTCTGTTTATTTGGTATGTAAACCGTTTCTTATTATGTTTTTTCATCATCTTATATAAATCAAATTGTTATCAATATGGAAGCGTCATAAATCAATTAAAATTATATTTAGAAAAAAAAGAGAACTGACGCAGTTCTGTCCGTAAGCTATCAAGTATATTACCCGAAAATCATAACAAAAGTTCTCGTCAAGTATTTAGTTTCGTGTTTGCGCTCACCGCGCTCTAATCGCATACAATCATAATGAGTCAACAATTTTCTGGTTGTTTGTGTTTGTTTCATTTACCTTTTTTAATAAATGCTAGTTAGTGTCTGGTTTTAGGCAATCAAGAAAAACGCAAAAATTGATGATGAAAATTCGTTAAAAACCTTGAAAGGGTAAAAGTAGAGCAATGAATTGCCAGCAAAAATCCGGTAATACCGTAACTACATACAAATATGTTTAAGTAGTTAAGCACTAAGTTTAATGAACGACCTTTAAATAGCACAGTTAAGCACGAACTTTTAATGTTTGAATTTTATTACATAAATACATGTGTATATGTAACAATACACAATATACAAACAAATGTGATGCTGATTCTTTTTTTTTTCTAATTGGCACTTGAACGCAAACCTGTCTTAAATATTCTTTAAATGCGTTGAAATGCAACAAAATTTCAATTTATGTTGCAAAATCAGATTCAATATTTTTTTCTTTTAGTTTTTTGAAATATAGGCTTGGTATTGCCAATAATAAATCCAACCTATTCCACATACAATAAACTCCACCGAAAAATATAAAATTATTTTTTTTACACTTTTTACACCCTGAAGAGGGTGTACCCGGAAAGAAACGTCGGACACAAGTGATCAGTGTGACGAGCTGACAGTATATAGAGCTAGTCTACAGTTTTTAAGATAGCGATCAGAAATTTTGCCCAGGTATTTTCCTTTCTAAGATTCGGTCCATTTGTCGAAACCTCAGATATCGGAGCGCTAAAGCATATAGCTGACATACAAACTGAACAATTAAAATAAAGTTCTTGTATGGAAATCTCTATATGTGGAAGAGATTCTAGATTTGATACAACCGAAGTTAATGTTTTTTCTTGTTTCTTCTAAAATATATATAGTATATACACTTTTACTTGTATGTATATTAAAGTCTACGGAAAGATAAGGAATATATTTATGTACATTAGTAAGCCCTTTTCTTACGCTCTTCTGACGTATAATTCAATTTTACGATACTTTTTTAGTTGAGACATAACTGATTACAATATTACTAATTTTGGCGATATTCCACAGTTTTTCTAAGTGCTGCGTGCATATTTATGCTATGGACACGGCATTTGGTGATGGTCTACATGTTTGTGATATCATTGGGTTTGACATTTATATCATATTGGTCAAATGTTTCTGCGCTGGCATTAATGGAGAGATCGCCGTGCTTGTTAGAAGATCTGCTTTCATTAAATATGGCACGACTGCTTGATACAGGCGGCATAGCTTTATCGGTATTGCCACACCTAGTGGCGCAATGGTTTATGGGTATGCTCTTCGCTTATGTGCATTTAGGACCGCGTTATCCAACGATACAAAAAATTATGCCAGTTGTATTTGCCGGCCCAATATTTTTAGCCATGTTACCATTACCACCGCGCATTATCAAAGACTTACCAGTGCTAGCCGGTGCGGTACCGTTAATATTAACAAAAATGACGATGCTTAACAGTGCTGTAGATGCTGCCAAGACTGTTTATAATGGCTATCAATATGCAATGAATTTTGTGTCGAATTTCGGTTTATCAGCATTGATAGAGAATGAGTGGCAACGTTTGAATGTGCCGTGTGTGCTTCGCGTCTTTTGGAGCATAAGGTAAAGTCAGCAAATACCATAAAACTACAATTTACAAGTTTTATTTGTTTACAGAATTGGCCAGGAATTAATTGCCATAGTAATGCTCTCAGATGGCACTGCGCCAATAGGCTTCTTTCCCACCATGCAAAAACTATTGGTCGATGGCTGTGAAACGCTCACTGCCGTGCTGGGCATGACTTCAATAATATCGGTGATATGTCACTATATTGGTCGCGGATTTCAATGGTATCTTTTAACATTCGACAATGACGAGGAAAAATCATTGGGCACTGTTTCAGCGGTACTCTTTTATATACTCGCCCTACAAACGGGACTAACCTCCTTGTCGCCCGATAAGCGTTTTGTCCGTTTGTGTCGAAATTTGTGCTTATTGATTACAGCTTTATTACATTTCCTACACAATATTGTGTCGCCCATACTGATGTCATTGAGTGCGGCACGCAATCCTTCACGCAAACGTCATGTACGCGCACTTACCGTTTGCGCTTTTTTGGTTGTCACGCCGATTTGTTTGCTTGCAGTGCTCTGGTCACGTCACTCGCCTTCCACTTGGTTGCTAGCGGTAACGGCGTTCTCGGTCGAAGTTGTTGTAAAGGTATGTGTGTGTTTGTGCTTTTTATTGTTTCATTACGAATTCTCTATGTGAAATTTTCACTTTGCAGGTGCTTGTTTCGTTGGCCACATACACGCTGTTCCTGCTCGATGCACGACGACAAACATTCTGGGAGAAGCTTGATGATTATTTATATTATGTGCGCGCTTTTGGTAATTCTGTTGAGTTTTGCTTTGGTATATTGCTTTTCTTTAACGGTGCCTGGATATTGGTCTTCGAGTCGGGTGAGTGTTTTCCGCTTTGCTATCTCAATTTATGTTGTTATTATTATTTGTCACTTAAAATCAAATATTATGGTGGTGAAGTTCGTAGCTGCAGCTTATGCGTACTCCGCAGTCAACTCACATAGTTGGCCAAATAGGAAAGGGTTTTAAGAGTTTATGATGTATGTATGTTGCTAAAACCGTTGCCATGTTTATTTCATGCCATCATTTTAACTTTTACATTACATATAAAAACTTTGGTAAACTCACATCAAGAACTATGTTACAGCTGCATCAAATGGTCATTCATAATTTTGGTTTTTATAGTTCATTCGTTGAGTTCATTTATTGTGCGATGTGCGCCTGTCTAAAGGTTATTGTGTGAACCTGTTTTATGTTTTTTGTTTTCATTATTTTTTGGGTTTCTAATTTATTTATTATAATAAAACATGTAACTTGATAGCCGAAAATGTTATAGGCGGTACCATACGTGCAGTCATGATGTGCATACATGCCTATTTCAATATTTGGTGTGAGGCTCGGGCCGGTTGGTCTGTGTTCATGAAGCGACGCTCTGCGGTACACAAGATCTCAGCACTGCCCGAGGCGACATCAGCGCAATTGCGTGCCTTCGATGATGTTTGCGCCATCTGTTATCAGGTAATGACAAATTTTCAGGCTTGCTCTCAATTTAAACTAAAATACGGCATTTTTAAACATTTTCAGGAAATGTATTCGGCCAAAATTACACGTTGCCGTCACTATTTCCACGGTGTCTGTCTACGAAAATGGTTGTATGTGCAAGATCGCTGCCCACTATGCCACGAAATTATGATGTACACAGATAAAAATGACGAAAGTGATGAACCGGCGCCCATTGAAGGTCCCACACCGGCGCCTATTCATCAATACAATGTAAGTTTTTTATAGCCTGAACAAGTAAGATTAAGTTTGCCACGAAGTTTGTTACCTAACCTAACAAAGAAGGAGAGTCAGAGAGCCTATAAAATATGTACATATATTAATAGCCGACTTATCCGTGTCTGTAGAAATAGTTTTGTATTTGTGAAGGGTATTAAAGCTTCGTTGCAACCGATGTTTACATTTTTTCTTGCTTATTTTTTTATTTTTAAAACAAAAAATAAAAATATTGAACGCAAAAATCTGCTTGCAGGATGAAACCGACGAGGGTCACATGTCCGGCTCGTCGAGCTCAACACCCAGATTGACAAGCAATAATGCAACCAACACAAACGCTGCGGCCACAACATCTTCAGCTGCCGCTGTAGCCGCCGCCGCTGCTAGCAATAGTACACAGACATTTCGATGGTCACCTGACATTGGTATACAGGAATAAACATTTGGGGTATAGTTAAAAAAAAAACATTAAATTAAACGAAATTTAGTAAAAATACAAACGAACTGTTGAATGGGTTTGCATGTAAATGGGGTTTTGGGTGTGCGTGTGTCAGGCACAAAAAACATTAAGAACCAGAAAAAAAAGACATAAAAACGTTGGAAATGTAGATAACTAGTGTGTACTTATGAAAAAACGCATATGCAATACATTCAATTCATATGTAAAGCTAATAATTTTAATATGTTATGATTCCAACATTATATACATATATACTGTTAGCTGTATAAAAGCTAAGTTTAGTCCTTGCGGTCCAAGCAACAACCCGAAAAAGGCAAGCTATTAGAGAAATATAAAAATTGTATAAAAAGAAAAGACAAATCCTTGACAAGCAAGCAGTGAAACATTTGGCACACACGCATACACACACTCACTCACTCAGCACCACCAAAAGCGTTCGTCTTGCAGCAATAACCACGGAATAACGCACACTATTGTCGTTTAGACTAGACGAAAGCGGATACTTGCCGCCGTTGATAACACATTGTTCTGTTGTAATTGGCGTACACAGCTCCGTAAGGCTTACACCCCTCGAAAAACACACACAAAAATACAAAAAAAAAACGGTAAAACACGGAAGCAACGCATTAAATGCATTGACGCCGTGCTCTTTGGTAAATTGTAATATTTGTAAATATAACTGCTTATATTATTATATGTATATTCTAAGTTAAAAAAAAAATTGGCGTGGATGCCACACGCAACACCGAGCCGTAAAAAAAATTGTGAATACTTACATACACACACACGCCAATTCAAATTGTGCATAAAATACACAAAGCGTTAACGAAAAACATTAAATAAAATAGAAAAAAATTAAATAAACACTTAAGAATTTAGTCGAGATTAAATTAAATAAACACTATAATTTTGTATATTGTTTAAAAAGTAATTATATTCATTTAATTAAAATGAAATTTTCATATGACATTTTAGGCTGAAGATGGCTGTGGGTAATTCTTTTGCAATTAGTGTATGTATGCGCTTGTTAAATATTCATACATGTAATGCCTAACATTTTGTGAGTTTAAAAATTTTGAAGAAATTATAAATCTATTTTTATGACAAGCGATTTTTAGATGTTTAATTAAAATTTAAATTATTTTAATACAATTTTTTCTTATTTCTCACTATTGGCTGCAGCGAAAAAAGAAATGTGTGAAAGAGACAGGGAGAGAGTAGCGTCTGAGTAGAATGTGTGACTTACAACAAGTTTTTATGAAACTTTTTAACTAAATTAAGAGATTACATGGGTTTCCTCGCGTAAAAAACAGCATTTTTCTCAAAAAAAAATGTTTCTCATATTAAAAATTAAATATTTTATTAGAATAAAAAAATTAAATATTTTATTAGAATTTTTTATTGTTACAAACATACACTATTAACAAAGAAATTTTGAAATTTTTGAAAAAAAAAAATATTTTAAACTCGGCCATTGCGACGCCATTTCCGGTAGCCCCTCGGAAGAAAGATGCGCCCGCATTGGCAGGATAACTCCTGAATCTAAAGTGAAAAATACGTGTTTTAATTAAAACCCTAACTTAGAACTTGGACGGAGGAAAAAAACTAAAAATTTGATTTTTTGCAGACATTTTTACAAAAAAATTAAAATTTCAGTGAATTTTTTTTTCAAATAGTTGTAATCGAAAAAAAACCTTCGTTCCAGTCCTGTGTAAAATTCCATGAAGTTCGGTTGAATAGTTCTCGAAAAATCTTGCCAACCGACTTCAAAAACACACTTTAGAGAAAAACGCTTTTAAAGACGGCGCACTTAGGTGAGCTAGCTTCTAGCGCACAAGTTCTCAAGGCTGTTCCTCCGAAACTATTACTCGGATCAATTTTAAATTTAGGACAATATTTTTTTCAAGCTTAAATATATTTGTCAGATAATGTTCGAGAGAATACGTTTTTTTTATAATAATATTGATTTTTTAAGGCCCTTCGGAGTGTAAATTTTTCAGATTTTTTTTTCCCCGGAAGTCGCAATTTGTCAAAAATCAAAGAACTAGTACTTCGATCAGTAGCTGTATTCAACTGTAGTAATCATTTGTTTTTGGTCTTTGGATTTGAGATAATTTTAAGCAGAAAAATCTTCCTCACTACCAGATACCTCTTATCTGAGATGTTGTAGCGGCAGAAAATATTCTTGAAATGATTTCGAGACATGGTGCTGAGTTGACACTCCTTGGCCGTTAAAAATCCGGATCCGTTCCGGTTATTTAGACCCGACTGTCGTAGAAACGATTCTGAGGTGTTCTTGGAGGTCGGTAACGAGGTCAAAGGAACCAAGTTTTTCAAATTAAATCAATAGAATAATTAAGCAATATGTCTCTACAAAACAAAAATCACGGTTTTTCTTGACTTACAAGCGAATATAATGACCCTCAATGTTATACAATCTAAAGAATAATATTTCAAAGGCCAGAAGTGACAAACATATTTATTTATAAAAAATTAAATTTTGCATTATATTCAGTTTTTTACTATAAGCGCGTTTATTATTACACATAGGCGTTATGACCATCTCATTTATAATTTCGAACACGCTTAGCTGTTGTTGTATTTACAAAATTACCAAAACAGAAAATATCAAAGGTCTTGAGCTGCTTACATATACATAAATATCAAGCCACAAATTCAACTATCTAATTTGTTACGGACAACTTAAGCGATTAACGTACACAAAACATGACTAGAGAGAGCTAAAAAAAAACAGCAACAATATTACTTCCTCAATTGAAAATCAATTCATTGTAATTGCGTAGCAAATGGTAAGGTGAGACGCGGCAGCAAGTTGTCGTGCGTACAACGGTCACACGATCGGCGCGCTCGAAATTCGCCTTCACCGTTTCGTAGTAGCGTCCGTCACTAAACACAAAGCAAAGAAACGGTAATTAACAAAACAGATTTTAACATAAATTAATTTGTGTGTTTCATGAAAGGCAGTCGTCAACAGCTCACCTCAACACCATGCAGCGCAGCTTAAGGCACTTGACGCGCAATAAATCGATGGCCTTTTGACTCTTGTCCGAGAAACGCAAATTATCGGGGTCCCATCTGCGCGAATTGCACGAAGTTGAAATTTTTCATATTTGAATTTAATTACTAATGCAATTTACCTCAGTTCCAAGCGCTCCAAGTTGCCGCAGCTCGATGCGATGGTGTCCATCAGCTGATCGACGTGTATGTTGACACCGAGCTTCTCCGCTGTGCCCATCACAATAATTCTTATCAACGAGAGTGTGAGACATGTTTAATTATTTGATTATATTATTATTAGCGTCTTTGTCACTTACTTTGCATTGCTTAGCACTGGTAGTATGGCCATCCACAGTTGGTCGGTAATATGTGGCATGCCAGAGAGGCTGCAGGCAGCCAATTGTTGGCCGTGGCGTGTTAGGAACTTCTGCAACGCTTCATCGGAAATGTTATCCGAAGAATCCAAGTCCAAAGAAATAAGCGATCTAAAAAGAAATATATAAATATATGTGACCTGGTCTACGGAAAGGGGGCTTAGGTGTCAAAAATCAATTTTCACTTTTTAGTTGATTCGGATGGAAGATGAGATGCTTTTCAGCTGTTTCCCAGAAAACTAGTTTTCGCACGTTAGCTCCCTTTTCGTAGACCAGGTCACATATACTCCGTGTTTAAGGACCCCCTTATCCCCAGGGATGTATATATAAAATAATGCTATATCCTGTTTCCTAAAAACAGCCCGAAACGCCCATTTTATTTCAACTGCTTCTACTTATATAAAAACTTGCTACGAAGAGTGCCATACTAACGGCTGATTCAAGTAGAGGTACTTAGCAGAGGTAATAGCCTTTTTTTAACGGATTACGAGTGGGTTGTAAAGCTGTCATGTTATTTTTGTTCAGTATTGTTTGGCATTTCATCGTGGAAGAACTCAAACCTGAACAATCTTTACAAATCGTTCAGCTTTATTACGAAAATTCACGTCCTGTAAGGAATGTGTTTCGCGCCTCGCTCAACTTATGGTCATAATCGGCCTACTGAGCATACTATTTGCAACACCATCACCCATCTTGATACCTAACATTCATTATTGAATAATATTCCACCGAATAAATCATATCCAGCACGCAGTGATGAAAATATAGCAGCCAGAGCTGAGAGTGTACACGAGAGCAACTCTGAATGACGTATGTAACGACTTGGCAAATTTTACATAGAAATCTTAAATGGAAAACGTACAAAATATGGTTTGTGTAAGAACTGAAGCTACTCGACTATCCCAAGCGCCTTCGCTCTATGCTCTATGTGCTTTTGAAAAGTTCCACGAAGATCCGAAGTTTTCGAGCCAAATTTTGTTCAGTGATGAGGTTCATTTTTGGCTCAATGAATATATAAATAAGCAAAATTGCCGTATTGGGGACAAAAAGCAACCGGAAGAAACTCAAGTGCTTCCATTTCATCCAGAAAAAACAACGGTTTCGTGTGGTTTGTGGGCCGGTGGAATCATCGGCGATATTTGATTTCAACAAGACGATGCCATTTCCCACACATCGCATCAGTCAATGGATTTTGTGAGAGAACACTTCGGTGAGCAGATAATTTCACCTTTCGGTCGGTCGATTAGCCACCAAGATCGTGTAATATCACACCGTTAGACTTTTTCCTAAGAGGATATTGAAAGTCTAAAGTATATGCGGACAATCCCTCTTCGATTTGGGCCTTGAAGCAAAACATCCAGCATGTGATTCGCCAATTACCGGTCGAAATGCTCGAATGAATCATCGAAAATTAAAATCAACGGATGAACCATCTGAGACATCCAAAGAATGTTCTTTCGAATGATAATAAACAATCCCCATTAAACTTGACGTTTCTGTGATTTTTCTTTAAAAAAAAGTAGGGAAACTAGAAATGGGTCACATCTTAAAAGAAAGGTATATCCTGTTTCCTTAAAACCGCCCGAAACGCACATTTGATTTCAACGGGTCCTATATCTGTTACTATGAAGAGTGCCAACCATAGAGAAGAAAATACCGCCGAGTGCAAAGAGCTTGAAGTAATGTACGGCCGGAAAATTTTAGCGACTCCCAAATCTATTCTAAACAAGGACAGCTTGAAGCTCCAGTGAAAAGAAAGGAAAGGAGAATATCATAAGAAAGTTTGGGTAACACCAGACCGGCCACTCATTTAGAGCATGGAAAAACCGAAAAGACGGGAGTTTTGGACTCGGGGAGTGAAGATAATTCAAACAGCCGAACTAATCCGTCACTCTTGTCAAACTTCTATGGGAGTGACTGCAGCTTTTATAAATTGGAAACGAAACAAGCCAAACTGGACAAAGCAAAATATTACTATATGATCAATATACCGTCAAAGAAAATGCGTCTTAACTCAAGGGTGTTCGTTTGGAAGACATGGAAGATATAATTTTATAGGTAATATCGTCTATATTGGATCCAATGTTAACACCGAAAGAAATATGTAGAAGTCGAGTTTTGAATTCCTCTTTGCACTAAGTGCTACTTTGAACAAGGTAACTCTTGAGAAGAAACTGAGTAAGTTAAGATCGCTCTAAGATGTGGTACAAGTACGTTGATAATACCAAGAATGGATATTGATATAATATAATAACATATTTCCGCGAATTAAAAATTATTGAAGAAGCTAGCTATCGTTCGGATACACATTGAGTCGCCAGCTTCGATTAAAAAGAAAAGGAAGACCTCCTCTGCCGTAGAAAAACAATAGAAATTTAGACTAAGCTTAACTTGGAGTTTTAAACTTACGTCCCACGTACCCCTAATTTTGACAACAAGCGACTTCTTTTTAAACCAAAAAGTTGTTTTTTAAATAATGATCCTTCCAATTAATACTCACCGAGTCAAACCAGACTCCATCCACTGCTTTAGCACGCTATCGTTGAAACCATTAATTTGACCCGCCGACAAAAACTTCAAGTTCGGTATTTTAGTCAAAAGATCAATCAAGCATTCGGTGGATAAATCTGTAGCGGTAATATCCAGCTCCTGCAAAGCGCATTTGTCCCACTCGACCTGCATCACGTACTCCGACTTCAGACTGGTGCCGTTCATGAGCAAGCAATTCAAGCGCTTCGAACGCTGTATCAATGTCTTTAAAGTGCTGCCAGTCACCTTATTACAAAAATTCACAGCCAAACACTCCAACTGAATACAGTTCGAGCTGAAGGCATCAATATGCGAGTCATCAATAAAATTGATGCCATACAAATTGATCACACGTAAATTCGGTGTCGCCGACTTGAGTTTGTGCACATTGATGACCTCGTAAATCTCCTCTTCTTCCTCCTCGCACTTCTCATAGGTGCCAATAAGGTGCAATACCTCCAGACCGTTAATGAAATTGTAGATCTTACGCATGAAACCCTCCATAAAGATCACCTCCGACAGGCAAATGCACATGTAACGCAATTTGGTGGGAAAAGCTTGCATCTCGCTGAAGTCGTGCAACTGCATGGCTGTTAAAGAGATCGTGTTAAGACATTTGCTATGCACAGTAAATATTTCAGCACTCACCTGTGGAGAAATCCAACAACATATGTGTGAGATTGGGACACTTGGCTGAAAGCTCATGCAGCACTGTGTGTGTGATCAGCTCGATCGGTAGCTCAATGTAACGCAGCGTGGGACCAAAACGCACCGAAATCAACGCAAGCAATGACTCCAGTGAACCCACATGCAAACCAGAGACCTCTGGACGCAGAGATACATTCTTCCACAGACGTGTATCGTAGGCAATTTGACGCCAACGTCGGCAGATGCGCGCCAGACGACAAATCTCGCGATGTGACAGATAAGAGAAGATGTGTAGGATCACTTTGTCGGGCAATTTTTCGATCGTCTAGAAAGCAAGAGTGGGTACAAATAATCAATATAGGAATGTCGTGTAATTTCAAGGTTGCCACATTCTTATGAGGGGTATCTTATGATAGAACTAATATGTATTTATATGCTGCATACAACGCAAATTAATATTATGGCGAATGCACCCCCGTCAAAGCACAAAAATAGCATAGATGGCTGCGTACATACACACACATGTATATATATATATCATATATTGGACTAATATAAGCTTTTGCTAGGTAATATTTATTATTTTTTGTTTAATTGATTTTTGGCAACTATTTTCTAGCGATCTTTGGAGTTATCGTACCGTATCAGCGAAGGGTGAGCGCACAGTGCCATCGGAAAGGTACACCTGTGACGCCTCCACAGCCAGTTGACCCCAAATATCAGTTGACAAATCCATTCTGAATTTTCATGCACTTTTTCTTTATCTTCTGAATTTATTCTGAACAATTAATTACTTTTATTAGTTACAATGTCTATTTTATGAAAAATTCAGCACGAAAATATTTTTGATTGCCTTCGATTGGCTTATGTAAAAAGATTGTCTCCGCTAATGCCCAATCTCAGCACAAATCACATCGAACGCAATGTTTCCTACGAACTGCTGGCACTAGCGCTCGCTCCATGATGCTCACAGTAATAGCGAAGAGCGTCGAGACGGTTTTATTTTTAGACAAATTGAGAGATTGTTTTGAATTTTCACAACAACAAACTTGTGTCACTTTTACTCTAAGCTGTTTACACAGCTAAGTAGGTGTGTTTGTGGTTTTTGTGATCTTCTAACGATCAACAACAACAGTTTTGTGTTGTTTTCACTAGCAAGTCGGTCATACACCCCCACTGAATGAGCGCAAACTATTAAAGAGTTTTTCTCTATACGTTCAAAACTCTCATTTCTCCCTCACGTGAAGTCCCACCTGTGCGTTCAATTGTGCTCAACAAGTCTTGGTATGTTTTGTACTCACCAAACGCTCCTTTGATGCGACAGTAATGTCATCACGTCCAATCGCCGATGAGGAGGTCTGCACTGCCAAAACATTCCAATTGTCCATTACTAGAAGATGACGCGCCTTTTAGCTATAACATAAGGTAATTATTTATTAATCATTTTGACATTGAGAGGGTTGTGGTAAAGAGAGCACATGGCGTATGCGTAATGTTAACGCCAAAAGGTAGAAACTGGCGAATCGAATGGAACACTTTTATCATTGTTTCAAATATTAGTTAAATATTGCCAATCGAAGACATCTGGTCCTTGAGAAATATGATGTGAAGTTTAGTTATGTGAAACTTAAAACGAAATCGTATTTTTTACTTGAAATTCGGTAGTTTTCCGTAATATTCGTAATAGACTTATTTCCGTAGAAAAAATATGACCACAGCAGCGGTTTTCGTCAATGTTGTGCGTTACGGCAACCTCTTTAGCAGAGTGAAACATTTCTCATAAAGATATGAGGTATACTAAATCAAATTAAAAAAGAATGAATAAGGAGAAATTCGAATTGATAGTGGTTGCAGTTGCACTGCATAAAATAACAATCAAATAGGAAAAACTTGAATATGAATTGAAAAGAAAATATATAATTTTTGTTTATAAGACCTTAGTAACCCTCAGTGAAAAGAGTAAGTTTTAACCAAAGCTTCATTTAGTAGATTATCTTCAAGTAAAGAGGAAAAATTAATGAAAAATTCCAACAATTTAAACAATTTCTTCAAGAAGTGGGATGGAAGGGACAAGGACTGAGGCGAGTAGGCCCTTGTGGTATTTACTACAGGAGCGCAAGTTTGGTGTGGGATTCGTGGTGGGAGAGAGACTCCGTCGCCGAGTACTATCATTCACTGCGGTGAAGAAACGTCTAGCCACAATCCGCATCAAAGCGAAGTTCTTCAAGACATCGCTGATTCGTGCCCACGTCCCGACGGAAGACAAGGACGATGTAACGATGTAACCAAAGATGTATTCTATGAGTCACCAACCAGAACGAAAGACGGCGGACACGCCTCCGGTGTTTTAGAACTGCGTACGCTGCGAGATTCTAGCATTGACTCGAACCACTATCTTGTTGGAACTAAGATACGCAGTCGCCTATGCGCACTTCTACTCTCTGAGAGCACTCATCAGCAATTCGGTATAAGGGAACTGTAGGACGGAATTTCTAGCTCCTTACGTACAGCTGCAAACGAAACCGTGTCACAGTGGATAGAAAATAGACTGCGTACCTAGCTACGCTATAGTTGACCACAACTCGTGCGGGATGGTATAGAAACCGAGAGTTGAAGAGGGAAGTTGGACACGTTTGCAAATAATAAAGAGAGAGGCTAATTGAAGCTTTTAAGACCGGAGTATACTGTTGTAGAGCGCTTAGAAGTGATCTAGTAACTATGGAGGGAACACTTCTCCAGCCTGCTGAAGGGCAGTGAAAGTATAACGCCAAGGGAAGGCGAACTCAATCTCCCAGGCTATGACGATGAAACGAACGTTCCATTGCCCAACCATGGAGAAGTTCGAATAGCAATTACCCGTCTGAAGAACAACAAAGTGACGGGGCCGATGGATTGCCGGCTGAGTTATTCAAATACGGCGGCGAAGGACTTATAAGGAACATGCATCATTGAAAGCAATACCCCACAATCTGCGCCAACTAGCGTGGGATAAACCTCCTCAACATCGCATATGATTGAACCTTATTATTGTGGCTTTAGACCTGGAAAATTGGCAACTAACCAGACATTCACCATGCGCCAAATCTTGGAAAAGACCCATGAAAAATGTATTAGCACACACCACCTTTTTTTTGAAGGCACTAAAAGGAGCTGCCCTTATGTCGCTAAATTTTTTTGTGCAAATCATTAAAGTCGGCAAGGTCATAGATGAAAAAACTCCAGCTCTGAAAATATTCGACTCGAAGAGCAAGATCTCTACTCTGTTGGAAAGGTCAGATGGAGATGGACTTGGCTACACTTGAAATCTAAAATTGGCGGAAAGCAGCGAAAAGAAATAACGACTGGCGCGCTGTTGTAGACTCTGCTATAACCGCTTAAGCGGTGTCTACGCCAAGAAGAAGAAGAAGTATTCATAAACTTATGTTTCGTTATCAGTAGTAAGGCCTTTCAGGAATTTAGGATCGTCGTCAAGCAACTCTTAAGTAATCCATACTCGGCGGCGTTTTTACAAAAGATATTTCACTCTAGCATTGACACACTTCATATCCAAAAAAAATGTGTTGAGTCAATCCATAAGAGAGGTTGAGATCCTATACTATCTTTCTGAGGCCAACATAACGATTTTCAAACACTGTTTCTTTAGATTTTTCGATGTTATTCACTGTGGTGACTGGATGACTAGCATTGGGCAAGTTTTCGAAGACCTCGAAACCTTAACTGTATGTTTTATGCCACTAAAACTTGATTGTTTATGATGAAGTGGATTCCCGAAAATACTTCAGAAAACATTTTCAACCATTCCATAGAAAATATAATACATATTTCAAACAAACTTTCACGTCGTAAAAATACACACTAATTTACATATGGAGATCAAACTTTACAAGAGCATAAAAAAATTGTAACCTAGTCCTGGTCAGTTTTGAGCAGTTGGTATTCCTGTCGATGTTAAAAACCTTTAAGGTAGTAGTCTGGTAACTTACGCCTATTTTTATGACCTCTATGGAGAGTGGTTTTTTATAGGAAAATAAAAATGAATTATCTTGAATATTTAGGGTATTTTTATTTACATATTGAAAATATAAAAAAATATGTATTTGAAAAAATTTAATACTTTATTACTATTATTATTGCCACTCGAAGTTGGAACCTCAAAAAAAATGCCCGTGGGTGGCCCCGGTGATTTTGGCTCTTGATATTGTCTGAAATCAAATATTCTTGTTTGTTCTTAATCTATCGACATGTAATTCTGGTCGGAACTACTGAAGTTAAATTGGAAGTGTAAATATCAAAATGGCGGATTTTGAAAAAAGTGCTTTTATTTTAGCAAAGAAAGGGTTGTAAAATAAAAAGTTATGGGTGAAAAAAAATTCTCGTTAGTTCCGACGAGAACTATAAGTGTGTAGAGCAGCCTGTTAAAATTTGAAAGCAATCGGTTCTTTAGAAAAAAAATTAGGACCCGGGCCGGCCAGAAAAACAACGTTTTGAGAAAAACACGTTTAAAGTTCAACAACTCCGAGAGAGAGAACTCCGAGGCACTTTAGGAAACTCGTTATAACTCCCAAAATATTTCGAATTTCTGTCTGAAATTTTCACAGTATATTCTCAAGACATTGTACTTTCAAATTAAGCAAAAAAATATTTTTCAATTTTTTGAACCCAAGTTACCAGACTACTACCTTGAGAGACCCTGCGGTTCGCTTTAATCTAGTAGGTTGAGTTGATAATTATTACTCCATAGATCATGGATACGAAGCTCGACCGCGAAGAAAGTCTTTCAATTATGAAAATGGATTTTTAACGCAGTGATTTCCAGGCCCTTGAATATATTCTTCAAAAATAAACATTTTGATCTTTCGAATTTTTTATTACTTCATTCATACATCTTTAAAAGCTTTGAGCAACATTCTACAAAACAGCTGAAATAATTATATTCCTACTCACACACTCATGCTGAAAAATTATTGTTTAAACCATTAAGTGAACATATTTCTGCAGATTGGCCTATTTTGACTAAAATGTCTGTTCCTAATATACAAAACGTGCGGAATATTGTGAGTAGAGAAAATCTGTTAAGAAATGCCGGAAATGAGGCAGCATTCTTATTGGCACAAACACAAAGAAATTCGCGTTCAAAAGCAGCGCTAAAAGCAATAAATTAGAACATTTAGAAATTTCAGAAATTTATTGCTTCTTCAAAGGAAATTATGATATTTAACTTTTATTACTTTAATTTGGTTTATTTTACTGTTATTTAATTATTATGTCACTTGTTTTTTTTTTTTTTTTGTGTAATATATTTTATTTTATTTTTTAATTGCATTGCAATATTTTACTTGCCCTTGTAGGGCAGAATTTCAACAAAAAAAATTTATATTTTAATAGCATTTAATTTCGCCCTTTAATGAGTTGTTCCTTTATATGCAAATATTGACATACATACGTGTGTGTACATGTGTGTTCATGTATGTTGAATTGTGCACAAACCATTTGCTGGCAATCACATATGTTTCGAGCCACTAAAGTGGTCTATTTTCATACACGAATATTCCGGGGCAATAAAAAGGTAAAATGGGTGTGTTAAAAATATGAATGGAACGCACTGATTTATTTTCAAATTTTTTTTTTCTGGCGAGGAGAGCTTGGGAATTTTCAATTTATTATTTTTTTTTTCAAACAATTTAAAAGGCGCCACAAGAAAAACCACAGAAATTTGCTATAATCAGGCCACAAAAATGGACTGAAATATTGGATACACCTATGAGTATTTATTATTACTTTAATTATTTTAATATTTTATGTTTTATTTATTTAAATATTTTCATTAAAATTTTATTTATTTAAATATTTTTTCTTAATTTTTCACTTAAATATTTTTTTTTTAATTTTTCGAACGCAACTCCTTATAAAAATTTAATTACCGTTTAGTTTCATACACGAGCGTTAACACGAAGTATAATTAAATTCAATTTTGTTTTTAATTAAAATTAATTTTATTCAATTATAATTCATTCACTTTCCAACTTCAATGCTCCAAGCATTATGATGTTGGCTGCACTAAAAATCCCGAACAACTGAACGCTGAACTTGTCGGTGCAAATTCACAAAAGTATATTTTTTTACAAGTGCATACATATTCACATAGATTTAGATAAACATACGTTCATACAAGCGTTTGTATGTACATTTTTGTTTTTAGCCATATTCCTCATATTCAGTTTAGCCCGATTTGCACCGCTTTGTGCCCTAACAAAAAGGAATTGGCAACTAACATCCGCCAAACAACTCGTCAACACTTAAGCATGTCGTACATATGTATGTATATATATATGAATATTTTCGTCATTTGCCCAAATAGCAACGATCACCCCGATCATGTCAAACATAGATAGCCATGTACCATACATCAACGCCACTTGGACGCCGCTGTGTCTAACAATCACTTCTGTTTGTTCTTTTTCTATGCAAATTTACAGTGTGTCCGCAAATTGATCACGTTTATAACCATAGGGATAGCAACGGCAGCTGATTTTGATATACAGAAATTATTTAAAAGCCGTGACTACAGCTGTTAGAAGTCCTAGTCATCAAA
Organism: Bactrocera zonata; assembly: GCA_037783105.1. Taxonomy (NCBI): domain Eukaryota; kingdom Metazoa; phylum Arthropoda; class Insecta; order Diptera; family Tephritidae; genus Bactrocera; species Bactrocera zonata. The sequence continues at coordinate 79,003 of JBAWJQ010002779.1, read as the reverse complement.
AAGTTATGGCACTGCCTTAAAGAGCCAGCTAATCACTTAGTAATGGCCTGGTACAAACGAGTATGAGTATGCTTTTACTCAAAGAATAAGTTAATTGTCGCTTGTTGCCAAATCCCTTTGCCACAGTGTACAAAACTTCATACTGTGACAAAATCTCAAGATTTTTGTAGCCAATTTTAGCAGTCCTGAAAATATGCTGCTGAAATCAATGCAAAAAAATTATAAATATCGCACTATGATGGCAGAAATTGCCTCTGACACAAACTTCTTCCTTAAAGCTATCCTCCTTGAGAATCTTGTGCAAGTCTATGCCATCCTAAATACCGAAACTGTGGTCTTTTCAGCATAAAGTGACCTGGTACACTATGAACACAAAATAGGAAAATCGGCACATCTACTAACTTCGACTCAAAGGCGATTAAATTTAGGACCCATTCTCAAAGAGTACATTTTTTCCTTTGCCAAATCAAACTAGTATAGTACAATCCAACGGTAAAGCGAATGGATCTATTGATGAACGAGAACAAGATGACTCGCACCTTGCACAGTGACAGTCATGACTTTAATTGATAACGTCTTCTAACTTGAAGCCAGCAAAAATACCGAACCAAGCTCTTTATCAAGAAGATATCATGCAATGTCTTGGCGTTTACCAATAAGTCTTTCATCATGCCAAATGAACTTTTCAAGTTTTGGACGAAATCAAGTATCCTCAGATTTTAAACATTCAATGTAGTGCCTACTGGTGGTTGTTAAAAAAAAGAACAATGAGTGTGAGAATGGAGTGCTGCTGTTTCCGTTTTCTTCTTTCTTTATTGGCGTACTGCTTTCGCGATTATAGCCGAGTTTACAACAGCGTGTCAGCCGCTCTTCCTTTCCTCTGTTTAGCGCTAATTGGAGATTCCCAGTGTAGCAAGGACCTTCTCCAACGGAGTGGAGGTCTTCCCTTTTCTCTGCTTCCTGGCGAGTACTGTGTTGAATACTAACAGAGCAAACGCCAGATTGGGCAAAGAACGATCCACGATAAAATATCCCCAAATGGTTAGAGGCTGATTAACTTCGAAGTGGCCCGAAATATGATTATTTGTAGTAATAGATTCCAGCATAAGAAAATTCGTCAAGCTAATTGGCTGTCTCCAGATCGCAAAGTTCGAAACCAGTTCGATAGATGAACGACATGTCTCGTGAGCCCTTGACATACGTAAGCTCCGAGATTCTAGCACTTCTATCACGCACCCGCCTCTGTGGAGGAAAACCCGCATTTGGCAGTCTTTGGCCGGATAAAGTTCTGGAACCATTTATAAAAGAGCAAAATAAGAACAATTCGATACATTTTATTTCAAGGTGGAAGTAACAGAAAAGTTTATGGAACTCGTCTAAGTCTATCAAAGTTCTTTACTAAAATTTGTTCTTTAGTCTTTTATGATGGACACTCCTTTCGTGTGTGTTTAAGGATCAGCGTCAGAGTTCCTTTTCATGGGATTAGAGTAACCAATATGATTATATACAATATCTGCTTTCCATAAACCTAACTTTTGTTAAAATTTATACCTAAATATTTTACGTAAAAATTTAGAAAAATTCTTCATAGATATTCAGTTAATTTTTTCAGGATTCCGCAAGGACTCACACTTTATGATGAAGTGATCATTAGAGTTTAGCCATACTGTACCTCTGTAGTGTAGGTGTATGGAGCGAGGAAAACGTTCTAAGTGTAAACATTTGTACTGAAACATTTCTGAGCGCTGCAATAAATAAATAAACGGAGCAAATTGCGATAAATATACAAAAAATTGATTGCCTTGGGATCTGTTTATTGGCATTGCATTCTAATTCAACTTGTTTATTGCTTTAAATGTATATATTATATGCTTACGTATGTACATATGTAGGTATGTGCCTTATTGACTGCAAAATTTTTGGAATTAAAATATCGCTTTTGGCAGAAGAACAAAGAAACAAATTGAAGAACTGTTGGCTATAAAATTGATTGAATTTCGACGTTAATATCTTCAAGAAATTGCAAATGGGATACATACTTATAGATACACTGACATAAATTTTAGTTATTTTACCAAAACCAACTTTGTAGTTATGAAGATTTTAGTTTTCATATTTCTTACCTAAACATAGCTTCTTCTTCTTGTTTATTGGCGTTGTTCTTCCTATTCGCTGATTTGCGCCAATTGGAGATTCCAAGCGAAGCCATGTCCTTCTCCATAGTTTCAGAGCTGAAATGTTTTCATCCATACGGACGACATGACCTTGCCAACGTAGCCGCTGTGTCTCTTAATTCGCTGAACTATGTCAATGTCGTCGTATATGTCGTACAGCTTATCGTTCCATCAACTACGGTATTCGCTGTTGGCAATGCTTAAAGGATCATACATCCTCCACAGAACTTTTATCTTGAAAACTCGTTACATCTACTCTCAGATGTTGTCATTGTTCATGCTCCTGCTAAGGACGGGGATGATGACATGTGACATGTAGTGTTTGGGTTTTGTTAGTCGAGAGAGCACTTTACTTCTTAATTGCCTACTTAGTTCGAAGTAGCACCTGACAGGAGGTATTTCGTCTTGCCCTTGTTCACTAAAACACCCTTTGCTTCGGTTCGTTATCCAGTCTGGAGAAAGCAGAACTAACGGCGTGGATGTTGAGATCAATGATATCAATATCATCGGCGTACGCCAGCAACTGTACACTCTTATAGAATATTGTACTTTCTCCATTCAGCTTGAATTATTTTCTCCATGAATAGATTAAAGAAGCCTCACGATAGGTAGTCGCCTAACTCGTAGGGTATCGAACGGCTCGTAGAGATCGGTGAGTGAGTAGGTTCTAGAATGTTATATGAAAACAGCAATCAACATGAATTTATATTAGGTTGTCAAATATCTCCCTCCCGCCTTTTTGCTCTTTATTCAATGCTTTATAAAAAGTGTTATAGTGATCGGATTTAGTTCAAATATGCGCCGTTTCGTTTGTTAATCTGTTTCCATCTAGACGGCAACTTCAGAATACCCCTCTCGTAGAAGCCCTCCTACTTATTTGCGAGGAACTCGGACAACCACTTTTCACAAGCCTTTTTTGAGTTCAACTTTACACCAACAAGGCCGTTCGGCATGGACAGGAACAGATGGTAATCACTTGGCGCTATATACAGGCTATATGGTGGATGCGATAAAACCTCCCATTATAGCTCCCGTTGCTTCTGACGAGTCATCAACGAAGTGTGTGGTCTGGCGTTGTCCTGGTGGAACACTACTCCCTTCCTGTTGGCCAATTCTGGACGCTTCTGGTCGATCGCCTGCTTCAAGCGGTCCAGTTGTTCACAGTAGATGCTGGAATTAAGCAGCTCATAGTGGATGATTCCCTCCAATCTCACCAAACCCACAGCAAAACCTTCCTGACCGTCAATCCCGGCTTGGCCACTGTTTGGGGCGATTCACCAGTCTTCGACCACGACCGTTTTCCCTTAATATTGTCGTATGTGATCCATTTTTCAACGCCAGTCACCATCCGCTTCAAAAATGAGTCGAGTTCGTTCTGTTTCAGCAGCATATCGCAGGCGTGATTTGGTCCAGAAGTTTTTTCTGTGTCAAATCATGCGGCATCCAAACGTCAAGCTTTATTGTGTGGCCAACCTTCTGCAGATGGTTTAAAATGGTTTGGTGACTAACTCCCATCTTCTGGGCGATGTCACGAGATGCCACATGCCAGTTTAACTCGATGTTTTCCATGATCTGATCGGTATCCGTCGTCAAAGGTCTTCAGGCGGCTGGCTTATCCATGGTGTCATTTTCACCCGCTCTGAATCGTCAAAATCATTCGTCCGTTCTCTAGCGGATTTGCCTTTAACGAAAGAAAACTTTAAAATAGCGCGAATTTCGGCGTTAGTAAACTCCATGTTTACACGTCTATAACTGTTGAACGTATTATCCAAACTAATTATACATAACGTCGTTTTGTAGGTTATGTCAAGACCTTTCAAAGATGTATAGTATTGCCAGATACGAGGTCTGTAACGCTTTATACATAGCCGCGAAATTCAAAAAAAAAAGGCGGAAGGGAGATATTTGACAACCTAATATTTTAAAGATCTTTCATTTAGCGAATCCATACCAGTTCGCTTCACGCCTAAGTGAACATGCAGACCACGATTTCTTAAAGAAGAACATAGAAATATATATCAGAAGTTTGATTTAGTCGTATATAGATACAGTGTTTAATTATGCAGAAGGCCTGGTAAACTCAGCTAACGGGAAAAGAATTGAAGATCAAACTTGTAGATAACACAGATTACCGAAAGACCATACTCCAAATTATATTTTACTAACTCGCTACTGCAACACCATTCACTGGTCACTCCGTTACTCGAGCGTACAAAGCATCTTAATTATTAAATTATCATAAATTCAATTAACCCTACGCCCAGTGCAGATCCGACTGCAAGTACAAGTAAGTGCCGGAACCCTCCGCTATTTCGATGAATGAATGAATCACACTCATTGATGAGTGGCCGGCGTTGTCTGGGACGCTTCTAAGATGTGTGTTACATCAATTAAAATGACCAAAGACGCTGCTGTTTGCCATTTGTTTACTATAAAACCGCCAACTACCATGACAATTGCAACATAGCCAAAGTAGTGACGTTCTAAATTGAGTAGCAGACACAAGATCTAATGCGCGCTCTTTTTTGAAACCACCGCCTCAAGTGCGCTGAGAGCGGCTGCTCTTTAGCTAATATGTTGACAAACAAGCCACAACAGTGAGGAGCCCAGTCAGTCTGAGTGCGCCAGAGTTGTTGAAGGTTTATTACGCTGACGCAGTTTACTAACGAACGAATTAGTTTATTTCGAATTATTTGTGCGAATTGGAAAATAGTCTAGTGTAAAATATTTTACTTGTTTTTAAGGGAAAACTCGAAGGTGAACGCACTGCTTTAATGCAGTTTTTTATATTTTTTTGTAGTTTGAGAGGGCAGTGGCTAACTATAATGCATTCACCTCACATCTAGTGATACTCAGGTGTTGTGGTAGAGCCATTCACACAGATACACCACTACAGTCAAACGCACGCTAGACAGTGACTCAATGAGTATGGCACCTTCAATTGTTGCCACCTGAGATTTGATTTGGAAGAAGTGTTACATTATTTAATTTAAAAATGTAATAAAAATATTTTATTTTTTCAAAAACTTGCGGGAAATAGTGTTAAAAATTATTTGATTTCGAAAAATTAAATTGTGCTAATATATTTTAAACATTTTTATTGATCTTTCTTGATTCACTTGCATTTTCAATTCTCTCTCATAACTTTTGCTGTGCATTTAACTTTATCTCAAGGAAAAATGGCACCTCTCCTATCTCACCTGCCTAACTGCTCACCTACACATACATGAACACACACACATAGTTACCTGCGCTCTCTCGCTCACCTACACAGGTGCGCAAGCTTAAGACGCAATGCCAATTAGTCTTATCAACCCAGAGAATATAAAACAAAAATACGTTACAGTGAGCAGCGTTACTTGACTTCTTCTCTCCCAATTTAGCTGCCAACAACATTATACATTTTTTTAGTTTCTTTGCATTTTAGCGAAAAACAGTTGTTATTAAACAAATTAAATTAAAAAAAAAGTGATTTTATAAAAGAAAACTTTTGCCTTATACCCGGAAAAGCGTACATCCGTGGAAGTGAACATGTCGTACGGCGCTGAAAGGGCGCTTGCCTATTTGTACCCGCTCATTATAGCCACCTCCGTCATTTGCTGCATCACCTCAGGCGTTGCATGGGCACATTGGCGCTATGTGTTGAATGCTTGCCCGGAATCGAATTGTGGCTGCATCCTGCATGGACGCTCCACGTACACCAGCTTCGAGGGTGGCCACATAGCATATTGCCATTACGCCACATACGGACTGATCTTCCCGCTGTTATTCGCCATTGTGTTGGGCATCTATCATGCGTATAGGATTTGTATGGGCACAACTAAACGGAAAACGGGCACCACCACTATTCGGCACAGGTGAGTTGAGTTTGTTACAGAAATTGTATTTACTAACTTTATTATTTAAAAAATTCCAATCCTAGGGAGATTTTTACGGTGTTTCTAGGGTAGATGTAAGGCGTTTCTCGGCAATTTCATAGCTTGAAAATGTTCATTAATTTCAAAGTGTTTGAAAAAGTTATAAGATACACATCTCTTATGTTTTGAAATTCTTGTCAAATATGTGCTCGACTGACAAGTGGTTAAAAATCAATGTTAGTAGGGGCTAAGAAGAATAGGGTCTGTTGGACAAAAAGTCGCTTCAGAACATCTTGCGACCAGTCAAAAGATTGAGTAAGGTCAATAAGACTTCTGTAATAAGGATCGACTACTAGAAACATCGGCGATAAATTGTTTTTAGATACATATGCCATATTTTATTATATTAGCTCGATCCTTTAATTTTTTTCTGTGGAGGCGATGACATCTCAGACTGAAGTCTATAGCTTTTAAACTTCAAGTTATACATCTCAAACAAATAAAGAATTGGAATATTTATTCTTAGCCGGAAGCTCTCTGGAGTTTAAGATTACAGTAAATAAGAGAAATGATATCAAAAAAAAAATCCCAAGTTTTCAGCAAAAATTTAAGTAACCATACTAAATGTGATACTCCTCGTTATCTTTAAATCATTTTAACTCGATGAATCACCCTTATTATTTCCATAAGCCCATATGTACATATGTATGTATGTATGTCTGAATAAAACCGATAAGGTCATGATGGAACGATATTAATATAGATATTTATTTATGGATTAGAATATTAGCTAAATGTTAGCAGTAGATAAAACATTATAACTGTAAATTATAATGTATTCAACTATGATCTAACTCAACTTAACCTCAAAAAGGCAAGCTCATAATACCGTTTTGAAAACTACAATGTATTACGTTTCCTTACTTCAATTTAATCGGTAACTCAACGCCAAGAAAGCATTCTAATATTCGAGGTTCAGTGGGTCACACACAGCTTATGAGTAACCCTATAATTTGACGTGCCAAAATAGATAACTTCCCTTGTCAATTAACCAGCTAAGCTAATAATTTGTGGTCGCTGGTTATTAATTTAAACTCTGTCAAAGGTTAATAACCATGACTCGCGTATATTTGTATGTACAAATGTATAGCGGATTGCAAGTGTAGGTGGAGGTCTGCATTAAATTCAATTTAAAAAATTTCACTGACGCCTTAAGTGTTGCGAACCATAACAAACAGACACACATTTTATATATAGTATGTATAATGTATATGTGGCAAGTTCAAGTCGAGTTTGTCGAAGGCAATATGTAACTGAAGATAATTTTAATTATTGAGACCAAATTAGGATGGGGAAGGGCGTTATGGCTTATTATAAAAAATATATAATTTTAAGCTTGAATTTACTATTAAATAGGTAGTCAAAGGCTCGTTGGGCTACAAAATAAATGGGAGGACTCCTTCCTTGAAGTGTGACTTCGTAGGATCACGTTCGTGGGATCACGTTGTCATACTCAGTGATTGTCAAATGGAACTTCAGACAATCTATTCCGTTGAAAACAAATCAACCATGATACTGGAGTGTATAAAATTGCTTAACAGCGTTTCCAATGGAAACAATATGCTACTAGAGTGGGGAAATAAGAGTTTGCCAGTTTTGAAGCAGCTCCGATATTCAACCGCTATGGTGTCGTAAATTACCCACTTATCACCACCAGTAACCGTTAAGCAAAAAAAAAAATTGTTTGAAAAGTTCTTTTAGAATGAAATCTCATCTTTCCCGATCGCAATTACCATATACAACACGATCACTAAAGCCATTTATTGAAAAATAAAAGATTTCTTTGACCTACATACATATGTATATCCTATATAAAAACCTTGCTTAATATTTCGTAAATTCTACAATTGTTAATTAAATTATAATACTCTCTTTCACACATTTCATACTCATTTAAACGTTATAACTTTTATTAAAAAACCTTCTCCATCTACACAGAACCGGTGACATGATTGTCGTCACAGCGGAGTCAGAATTGACACACAACGGTATTTCCCCCTATTACTGGACGCCCGCTGCCGGTATCTCTAGCGTTATGGCCGTTTACACTCTGATTTATGCTGCGATCTACAGCGATGGCTTCCGCGTCACTTGCAAGCAGTACAGCGAATCGTTGCTCAAAGAACTACAGGGCGCTGGCAATATTGTGCCGGTCATAAAAGGGCGTCTTTCATGTGATGCCATTTTCGATTTCATGGACTATTTGGTGGAGAGCATTTCGTATGAGCGTCGCAAATATGGACGCATCAACACTGGAGCTTGTCTATACATGACACTCATATGCAGTTGGTTAACGGTAATCTTTTGGATTATTATAACGGTGGTGAATGTGGTGCAGGCACGACGCACACAATCGGCACGAGTTTAATAAAGTATCGGAATAAAAGCAGTTTATATTCTGCTGAGTTAAGACAAAGTTTGCCATTTAAACATAAAAACGAAAACGTCCATAAATTAAATTAATATGACAATTGCATTATCTTCATTAACATAAGCGAACATTATTCGAGATTCTAATACAACTAAAATAAAATAATGTTTTTAATAAATAAGTTATACACCTAAAGCGACAACGACAAATAGTATTAAGCACAAATTTTTAAAACATTCCACATTTTATCATAAATAATTATAATAAATAATAAGAGCACAAAACATGTGTTATGTAAATTTTACAAAAATAAACAAATATGAGTTCATGGAAGAAGAAACGTTTCTATTTGTACTCAATGCTTTTTCTCCAGCCTCTTAAATTGCCAACTTTATTGTTGGTGTTGTTGTATCGGCAGAATTCTGTCGAGTAGACAGTCCTTGACCGCATAAAAAATCCGGGTCCGTTCCGGTTAAGTAGACTCAACTGTCGTGGGAACTGCCAACTTTCTCTATTAACGGTAGCAAAAACAACAATCACCAAGGATCAGTCTGATTAAATTGGACTCGGACTCACAAAAAAACGAATAAACATTCACAAACTGCTTCAAAGTAGGCTCTTGAATTGGCTAGGATGACCTTCAGTGTCTTCAGCTAATCTGGTTTTTACGATTTCGTCTAATTTTTGGAGCGCCATTCGCCAGATTGTTGGACAGTTTTACGACATATTCATAAGCGCACTTCTCGTTACCAGTAATTATGCTTTTGCTGAATATAGCGTCCTCTAGACATTGCCTAGCATCTTTTTCTCGATGTCGTATTTGCAAAAAGATCGATCCATAAAAGAGAGGCAATAACCTCACGATCTTCACCACTTATAACACCTATGTTCGTAATAAAATATACTTCCTAAAACACTTGTTCCTTTTTAACGATTCCGTAACCGTGATTCCATTGGTAAACAAAATTTTAAGCAAACTCCTTATTTTTTCATAATAAAATTCATAAACAAACACGAAAATCCGGGTCAAATTTGATTATAATATGTGACCGCTTTAAAATATTAAGCCGTAAAATGCTAATTTGCTTTAGTAATATTTTATTCGGTATATATTTAAGCATAAGAATTAATTATAAGTAGTTTTTATTTTATTAAGGTATAAAGGTTTCAGCTAAAGCCACTGGCCCACTTGAAAGGGTCTGGCCTTATACGCTATAATAGTTAACGATCTGTGTGAAAAAGTAAGTATATTGTGCATAAATTTAATTGATTTCCCCTTTTTAAATATTATTCTAAACTTTTTCACATAACTTTCATTTTTGTACACATTCATTACTTTCGGCATATTACCTAGAACTTAACAATATAGTACTCGCTATATAATATACTAATACAAACAGATATTGAGCATTTACAACAAGCAAAGTTGATTAAAAATAAACATGAAAACACGTAGAAGACTATTTGTTTTATAGTAAACGCAATTTTGCGCAACGAGAGCATCTAATCCGAATCATCATCGTCGTCGTCAGCACCACCAGCAGTACCAGCTGCAGGTTCGGGATCATAGTAATGCAATTGTTTGCGCCATACTTTTATCAGTCCATCAAAAGTGCGGCGACTGTATTTTCCATATTTATTCGGCGTACGGGGATGACTGCGTGTACGCTGGCGTATTGGCACCATCTCAATGTAACGTTCGTAAGCTACAGTATTTTTGCCATATTCAATTTGCTTCTGACGGCGCGCTAATATAACAGGATCATCTTCTACTTGTTTTTCCTTATTGGATGAGATGTTAGAGCCATAACTATTATAACGTAAACGTTTCTGAATGTCATGTTGATCATTGACTTGATTAGTTGTGCGCTTAAAATTGCCTGCATCACCTCCGGCACTATTATCACTATTCGAGTCGTTCGGACTGTCCGAGCGACTGCCGTTGCTCGGTGTTTGTGAGTAGCGCCTTTTGAAAGGCGTTTTTATTTTATCCTCCTTCACTAATCGCTCAAATTTTTCTTCATTTACACCATCAATGAATTCCAAAGATATTTCGCGTTCTTGTGATACCGAATGTTTGGATTTATTAACATCTTCGCTGTCATTTTTGCTAGACATCTCTCCGCTGCTGTTGAACGACTGTTGTTGTGTTAACATATTATATTTATTATAAATAAATAAATTTCCTAATGTTTTCAAACCTTACCCCATGATTGTCCTGCTCCTGCATCTCTTCTGCCCAACAACCTCGAAAAGAGGAAGACGAATTAAGACTGCTTTCTCCTACACTTTTCCTTGAAGGTGATTTATCCACTGACATTTTGCTGCAAAGCATTAAAACTGAATTTATTAAAAATAAATATAATTTTTTGTACTCCGTGCCACACCAAGAAATGTGCGCAAATATTAATGAAAGATGCTCAATTTGTATTACTTTCCGCGCGTTTTTCTTGTTTTGTTTTCAATATCTTCTTCATTTTCACAAATGAGGTCACAATAACGATTGAGCAAAATCATATGTATGTAGTCATATAATAAGTCGCGTTATGCTCCCGTATTTCAAGAAGACATGTGTAAATATATCCATAATACCTTTTTCTAAACAGGGGACTATAAATAATATTAATAAGATGGATTATAAATATTAATAAGAAGTAAGAATAGAAGCTGCCTGTCATTAGCAAGTTATAGCCCTGACAGACGAGCAAAATTAATGCGCCTTAAGCAACGCTAATGCGAATTGAAATTTTATGGTGACAGACGCAGGCTTGTGCATTTAGACAGCTGATAGTGAAATTTGTTTCTTTATTAAAAAAAAAGTGAAGTAAAAATGAATAAGATAAATTATTAAAAGAAATTTTTGGTAATTTTGGAAAATCAATATAAATTTAACGAAAAAATTCGTTTATTATTATCTACGTTAAAAGATAATAGAGTGAAATTAATAGCAATAATTGATTGTAATGCGGAAAAAGTGTGCAAAAAAGTTAAGAATATTGGGAAAATGGATAGCAAAAGTGCGACATCTGTCAATAAATAGCAAAAATCGACCATTTTTGAGCAGTGTTGCCTACAATATTTAGTAAATTCAACCAAATGCACGGAATTCTTGTGCATTACAAACTTGCATTGACATGGGTCAAATGCGCAAATAATTGTAAATTAAGCCCGCTAGTTCATATTAGCGCTGTCGTCTGCCAGGGCTATTACCTCTTTCTAAATATATGTGAATTCGGCTTATGAATTAACAGAAAGAGGAATGCTAACTAGACATTGAGAAAACGATCGTTCACAATGAGCTACAACCAAATGCGGTATTTGAAAATAATAATTTTGAGAAAAGATTGTGCGCTATTTTCAGGAAGAAAACTAAATAATTAAAAACTTAAAACTAGTTTGAAAAAATTATTTACATCCCATAATGCTCTGTAGAAATGACGTAAAAGCATATCGATTGGTTTGGCCCTGTAAATTAATTTCCGTTTCCGGCCAATCGAACATAACTTACAACTGCTAGCTCAACAAAATAAGAAATTCGCAAAAGCAGTCACTTAATAATTTAGTTCAACGCATAAAGTGTGAAAACTGTTAAAGCTAATATACAAGGTGTGTTCGAAAGTAAACAGGACGCCCCCTGAATCTGTTATCTTTATCGTTTGTCCAGTGTTATTTTCATGACATTTCATAGATTGGAAGTGACGTTATTGCGTTTTAAATATCAGTATGTTTGTGTTATCGGTGCGAAAATGAGCTTCCAACTAAGAGCCAACATTAAATTTTGTTTTAAAATTGGTAAAACTCTTACCGAAACGTTTCTATTTATGAAGCAAGTTTGCGGCGATGATTGCCTAGTGCGTGAATTCATCAAAAATCAGCCGCAATCAATCAATTTTGGCCGAACATTTGGGCTTACGAAAGGTGTGTGCACGGTTTGTTCCGTACAAATTGACTGACGACCAAAAATTGCTCAGAATCCAACATTCGAAGGACATCATTAAATAGGTAAAAAAAGGACAAAAACTTCCTTTACAATATTGGGACTGGTGGTGAAACGTGGTGTTTCCAATATGATCCCGAAACAAAAAGCCAGATTGCTGAGAAGTGAAGGCACCGGACGAGCCGAAACTCAAAAAATCGCGAAAGGAGAATTCAAAAGTGAAGACAATGCTGATTTGTTTTTATGATTCCAAGGGTATTTTCCACAAAGAATTTGTTCCTCCCTGCCAAAACGTTAATGCGGTATTCTACCTTGAAGCTTTGAAGCGTTTGTGCGCCGTATTCAACATGTTCTGCCCGAATATCGCGAAGATGAAAGTTGGCGTTTATTGCACGATAATGCGCAGTCTCATGGATCGACGCTTGTGACCGATTATTTGACCAAAAATCACATTTTAATCATTAACCACTACCCGTATTCACCTGATATGGCACCGTGCGACTTCTTCCTTTTCGGAAAAAGGCATTTGCCCATGAAAGGAAAGCGTTATGCAGACGTAGAGGCCATTCAAAGGCTTACACCAGCATACTGGCGGCCATACCGGCCAACGAGCTAAAACCCTCGTTCGGCATGCTTTTGGACCGTGCAAAAAGCTGTATTGAAGCAAGAGACTATTTTGAATAAAATAAATTGATTTTGCCGAAAAAACCATGTTCTGTATTTTTTTTAAGTCCTGTTTACTTTGGAACGCACCTTATATAGAAATGTAATTTAGATGCCAGACTGTTTTTCGCCTTGTGGGCTGTTTTTTATTTGCATATTTTCTGAACAACAACATTTTCTACATTTTACTTGGTTATATTCAGATAACTGTAAGTTATTCAAGTCACGATATTAATAGAATAACCGAAAATTTTATACTTGTTGTAAATTGCATAGATTCAGCATTAATGACATTATTTGGCTTTGTCTATTAACTGAGATATGGAGCGCCACAAAACATTTATATGTGCGAATGCTTTTATAACTCAACTTACAAAGCTTTATATTATTAATTATTAGGAACGCAAAGTTTTTAATGCAATATTAAGTTGTTTTCTAAAAAGTTGATAAATAAACTGTGTTGAGGGAAATAAACATATTTTATTAAAAAAAAAAAATACATAGAAATGCGTATTATTAGTTTCCGATAACTACATACATAATTGAATTCATATATTTTTGTATACATGCATTTTTTATGTTTGTCGATGAATGCTAAAAGCGTTATTTTATGCAAAGAATTCTCGTAACATTAAAATTATTACATAAAACTGTATATACTATATATGCATATGTAGTACTATATTGGATAATCTCATTTGCAAGTCGAACGCCGAACATATGTAAGTTCTCACAAGCATTCCCAAACGTTTCCTCACATCGCCTTACAAAGCATTCCAGAAGCCTTGTTGTTTTTAATAAACATGTAATATATATGTGATTATAGTATGTATGTATGTATGTGTATATATAATTCCACTAAGTTTAATTAGATTAGCTTTATGTGAATGTTACATTATTAAATTCCATAACTGCTTAATACATATTTAATTAATTACTTTATTATAAATGTATGTGTGCATAAATTCTTCAATGTTAATGTGCTGTGCTTAAGGAGCAACCACTGTCGTTCCAAATTGCAATATATTTCAATCAAAGGGACGACATTCATTGATTTACTCGGCACCTTCGACTGCAGCGGCGCCGCCATTCTCAATAATTTGATCGAAAGAGAACGGTTGAAAAGCGTAACCGGTACCTTTGTAAAACTTGCTTTGAAATTCAACCCTAGAAGAAAAATATGAGTAATTAATTATAATGCATAATAGCCGATATTGATATTAAGCCGCAACGCACCAATGGAGACGTAGAGTATGCAAGAATGCTGACAAGCCCTCCATCAATACCAAAATGCCCACAGTGAGTATGGCCCAGAAGGCGAAAACAATGGTCAGCATAATACCGCCGGTCCAGCCCTCCTGCTTCAAGCCAATCGACAGAACCATATTCCACAAAACCTCAGCCAATTCTGGAAAAATGTGCGACAGATATTCGAATTCAATAGCATAAATAAATATTTTATTCAACATATACATATATGAACATGTGTATGTGTATTAAGTCATGTGCGCATGCGCCCTACACTTACGTGCGTGTGCCAAAGACAGTGCCCATAAACGTAAATACGATGCTGTATGCGATACGGAGCCCAAAACGAATTCGATAGTGTGTATGCCTTGATGTATGGCGATTTCGGAAAGTTCCTCCTCCTCGTGAGGATCGCCGCCGCCACCGTGCCCGGCAACACCGCCAGCAGTGCCGTTAGTCATGCCCACCTCCGCATCGCTTGTGGCGCCAGTCAGATTTTGACGCTGATGGTAAGCGAAACATAAAAGGTTAATGTTAAAAAAATAAACGCAAAAAATATTGCAGAGTACATATTTATATGTATATAGGTTTTTACAGTTTTAGACATATTTTCTACGCGTACAACTAACCTCCTCCTGTGTATGTAATTTAATTTGTTGGGTATTTTTTTAGTGTTTTTTGTTATTAATTTTGGTTTTGAGACGTACATATTTTGTGGTAAATGCCGAAAATTGAGGAAAAGTACAAAATAATAAAGACATTAAAACATTACAACACTTTTATAATTTGTTTCATAAATATTAGTGAAATTAAAAAGTATGTAGGCGGTTAAGGCAAAAAGAGTAAGTGAACGTGATGTTGGTTAGGGGACACACCTAGAGTGAAATTTAATAAGAAATCAATTGTTTTGGTTTTGCGTATTTCGAAAGTCTATACTTTTAAAAATAACATAGTAAAAATTTAAAAGAATATTACAAATATTTTTTTACTGGCAGCTAAAGTGTAGCCGCTCAATTCAAAAGTTTATTTTCAAACGCGTTTAACTTTAAGTCGCATTTTTGAGAAATATTCCAAATTTTTTTAAAGGCTGTCACTGCTATAAATCATTTTTATTTTTTCTTTTAACCACTTTGAGTACTGCAGTAGTAGAGAACCTTTTTACTTTTAGCCGCTCATACTAGGTGTGTTCCTTAAAGTGAGTTTGATGTAGGAAATTATGATTTCTTTCAAAATTTCTTATGCAGGTATTTTTTGTATTTTTAACTACAGTATTACGTCAACAGCAAAATTAGTTTGTTTCTAACTAGTATTGTGCTGCTAGATACTAAAATTTTGATTTGAATCTTTGTGTGCTCCTAAAAGTATGCAATACATATTGCAATCAAGCGAATTTTCGCAGTCAAATTATTGCAGCTATGGAACAAGAAAAAACGTTAACATCGGTTGCACCCAGAGTTCGCAAATACTCATCACTGAGGAGTAAAATTTCTATCTTCCTCCTCAGTACAACACAATTGAGGAGCAATAAATTTTGATTTCCTCATTTGTGAGTTCAAAGGAAAGAGTGCTCTTCTAGAATATTTCTCTTTAATACTTATCTTATCTTTTCGCTCTAATATTTACCGCAAACGTACGTGCTCCTCAAAATAATACTCCTCACAAGAGCGCTAAGTTTCTTTTTCTCATCTCAGGTTTCAGCACTCAGTATTTTGTATCGCTGATAAACTCAGTAATGCAGCAGAGAGTGCTCTTGAGCAATTTCTTATTCTCTTAGAGAGTATGTATATTTATAAATTTATGTTAAAGTTTAATTGTTGTTGGTGTAAATATTAACAGTTTTGGGTACATGCATGATTAACCGTTAAATTAAGTTGTATTGTGTGTATGTAAATAATTTTAATACTAATGACAAGTAAAAAAAGATGAGTTTTATTTTTCGCATCACTTGAACACTCAGAGCGATAAAAATAAAGATGATGCGTTAGGCAAATAGTTATCTTTTAAAAATTTTCTCTCATGCTAATATATGAGTGAGCCAAATACGTGAGGAGTTTTTTTGTGATGAGAATGTTAGTTAAGCTTGCGCTCCTGAGTATTTGAAATGATGTTCTCTTGCGGAATATTACTCATCAGAGCAAGAGCGTATTTTGATGGTTTTACGAACTCTGGTTGCACCGAAGCTTTCGTGCCCTTAACAAATACAAAATATTTCATACCAGAGATTTGGACTAGTCACTTTGTATAGTAGCTAAATCTGAATAATTTCCTGAAAAATAATCCACGCCAAATTTTGTGTGGATATTTAGTCAAATAAAAAAGTTTTTTATACAAGAATTGGCTTTTGATCGATCAGATATATGTTATATTGATTCGTTCTGAACAATTTCTTCGAAAATCAACGCCAATTTTCGTAAAGTTTGTCCGATATCGGGGTTTCCGACAAATGAGCAGATATTTTAGGAGAAAAATTTTCAATCGATATATCAAAAACTGAAAAATTAGTTCACGTTTACACAGACAGATGGGCGGACGGACAGGCAGACAGACGGTCATAGCTAAATTCACTGCTCGTCATACTGATCATTTATATATACATTTTATAGGTTTTCCGACGTATGATTCCGGGTGTTACCAACTTTGTGGCAAATATAATAAGCCCTCTTGAGCGATTAAAAAACTGTGCATGTCGTGATTAGCGATGAATGGTGATAATGAACGATTCGCTTGCCAACACAAAAAATATAGAAACATACAAGTATTTCTAAATATATTTTTTTGCTGATTGTTAAGCCCCTTCAACTTACGTTTGCTTGACGACGCTGTTGAATAATCTTAAGTGGCTTGCCGAGCAGCATTACAGGTATACAACAGAGAGCGACGAAACGGAACAAGTTCTGGAAGAATGATTGGCCAGCGTACATATATGAGTTGCAGCCTTCGAGTGGTGTCTTCGGCTTATTACCCAAAACCATATCAATGAAAGTAATCAAAATCGAGGGAGCGCAACCGGCAGAGTAGGGGGCTAT
Source organism: Bactrocera zonata (assembly GCA_037783105.1). Classification (NCBI taxonomy): domain Eukaryota; kingdom Metazoa; phylum Arthropoda; class Insecta; order Diptera; family Tephritidae; genus Bactrocera; species Bactrocera zonata. Next base: position 61,667 of record JBAWJQ010002779.1, on the reverse strand, counting down.
TAAAGATTAGAGAATTACATATAAAAATATATATAAATTAAATTATATAAATTAATGTAAAGTATTATTGAAATGTTTGAGTACTTACGGGCATTAGTCGCAGCATATCTATTCCATTTGATAAACATCAAAAGTGCCAAATAGAAGAACATCATTACCAAGAAGACCAACTGCGGTATGAATTCATAGAGTAGAGCATTTCGGTTTTTGAAGTAAGTGTGATTATGGAGACTCAAAGACACGCCGAAAATCATGTGGATCACACCGAGTATAATTGATATCTTCATTTTGTATGAGTTTTGAAATATAATCTTATTGGCTGTGGCCACTTGCCAAATGGGATCCATACCAAATGGATAGGGTTCGCCTTCATAGTCAGCTGTGCTGGGATTCAATTGCAAATGTTTATTATTCAGCACTGTTGTCCTATTATAGTTGACATGCCAATGTGAACCGAAAACATTTAGCGACTTGGAGAATATATCGTTGTAAATTAAGCCCGTATACATAGAGAATACGCCCATTAGGAATATTATGTAACGACCACCGAAAAATATATTCCAAATTTCATTTGTCGTTTTCTGTGCAGCCAAACCCTTCTCCTTGCGTATCATCCATAAACCGAATAGTGCCATAAGTGTACCATGTCCGAGATCGCCAAACATCACAGCAAAGAGGAAGGGAAACGTTATAATCGTATAGGGAGCGGGATTCATTTCGCGATACGCAGCCACGCCATATGCATCGATTAGTGCTTGAAAAGCTTTGGTGAACTTATTGGTGCGATTGTAGGTTGGTGGATTCTCAAAAGTTTGCATACGATTCAAAATCGGTGGCACCGACGAACCAGAACGTTCGGTGCCGCGACGCAATGCCAATTGAATGGTCTCGATGTCCAGCACCGGCACCCAGCATTCAGCGATCAGACACTTTTGTGTCACATCCAAATTAAAGAGATTCAATGTGTGATAAATGGCTTTGATTTTGCGCACTTTCACAAACCAATTCTTCAGATTCTTGGCGGCAGCGACCAAAACACGATGACGATGATCTTGCGTTTGTCCCAGCACCGTATTCAAGTCCTCGATGCGCGTCATCACACCCATGGCCATTTCACGGCGATCGGCCGGTGCCTCTGGGCATGGATATAATGTGGCGCGAAAGCCTTCGCATATCTTCTTGACGCGTGTCTTCAACTGATCACCTTGGAAGAAGATAATAAACACCGACTTGTACACCTGATCACCCTGTTAATTAACAAAAACAAAAAAACAGTTGTTATTGTGTGTTCATATAAAAATTGTTAATGTTGGTTTACTCACATTCGATGGATCTTCGAGCGGTGACTCAATCATGGCTTGACGCAGAAAAACATTGCCGCGACAGGCGCGCCACAGCATGCGCTCAAAGGCAGCCAGACGCTCGCGCAAAATTACGCCAGCAACAAAGCTTTATGGTCGGCAGAAGAAAACAACAACAAATACCATTAAAGTGATTCTTATGTGAAAGTATTTATAAGTAAAAAAAAAAAAGAAAAAAAAAATGGGAATGGCGATTATTTACAAATGCAAAAACTAAACTCAAAACATTAGTCATGGACAAATACAAATGCTTCTTCGCTCAAGCATTGGGTTTTTGAACCGTAGAAACTAGTTTTTTAATCTTTATTTATTATTATTTTTTTTTTTCGTTTCTGCAAACAGCAACGTGACCGGCAATCATGTGATTAACAAAAGTGAGTGGTGCGTTGGGGAAATACATATATATGTATGAAAATAAAAAACAAACAAAAACAAAAAGTATGCATAGAAACAAAAGAAATAATAAATTGTGCATGCGCAAGAGTTAAATGTAGCAGCTAAACTTAATTATAAATGGTCCGTCGTTTGACAATATTCGTTGGATCCTTGCGTGCTATATTAAAATATATATATGTATATATGTAATATGTGTATGTAAATATATATGTATTTATGTGTACATTTAGGCGAAAAAGACGAGGAGCATGAGCAGTTTTGATGCGTTTCGGGTATAGCGTGCCTCTACAATTCACTACCAAACAATGAGTTTTGGGATATAAAAATTGATAAATTATATTCGTTCAACTGATTGACTGATTGATAAACGTTTTAATTTGTTTTGCAAATTGTTTGTACAAACCATGGCAGGTATTCTTCACGCTCATAGGTCTTATCCAAGTAACTACAAGACAAGCAAACGCATTTTAAGCGCAATTGTATGTTAGTGTATATGGAATGGAAGAAGAGTTTTGCAGAATTTATTCATTTGTTACACATTTTGTTTTTGGAAGATGTTAAATTTTGTTTTTGTTGTATAGTGTTTTAGTTTTTATTTGAGCCTAAGTGATGGTTTTAATTTTTTGTTACTTTTTGTTTGGTTCTGCAGCAAAGTATGGAATTCTTTAATGATTTTTAATATTTCCAAGAATTAATTAATTCTGGAATTATTTTTTAATTGTGAAAGATACTGAAATAGTACAATTTGAAGCAAATTTCGATTTCCGAGCAGGATTACCAACAATTCAATAAAAAAATAATTAAATATTTAATTTTTAGTCCAAAATTTGACTAATCTTTTTTTTATTTTGCAATCCCAAATTTTTTAACTAAAAACTGTTCTTAAAATTTTAATTCCAAATACCGAATTGAACATCCCAAAAATGGGATAAAAAAATTCAAACACCGGATTGAAAAACAAATTTAATATCAGACTTATAATTTCAAATTAAGAAAAGGAATTATTTAAGAATTTACTTTTTTTAGCTTGAGTACTTCGTGTTTTACTATTTTGGTGAACTTTTGAATAGGTAAGCTAATTTTTAATAAAATATCAATATAGTTGAGCTAGTTTTGGTTTTTCTTTTATATTTAATTGTTTTAAATTATAACGTTTCAGTGAGAAATATGTAAATATTTCCTTATTTATGTCTTTTTTCATTCCAACTTTTAATTTGAAAAATATTTTTTTTTTGTTACTAATAAAATTTTTAAATTAAAAAATATTTTCTCAATATTTAACACCAAAGCTTGCAAATTTTCAATTTTTATTATTAAATAAAATTTTCAATTTATAAACCCAAACATCTTGGCTTAAACCATTTTTTTTCAATTCTTACTCGAAATTTAAGATTTCAATTTTTAATTCTGATTCCAAAACTGGAATAAAAAATTTTGTATTTAATTTTTAAGCTAAACTTTCTAAATGAAAATATTCAACCCTTCTTTTAAGTTATTTCGTCAAAAAAAAAAATCATTTACTTTCTTTTCAGAAATATGTTTGAAATCAAGCGGTCTGCATACTCTTTTGCGCAAAAACTGAAATTTAAATATTACTTTGCGTCTGGAAACAAAAATTAAAATTTTTAATTTTCACATTTGGTTTTAAAAAACCTCTTCAAAATTTAAAAACCTCAATTTTAGAGGTTAATTTTTTAGTATTTTTCTACCAAAAGCTCATCAGAACTGCTGTAAAAATTGTTATTGTTGAATATGAAGACAATAGATTGTATAAAAAATAAGTAAAGAAGCTTTTAGTAGCATAAACTTGGAATTCGGACTTTGTAAACAGTCAACTCTTAATAAATTAATGTTTTTTGATGGTCTTTTCAAGTAGAATCATTCTTGGGTTCTTCTAAAGCATCTATATTGATTCTCCACAAAAATCGCTCTTTTAATATATAAGTAATCAAAGCTGAAATACGGTAAAGTTAAATCTTGAGGCAGCCGATAACAATTTACGATATCATGCAAAATATTCAGCATTTATTATTATAATTGGAACCATTTATTGTTTTATGCCTTAATAAAAAAAAACCGCAAGCGTTGATTGCGCGCTTCACCCGACGATAATGACGATGAGCCGATAGATACATCTAAGTGTTTATAATTCAATTTTTAGGTTATAAATAACCAATTTGGACAACACTTTTTTTACTCCATCTCATTTACGTTAGGTTCAAGCAGCAGAACGGCAGCCAAAGCGGTTAGTGGCTAGATTAAGTTTTGTAACAAAGCGACTAATAGAAAAAAATAAACTTTTCAACCTAAGCACTTTGAATTCTCTTCATTATTTGATTTTATTTACTTTAGTAATTATTGTTAACCTATTGTGAGGTAAATATTGTTGTTTATATGCAGTGGCTCGAATTTTATTAGAGCAATAAATATTTGAAGTATTTTGACACTTCTACTTGTCAATCAACATTTTGCTCTATTTTGATTGAAATTATTGTTCTTTAGGAAATATCGGTTTGGTGTTAGTTCTATATGCCAATTAAGTTTGAAAATATAAACAATTTGAATGTTCATTCCATTTTACATAAAGTTAAGTATTTTAGAGACAAAAAAGACAAGAAAAACGTTAACTTCGTTGCACCCTTCACAAATACTATCAATTTCAATCGTGTAGTTTGTATGGCAGCTATATGCTACAGTGGTTGTTGCAGCTGCAGAATTCTGCCAAGTTCACAGTCATTAACCGGATAAAAATCCGGGTCCGTTCCGGTTACGTAGACCCGACTGTCGTGAGAACACTACAGGGGTCCTATATCGGTGCTTGCGACAAATGAGCAGCTTCTTGGCGAGAAAAGGACGTGTGCAAATTTTCAGATCGATATTTCAAAAACTGAGGGACAAGTATATACAGGCAAAAACACATGGCTAATTGGAATCCGCTCGTCACGCTGATCATTCACATAATATATATACGTATATAAATTTAATAGGGTCTCCGACAGAAATATAAAAATAATTAAAATTTAGGACCCACTTATTATTTATGGAATCGTTATTCGAAAAATGTCTAAAGATTTTGATGAACCAATTATCTTCGAAAGCTTGCAATAAAAATTTCATGATACAATATAAAAAAATGGTTTGCTTTCACAAAAAGTCGAATATTAAAAATAAAATATTTAATAGCAAGTAATTTCGATTTTACTAGTAACGGCTTTCATTACTTCACAAATATTTGAGCTCGTTGCATTTCGAGCGACTGCATGTTTTGTATATATGTAAGTATTAAGTAATATTATTAAAGTATGTACAGAGTCTAGTATTTTATGTTTGTATAAGCCAGCGGCAACATTGTTTTTTCTTCTCTTTTATAATAGCAATACGTACCCAAGCTGAACTGGACCCATCGAGTGACCAGTTCGCACTTCGTCGGTGATTAAAGCGCGTGTCATCGACTCAGTTGTGGTATTGATACCACCCTCTTGCTACAAATTTCAAGAAATATACAAATTGTATGCTATATTTTTCATTGCCAAGACAGGAAAAGTAGATGCAATTGAATGTGTGACAAAAAATTACTGTTATGCATATGCAAATGATCCTTAACTGCCTAATCACCAACACCAGATAGCAGATCAATATGAAAAAATGATTTTGTTATAAATTTGTAGTATTGTTAGCAATAATACACTAATTGTTAGTTAAGTTATTCTTAATACACTTTACTATGGATTATGAATTCAAACAGTTCGATGAACCTTTACCAGCTGTGAAGCTCGGTAACCAATGTATACACCTATCAACTCCGATGTAAACTTTGGTGCTTGCAATATACATGTATTTATTTGGGCGCATGAAGTGGCTATGTATTTGTGACTACTCTAGCGAATGCCAACAAATCATATGTGCATTTTTATCAGTAATATTGGAATGAACCAGCGCATCTTATATAACTTATTTTGGAAGAAAGTGTGAAAGGTGAATGCTCACACGAGAATTTAAGAGTTTGCGACAAGTAACAATTTATAACGACGAGGACGAGGTATGCTTGGGTGACGTGACCATGGAACGTGAGGAAGTGAAATGGATTGAGGAAATCGGGTACGCAAACATTCATACATATACGAGTATTTACATAATTGAATACTTATATGTAACATATATGTACATATGTACGTATGTATGTATGTACACATATAAGGGTGTCCGTTATTTCCCCAAGTTGCTTGTTTTTCTGTAAACGACCCCTAAAGTTCAGTTTTTTATTTTCAGTGATTTATTTTCAATTTTAACCAGCACATTTTACTTTTCTCATATATTTAACATGGGTTGTTTGTTATTTAACATTAAGCAGGTAAATCTTTAACTTTGAACAAGTCATATTCTGGTAGAAAATTTTCCGCTCTGTAGAAAATATCCTAATTTCCTCCATTTAAACATATTCCTTTAAAAGTTATACATGGGTTTTCATAAGAGTTATGATTTCTTAAAAAAAAAACTAATTGTTGACATCTTGAAAATGGCCGAAATGACAGTTAAAAATCATGTGATATCATACACTCTGTGTTGCTCATACAACACGGTGGACTATATGAATACAGTACGTACAATTTGTATAACTTTCAAATGAATGTTTTTAAGAAAAAATTTATTCAGACCCTGTTTGTAGAGCGGAAAGTTCTGTAATAGAATATCACTTTTTCAAAGTTGTAAGTTTATTTGCTTTGGAGATAAAAAAAATATTGCAAAAGATCAAGAGATCCTACTTAAACAAGATAATTTTTCCTTTTTGTGGCAAAAACTAAAACTGCAGGTGGCGTTGACAAAAAAAAACACTTAGGAAATAACGGATTCGCCTTGTAAACATATTGGGTTAGTTGGAAATAGCTTTGGTCGAGACTGCATTTTCCAACTATGCTTAAATTATCTTCGGATACTTATCAGGCAAAGGGGGCGTATTTACAGCAACGCATACAAACATGTATAATACAATTTGGATTAAACAACACAAATGGACAAAAGAACCAAGCACCATAAATAAGTGTACAAAACAAACACAAATAATAAAATTTGAAAAACAAAAAAAAAAATTAAATCAATATAAAATTAGTTATAGATTATTTTGCGGTGCAAAGGTCCAAACGTGCTAATGTGAAGTGAATAATGTGCACTAAACAATTGGCAGCATAAAGTTTCCACTTTTCATATGCAACTCTTTTAACACAACGCTTCTGAGTTCAGTTTTTGCAAATTGAAAATCATAATATTCAACAAAAACTTGTAAAAACAACTTTCTACAACACGTTGTTGTTGTTTCATTGAGTTTTTTGTTTACTTTGTGCTTTTTTTTGCGTATATTTACCCAAGCTTTAAATTTTGTCCGGGTTGACTAGCGCGCATACCGGCCTCTTCCCCCAGCAGCTGCGCCTGTTCATCCTCATTCTGATTGTCCGCCATCTGTCTCCGTCCATATCGCCAGCGTGATTTAAAAGTAGTAGTGGAGGAGGAGGTATTGTAAGAAACTGTAGGCACCGTCTTTACACAATACACAAACGCAAAATAACCGAAAATTGTGTGCGCACGAAACGTTGCAAGGGAATTGGTTGATTGATTGTTGTTGGGGAAATGGTTAATAGTTGTTTTGGGATGATATGGATACAAAGCGAGTAGCGTATCGGTTGAGTAAATTTTGTTTATGTTGTTGTTTGTAGCACGGAGTAGTTTCGTATGCATGTGTGCGTGTGGTTTGGTATTTGGTTGATTTAATTTGCAGATAAAACGTATGAACGTAACGCAGGTGTTTCGTATTAATTAACGGAAAATAACAAACGAAAAAGGGAAAAAAATGTTTTAACAGAAATTGAAATAAAAAATTGTTCTTTTAAATTACTTAAAGTCATATGTAATAAACAGCTGTTATCGTGAGACAAACAACAGAAATATGCGTGGAATGTGGCACAGCTGATGGGATAATCAAAATAAATTTAAGCAGTCACTGGACGTGATAAATTTATAAAGACAAATATTGTGTAGAAGTGCAAGTTGCAGATAAACTAAAAAATCGTGTTCAGTGCACTTTCAAAGCGTAGTTCTTCAAGGTGCTGTGTTTGCATATATCGAAATCATGGTTTTCAATGCATTTGTTTGTTAAAATATACTCGTAAGTGCACTTATTAGAAAATATTGAAAGTAATTTATTTTTCTTTTAAGGTTTCGTGAAAAAGTAAGTGGCTAGTATTTGTAGGTTATTTACTATGTGGTATATGTGGTAGATAAGTGAAGAAATTTGTTTAGGAAACAAAATTTACTTGAAATATCTAAGCTATAATAATAAAATTATTTAATTCCGTATTTTTACAAAGTTTCGTTTTAAATAATCCATTGCACCATTGGCCTCAAATAAAATTTTAAGCGAAAATTATCACTATTAAAGGTTACAACTTTTTACAATTACTAATTCTTTAATCAAAAATTATTCAATCATTTGTTTTGTTACACTAGGAATAAACATTAATATCATTTTCAAGTAATCAATGAAACCAAAACGAATTTAAGGCCAAAATTGATCAACAGATTATAAAATCAAAGCTTACAAAATAAAAATCATACTTTGTACATTTAAAACATACAACAAATACAAAAATTATTATTTTGATTACAAACAATAAATAATATCTATAGCCAATAAGAGATAACAACTGTATGAAGAAATATTTTGAGAAACCAAAATACATACAAAACTTACTGTAGAAAATAGCTATATATACATATACATGTATAAATATGTAAATTATTTTTTTCTAATATAATTAAATAGTGCATATTTACAGTTTAACCCAAAAAGGAAAAACTAAATGAAACGTCAAAGTAAGAATAACTAATTAAATCAAAGCTAAATTAACTATTAAAAGTACCAAAGAACAAAAGAGCGAAAAACTAAAAATGAAACAGAAAAATTCGGAAGTTTTGAAGGAGTCAGAAAGGATTATAAACCGCACAATAAAAGAAATAAAATGCACATATTATTTGTATAAAAAAAAGTGTTTCTAATGCAAGGGAAATGTGTTTCTGCTGGTTTGTGGTTTCATTGTGGTGAGGGCGTGTAAATACGGTGGGGTTTCAACTATTTGTATGTAACAAATTTAGTCAATTACATATGTAAATATGTAGATAGGTGGCTAGTAGGTTTTTTTCTCATTGTAGGTACATACATGTGTGTGTAGGTGTAACTTCACTGATAAAATGGCTAGTGGCAACTATAACGTTCATTTATTTATATTTTGTATGTGGAAACAATGTAGGTTTGTGATAGATATTAAGTGGTTTTCAAAAAACCACAACTATATAAAATTGGATATAAGCATTTTAAGTTGGATTGCTTTTGTTTCACTATCGTATATAACCATTATAACATATAATGTAAAAGGGTGGGAAAGGAAGCATTTCATTTTATTGAAATTTAATACTCTGAATAGATAAGTATATTAGTATATCAATAACCATTTAGAGAATGTGTTTAATTAGTGTATTATCAAAAAATGTCTAATTTTTTGCTTTAAAAATACAAAAATTTGCAAATGTATGTATATGTATTTGTTCAATTTGAGTTTCATTACAATGGACCAAAAAAGGTTAGCGAAAACTACAGATTAGTAAACTGTGTCAATTAATTGACAATTTATGCAATATTATTGAATTAATAAAAACTAAAATATTCACATACGGCTTTTTAGCCAACTCACCTCATCGAAGAAAACCTGTGTTTTGCGCAAAATATGTTTCAATTCTGTTAATTCCAGGAAGTTACGTTTCAATGCCTCTGCATTTTGGTTAACTTCGCGCAACTCGTTTTCCAATTTTTCAAAAGTAGCCTGAAACATTAAAAATAGATCAGATTAGCTTGTAAATGTAGAAAAGTTTTAATCATATTTACTTCCAAATCAATCATTTCTCTGGGTTGAGGTGCTTCGGGGCTTTCACCCGTATCCAACATCGGTATACCATCCTTTTTGATTTCTTTCTCCAAATAACGCAATTTACGTTCCATCTCATCACAGCGACGCACTTCATTGACGAATTTTCGTTGAAAAACATTCACATCGGGATTGAGCTGATATATAAAATATGTATAAGTTGCATATGCATATTGTATGAAATAATTATGTATATAACTACTCACGTCTCGGAATTGTACCAGACCCAACTCGCCTAATTCTGACACGCATGCATAGGCCGCTTCACTTTGCAAAAAGAGTTGACACAAAGTCATCTCCTCACTACGGAATAACGACCCCATTTTGTTGTTGCTTTGGCCAAAACAACAACAATATTCAAAAAGTAATTTTTCTGATTCAGTGGCGTACTTTTCGAAGCGTTAATAACTAAGTTGATATTCCCTGGGATTCAAAAGTGTAAATACAAAAATGTTTTTATTGTCGTATTAGTAAGATTCAGTATTAATAAAAAATAACTTTGATGCAGCTAAAGTGAAGTGTACGTTATTCACAGTTGTTCTTATCGCTTACTGTGATAAGCCTTGGGAAGACATTTTGTATATTTAGATTTGTATAATCTTATAAAATATTCTCTTTAATTTCTACAGCATCAGGGGGCTCACGCCTATATACATACATATCTCTATATAAATATGTATATAGTACCTTTTCTGTTAATATAGTATATAGTATAGTACATATCTTCATATACATATGTATACAGAATACCTCTTTGTAAATATAGTATATATTACTAAAGTTTATGACACTGTCTGGACATTTGTATACACAAGTGGTAATGTGTTTAAAAAAAGTTTAATTTGAAATTAAAAATTAAATGATTGCGAAATTGTTTATAAGATCGAAATTTTCCAAAACTAACATTCAAATTTTAAAAACACATATTTCTTTGATAAAATAATCGTGTTGGTTCTTGGGTCAATGACTTCTTTAGTTCTGTTTTTTTAACAACCAATTAATAGTTTTCCCTTTGTATAATGCATTTAAAAGTATTGTGATGTGAATTTTCTTTGAAGATTATGAATCACTTTATGCTTTATCGTTAGTGCGGTCGTTATACAGCTGCTAATGCTCCCCCTTATTAACTATTCGTACAATTTAGAAATTTTTAGTATCACTCAGTTTCCATGCAGATGCAGACAGTTTATGTAAATTAGGGAAATTTTTAAACACAAGTATTTATATAAAACTGATATTATTTGCTGACGCCTTTGACGTAAAGCGAAAAAATCAATAGCGCTTATTCATAGCATTCAACATCAGCAAATACTATGCTGATGTAGACACATACGCCTCCCATATGGTATATGCCGTCGAATGCACAAAGAAAAAAGTAACGTGGACATATTGCTCCCCAACACCCACCGGGAGTCTCTTTTGATACTCTGGAACATATTGATTTTCACTTTGACAAAGTGTTAATTATAAATCGTTATTGTACAACACGTTAGATATAAAGTAAATAATAGATAACCTTTGAACGTACGCTTTTATTTTAACAATTTTCCTCTCTTTTTTCTTTCTAGAATTGTAAAATATGCAAGCTATAATTTAATTACCACAAAATCTGCATCCACTACACAAAGAAAGTAAATCGCCACTGGAGTGAAAAATATCTTCATTGTGAATAGTAGAAGCAGTGTTGCCTCTTCTTTAAGAGTGGTACAATATGCGCCGTGGACAATTAGCAGCAATTGTATTTAAAAAATATATACAAGAGGTAACAAATTATAAGTAAAGAACAAAATATAAGAACGGCTTTCCCTCAATTTTTATTTACTTATATTCCGGCTTATAAACGCACAGAATTAGATATTTTTCATACAAAAAAATTAAAATATAACTATTTATTTACTTACATAAAATTCATGATGTACACTACTCACTGAACATACTTATCCAATTACTGTTCGTCTCTAATTGCATACCACCTTTTGCAAACATTTGCAGACGCTTTTATAACTTTTTTTTGCATTTTTTGATTGGTGTAAGGCTCTGTCTTGAAGCCAGTTAATATATTTACATAGAAAAATGGATGAAATACAAACTGATACCAATTCACAGTCCGAAACAGCCTCCGAGTATGCATCCAGTGAGCGAGCGACTGAAACTACACGAGAGGAGAAACCTGCTTCAGGCGCCAATAGCGCCGGCATTTGCTACTGGTAAACACAAGGACAAAGTTTGCAAACAATAAACACACTCTTATTATTATTATTATTTTTTTCTTCAATTTGACAGTGGCAAAGAGCGTAATCTTAATATAGTGGAACTATTATGCGCCAATTGCAGTCGTTGGTTTCATGAGTCTTGCATCGGCTACCAGCTGGGCAAATTGGTGCCTTTTATCTCCAACTATATGTTCGTATGTAAAAATTGTTCACAGAGTGGACTTGAAATTTTTCGCAAAAGCCAAGCCAGTAAGTGTAGACAAATTTCAGAAATATCACTTTATACCATATTAAATCCTTTCAGCAATACCACAAATGTGTGTCACTGCCATAGCTAATATGCAACAAAATGCGCTAAAGGAAGGCAAAAGCAAGTTTCTATTTAGCAAAGACAAAGAAATCATACCATATATAGAACAATATTGGGAGGCCATGACTACGATGCCACGGCGTGTCACTCAATCTTGGTGAGTATATAAATGACAACATGTAAGAAACAATAAAAGTAAGAAGTTTTTTCTATTGCTAGGTACTCCACCGTGCAACGTTCACTGGTTAAAGAGGTTAATATTTTGTTTACTTACGAGGAGAATGCGGAGACTGGCGCCATGTTTGGTTTGGTTACGCAGGATCTATCTCTAATTAAACCGAATTACGATACCATGGGTAAGGGCGGATTGCTACGAACATCCGAAGATGGTCACGGGACAGGTAAGTAGAAGTGCGTGAATGGATTGGAGCAGTGCGAGTAATTTTTAATATAATTTTAAGCATTTGTAAACAGAAAAAAGAGATGAAATGTAATTTGCGGAAACTTATCCACCAGTCGCTTTGTGCCATAATTCGCGTGCTTTGCTCTCGCTCGCTCTTAAGTAAATTTCTCTTTTGTGTCCAAATGAGCTCATTTTGCATGCCATTACTGATTAGATTGTTGTATTGTTTTATTGCTATTTAATTGAGGTTTTAATTTCTGCATATTAAAATTTAATTTACTTTAGTCAATATTTTAATGTTTATCAACATCACGTCGTGTCCATGAGCGTCGATTTGTTCAACTTTTCGTATTTCAAACCGACAACCGGGTCAACTCTTACTTTCTCCTCAATTTTTAGCTTATTTACTGATGAATGTCTAAATCAATTAACGTTTAAAATAGTTTTCTATTTATGTATTCGTACTCTTGTGATTGTGATTGATTACTGTGATGGTAGTTTGTTTCCAAATGCATTTTGTCACATTGGGGCGAGGCTCACCGTCGACTTTTGTAGGAAAATCAAAGTGGGTGGAGAGGCGGCAGCGGAACGTTTGTTACGTGCCAGAAGTCTGCTGCATTGTTCGCGAATCTGCGGATATCCACTGTAACAATTGTTCTGCTATGAGGCATGTTTGTATATGTGTGCATGTGTATGTATGTATGTAAATTTTTTTCACAGTAGTTAGTGCTGTTTTGTTTTACATATGTACATATATCGATTCGGTTGGACACTTCGTTTTTATCGCTGCTATCGTTGCTGCGCACGTAGTTGCAACTTTCCGAGTATATGGACAACAACACGGTGTCGCATCGCGAGGAAGAAAGTACGTAAAAGCATTGATTGATTGGTAAATTGATTGGCCGATTATGAAGTTGAATGTGGTGGCATTTGTGAAAATAACTTCTCAAGGATTTGTGTTATTAGGTTGTTTAGTTTCACTTTATTTATTGTTTTCAACTCGTAGAACAATGAGTCATAGTTTTCGTATAATTTTTGAGTTATTAATTGTATATATATGTACATATATGTAAGTAAGGACGTAGAAATATCGTCCACTCTGAAGCTCAATGGCCACATTCCAATAAAAATCGACATTTGCACACATTCCATTGCTGATATTGCGCTTCTACATGACCTTACTCCATTGGCGAACGTCAAAATACGTATAGAAATTTCAGGTCAAAATATTTTTAATTATTATTTATCGTATACATCTCTCACCTATTCCTAGCTTCCTCTTTGACGAAGAATAATCGTCAAAACAAGCGAAAGCTTCCCGGTAACGATTCTGGGCCTACAGGAAAAAAGGGTCGTCCTAGTTCTGATATAACGGCGAATGTGAAGTTACCAGCACATGGTTACCCTTTGGACCATCCTTTCAACAAGGATGGCTACCGTTACATTTTAGCTGAACCTGATCCGCATGCTCCATTCCGACAAGAGTTCGACGAAAGCTCTGATTGGGCTGGTAAACCAATACCAGGCTGGTTATATAGAACTCTAGTGCCGAACTGTGTCCTATTGGCTCTGCATGATCGAGCACCGCAACTGAAAATTTCCGAAGATCGTTTAGCTGTTACTGGTGAGAAGGGATACTGTATGGTACGCGCCACACATTGTAAGTTAGCTAAATTCATATTTTTCATTCGGTTTTGAATAATTGAATATTTTACGTAAACACAATAAAATACTACATATTTTGAAAAACATTTAGCTGTGAATCGTGGGCGTTGGTATTTTGAGGCTGTTGTTGAAGAAATGCCAGAGGGCGCTGCAACGCGATTGGGCTGGGGTCAGGAGTACGGCAATCTGCAAGCCCCTCTCGGCTATGACAAATTCGGTTATTCATGGCGGTCACGAAAAGGTACCAGATTCCACGAAAGCCATGGTAAACACTATAGTGACGCTTATGGGGAAGGTGATGTTTTGGGTTTTTTAATCGATTTGCCCGATGAAACGGACACCAACTACTTACCCAATACATTTAAGGACAGAGTATGTTGTTATTATATACAATAAAAATGTATTAAAAATATATTTATGACATTATTTTTGTTTTCAGCCTCTTGTAAAATTTAAGTCACATTTATATTATGAAGATAAGGATAAGGTGCAAGAAACACTGAAGGGCCTTAAAATACTGCCAGGCAGTAAAATAGAGTATTTTAAAAACGGTAAATCACAAGGTGTGGCTTTCACAGATATATACGGTGGTTCTTATTACCCTACCATATCCATTCACAAAAGCGCCACAGTAGCTGTGAATTTCGGACCGAATTTCAAGCATCCAGAAGTATTGAACGAATTAAAAGCTAAAGGAGTAAGTCGTGATTAAAAATGATTTACGTAATTTCTATATATTTCATGTATGTATGTAGATGTGCGAACGTGTCGAGGAGTTAATAAGTGAACAGTGCCTATCAGATATAATGTACTTGACAGAGAATGATGGAAAGCTGCGTCTGGATAATTTTAATTTGTAAGAAATTTTTATTTGAGTTTGTGAATTTTACAATACAAATTGTAATTGTAACTAATCTTTAAATAGCAGTAAATTAAAGTGAAAAATCCTTTTTGATGTTCACTGTGATGCAGTTAATGATGCTAAATAGGTAAAGGCTAACTTAAGAAGATTATCCTACCTGAAGAAAGCGTACACAAGATCATTGGAGAATCTACATACAGCCCATTAGACATATGAGACATCTACAATTCAACAAGATTCGGATGAAAAAAATATATATATTTTGATTCGAAATTTAATAACACACTTCTTCATTATGAAAAAATTAAGCTAAATAAAAAATATTTTATAGTTTTATCAACAGATAGTGAAGACTGTCTTCAAAATTTATTTTTACACAATTCTTTTTAAAACGTTAACACAACTTGAACGCTTAAAAGGCACTTTTTATATAATTGCACTGCAATTTTGCAAATTTTATTTGTACAAATTATGTAAGTATATTTTTTGTTGTACAGTGTTTCGGATACTAGAAATATTGGCAGTTGTTTGAAATAGTTTTAATCATACAATCCTCAAGAAATTGAAAGTGCATTAGAAGAATAATTTTCTATTATTTGGTTTTAATTTTACATTTTCTTGTATTCGAAACACGGTTTTTCATGTGTTGTGAAAATCGTGGCGTATTATACAAACCGCCACGCCTGTGATCGCTATTTAAAACCATCATGTTTGAAGGCATTATATGGCACATACAACTCTCGCAATCCGACGTCTGCACGCGCATGATGATGAACTGCTGCTGAGATTGAGCGACCGGTTGAAACAGTTCCCGTCGAAGTTGAAGTATTGGCATTGATTTGCTGCCAGCGTGACACAAAACGATCCACTGCATTCCGCGGTCGTAGATTAAAATCACCGCTGCTGTTAGCTGAAGAACCTACATTGGAATTCGATAAACTTTGTGTTCTTGTACCTGCGCCTGTACTTGATGTTGTACTATTTCGACGCTGATGTTGAGCGCTGATGCCTTTTGCGTGCAGGGAAGGCAATATAATGGCATTTCGATTGTTGAAAAAATTACTGCTCACACGGTTAGCAATTAGCGGTTTTTGCCACACAGTTTGATGATGGCCCGTAAAAATTGTAGCTCTTGGTGTATGACCAATTGATAAATTATTTTCCGGCTGTCTTATTATAGCTGCGGATTTAGCGTGCGGTGCCTTCACTTGAGTCAATTGCACAAAGCTTTTGTTCGAGGCCAAATCTCGAAAACGTCGTTTACTTTCTAGTACATTTAAAATTGGAGGCATACGAAAATGGTGTTGCGTGTCAAAAGGCGTGTTTTCATGAAGCAGTACAGGCGACTGCATAATAGATTGAGGTTTACTTGTTGATATTTTACGTAATCGCAATGAACTAGATGTACCACTGTGCTCACGATCTGTTGAAGTCTGTTGTCGTATTACTTTAATAGAATCATTTCGATGTTTTGGACGTAATGGTATTGCTGTTACACGCAATAAAGCCATTTTGGCTGAGAGCCTGTCTGCGTATGATTTGCTTATGGCACTTTTCCTTTCTAAAAACTGACCTTCTAATGTTTCGATCCGTCGTGCTCCTGTAGTAGTGGGCGTAGCGAGCTCATCATACCTGTCTTCATCATCAGAACTGTTCAAACTCAAATGTGAAATTAAGTCATCATCAATATTTTGTGTTAAACTGTTATTGGCTTCTGAGTTATCAACGATTTTTTCTACAATTTCCTTTGCTTGTTTTCGTTCTAATAACTGCGGAAATTTCGTCTGCCATTCTATAATCTCGTTACGCAAATCTGGTTCGACTGGCAGTGCCTCCTCACTAGATAGCATACGCTCAACTTGTTCCCAATCTAATTGATTTTGTTTTATGGCATCGTCAGCCCATGGTATTGATCCTATTGAACTGCGATCAAGGCTGCTGGATGAATAAGGAACATCTTGTAGGAACTCGGAATCATCTTCGTTGTCTTCGTTAATTTCGTCAATATTATTATTGTTAGACACTGATATTGGTATATTTTCCTCGTGAAGATCGTTGGATACCATTTCGGGAAAATTATAAAAACGTTTATTAGACATTATTTCAAAAAATAAATGTAAAACAAAAATCAAAGGATAACAAACGTAATTACAAATCTGCGGAAGTAAATTTATGAAAATCGATGTCACAAACAAACCCTAAAAAAATGATGAGCAAAAAGTGAATGAAAAGGACGTTGACACAAATGTAAACAAACTAACTGGAAGAACAAGCATTAATATCCTTTCAGAGTAGTCGCTACTAAACAAATTTGTTAGAACGTTTTTGTAACGTTACGATAAAACGCTTCACATTGAATCATGTAGAAATTATGGTATTTGTCATAATTCAAATTTTTAATTTTACAACCTATGGAAACATAGCAAAGAATGTTAATGAAAATATAAGTACATCTATTAATCTGCGTAAAGAAATGTAGAATGTCTTATTGTTTAGGGTATATATAAATTATTCCCAATTTCGTTTATTTCGAGTTCTTAACTTTGCACGGCAGCACCGTCTGTGCCGGCTGGCGGTAATTTCAGAATGTCAAACAAACGTCAAACCATTTTGTTCTTCACATCGTACATCTGAGGTAAAATAAAATATCCAACGAAGAAGGACTTTAATCTTCAAGAGGTTCTGCTGGATGGCGGAATTATTGTAACATAGTGTCTAGTATGTTTTACGAATGCTAAGTTCGCAAAACACATATATCACGTAGTGCCAAAAGAATATACTTGTGGATAATGTGGCACGAGGCTCGCAAGCAAGAACGCCGCATACGCGGTATGATTGTAGACTATCGCAAACGTGCGGAGCGTCGGCAGGATTTTTACGAAAAAATTGTGAGTGACGAAAGTGTATGAGAAAACTGTGTGATAATTTATAATACAATTAAATTAATATAATTTATTTCAAATTATTATATACGCAGCAAGCGGATCCTACTCAGTTCATTCAAGTACATGGGCGTCGGTGTAAAATTCATCTCGACCCAGCAACAGCTGCCGCAGGAGATGGAGCCGCCATCATGCAAGTCATATTTCGGAAATATCCGTTTTTTATTTGTCTTAAATTTTTATATTAAATATTTATGGTTTATTAAAATAGAAAAATAAGATTATAATTATATACTCGACATTTGTATTTTATAGTGTGCCTTGGCAAGGCCAACAGGATAATCTAATCGATCGATTCGATGTGCGTGCACATTTAGATTACATTCCGGCGATACCAAAAGTAAATGAGGCTGAGAATTCAGAAACCTCCGTGGAGGAACGTCAATGCAATTATGAAAGATATCGTATTTTGGCCCAGAATGATTTTCTAAACGTAACGGAAGATAAATTCCTACATCAACTGTACTTAGAAGAGCAATTTGGTGCAAATGCTCAATTAGAAGCTATGGAACGAAGTTCCAATAAAAAGAAACCATCCAAGAGTGGTGTGAGCATCGGTTATATTTATGAAGAGGGAGTCGCATCGACAACATCTGGCAGCCATCCTTTTCATTCTTCAACTCAAGAAAAATCAAGTGGGAAATCTGAAAAAGGGTCTGATTCAGAGTCCGACTCAGATATGGATATGGATGTTTCTATTGACATCTCAAAACTAGACACTTCACAAGCACATGAGTTAAATGCTTGTGGTCGTAATTATGGCATGGTAAGCAATGACTTTTATTCCTATCTGACAAAAGATGCAGATGAGGCCGAGGCTCTACGTATTGCACGTGAAGAAGAACAAGAGAAGATGCTATTAAGTGGACGCAAGTCTCGTAGGGAGCGCAGAGCACAAAAAGAACGTCGTATTGCATGTCGTCCATTTAGTCCACCAAGCTATGCGGCGAAAGAAGACACTGGTGGGAAAAAAGATAAAGATGAGGAGAGTGAATCGCGTTCACCATCACCTGATCCCAATGCTGGAAAAATTACATACATAACATCTTTCGGAGGAGAAGATGAGTTACAGCCACATTCGAAAATTTCAATTAGTATTGGACGTACTCCACAAACTCTTGGGGAATCCTGCGCTGGTGTGTCAGCAGCAACTGGTGCGTTAACACCACAAATTACATATGCACAAAAGGTGAAGGAGAATTTGGAAAAGCTCAAACAGTTAAATGAAAGTACAAAACGTTCATCCGCTATGGGTAAAACCAGTAAAACAAGCCGATCGCGTAGCCGTTCGAGGAAGCGCTCACGCAGTCGAAGTCGAAGTCGTCGTCGAAGTAAAAGACGTAGCAGGGAACGCCGACGACGACCCTATTCGCGTTCACGGTCCCGTTCGCGCTTGCGAAGTCAAAGTCGTAGCAGACGTCATCGACATAGAAGGTCACGGTCCGTTTCCTATGAACGTTCAAGACGCAAACGACGCTCAAGACGTTCAAGTACTAGATCCGATTCGTGTTCCAGATCACGTTCACAATCACGTAGTGGTCATGTTGGAACACATAAACGACGTTATAGATCAACAAGCAGCTGTTCACATCGCTCCAGGCGACGCAGTAGTCGTTCCGCTTCAAGCGGCAGTCGGCATTCAGAGCGCAAACGCAAACAAAACTCAAAATACAGAAAGTCACCGATAATGGACCGTCGTCGTCCACGTACACGCACGCGTTCCAGATCTCACACGAAAACGCTGCCTCCCAATGCCAGCTCTGCTAGCTCATCACAAAATTTACCTAAAGGAAAATTGGTTGTCCAACCCGTAATTAGTACATCGGAAGTCGCGGCAACAAGCGCTCCCGTTGCCACGTCGGTTATGCCTATGGTTAGTTATCCGTTATCAACGCGTATAAGCGCCATGTCCACCGCAGTAGCCGCGGCAGCTAAAGAACCGCCGCCACCACCACCACCAGTCGAGGTCGCTAAGGGGTCAAGCACTCAATCAACAACAGCTTCAGATAGTGCAGTGGCAATAAATTTATTGCCGCAAGTGGTGGAACCGCCACCACCACCGCTTAAGCGTTATTATGGACGCAAACGTGGAGATGATTCATCGGACTCGGACAGCGACTCCGCGTCAGACACGAACGCAGATGATAAAGACAATGTAAAACTTCATGCACCAATCAGCGGCGATGGAAATGACAGTGACGAACGCATGGATGTGGATACTACGTAAGTTATGCGCACAAGGAATGCATCTATGGTAAAGTTGAACCACATTTTATTCATTGTTTTTTCATATATAATTATGCGTCTGTATGCGGAAAGCTTTATGTATAAGTTGAAAGAAAATTTGCAGATTTTTTTCACATATTTCTGTATGCATTTTGTAAGTTTTGCTATAAAATGCAATTAAAAAGCATTATTAAATTCATATTCGGTTGCGCTGTCATTATTATAATATAAATATTTTGATTGCAATTCACTTTCACATGTTTCTTTCTATTTTGTTTGTTATTTTAGCTCTGAACGTTCCAACCCTTTGCCATCATCATCAACGTCAACCACTGGTAAACAAATAGGCAAATATTGCACTACTGCTCCGGCGAAAACCAATCCAAGTTTTTCTAATGCTACCGAAACCAAAGTCAGTAAGAACCACCAAAAAATATATGAATTTCTGCAACACAAAATCGAGAAATGCCGGAATAATAACAAAATTATAAATACTCAATGGACAAGGGATAGGGTGTTAACTTACCAAATTTTGTAAAAATGGACAGTGATAGGCTATTAAATTGTTGACCTTTAATTGACTTTGATGACATTTTATTTCTAGACGATAGCAAGCACTGTGGTATCATGTGGTGTTAGCGAGTAAATTTGAAACTATAAAATATTCCTGAGTAATATATTTTTAGTTTACATATGTACATACATATGTATATATATATTTTTTGTTAATGCACCACTTTACCGTTTGCTTATAGTTATATACTATATGTACATAAACTTTTTTTTGACAATCCTCAACATTCCTAGCTTTTGAAAAGTCTTTGTTGAAGAAAGGACATTGACCTCATCTAGAATTTATAATTTATATGTAGCTTTAATAATTTGAAAACTGGTTGTGCTTTTGTTAACCATTTGAAGTGATTCCTTACAGACACCGTCAACATCTTCATCAGCGCCGCAGGGCAGCAGCAGTCGTTTGAATTTGCGCGAACGACTGAAACGCAAAATGCAAAATTTGCTCAACAAGCAATGTAAGTACTAAACTTGTACAAACAATTGATTTTTTTTGTTCGTAATACTGATCCAGCGAAGATATCATTAAATGCCATACAACTTTTCTTTCTCACCACTCATTGCTATCTGTGCGCGTGTTTATGTGTGTGTGGATATAGACAAAGCGGATAAACGAGCTGAAATCGAGAAATGGCAACGTGAACGACAATTGCAACAAGAACGTGAGGATGAGATGCGAGAAATGGCACTGAAACTAAGACGAAGGTAAATTATTTTATGCAAACGTCTATTCTAAACGTGTTTTACCACATTCCTGCCCCATCTATGCATACACAATATATCCTTTTTTCTGTTCATAATGCATTACAGACAACGTGAGCTTCGCCATCGCTATGGTACGCCATCAAGCGGTAAGGACTCAGACAGTGATGCTTCGGGTGCTGCAAAATCCTCACATCAGGCATCACAACGACGCAGCAAATCGGTAAGCAGCGGGCCGACAATAGTTCCTGTAACGGAAAAAACATCGACACAAAGTCATCCGCACGCTGCCGATCGTGGGAAAGATGCACAACCGCATGACCAATACCATTCGTCAACGTTACATGTTCAGGCTAGAACTATGCAACGTAGTAAAAGTCGAGAAGAGCGATTGCATCGGTCGCGCAGTCGCAGTCAGTCCTATTATCAGCTGCAACGGTCGGCTGCAGCTGAACGGCGCTCACGTTCACGTTCGCGTAATCGTCGTAGCGCTTCGAGACGCAGACGCCGTAGCGCTTCACGTTCACGCTGGCAACGTGATACCAGTCGTGAACGTGCGTCGCGTCATCAACGTACACAACGTTATGATGAACGCGATCGTGAACGTGAGCGGGATAAGGATAGGGACCGGGGCAGACGTTCACGTTCAAGAAATGAGCCGCGCTCACGTGAAAGCTATCGTGATCGTGATAGAGATAGGGAAAGGGATCGGGATCGGAATAGAGATCGTGAGCGTAATCGTGATAGAGGAGACAGAGATCGGGAAAGGGAAAAGGATAGGGACAAAGATCGACATCAGCGCGATGTGCCGAGTAGCAGGCAAGAAGCTGTCACCAGCAGTGGCAACAATACTAATAGTAGTAATAGGAACCGTATTGTCATATCGGCGCCGCCGAAACTAAAGAAGTTAGTTGATTACTAGACTAAGCACTGAAAAGACAGCAGCAGCTTCCATTTGTGGAAATTGTTTCGGTTTCTTTTGTTGACTATTGTTTTTTATACAAATAAGGGTTGAACTATTTAAATAACATAACTTCATTAATTATTTGAAGAGTTGATTCATAATAAAGATCATTCAATTGTTGGTACAGTATTTTATCCGTTGGTTTTTCTTTATACCCTGAAGAGGGTATATATTACATTAATTTGCGAAAAATAAAGAAGATATAAAATTTATATGCAAATTAGCAGCGAAACAAGCTTAGAAAATTTAGTCATGTGAATTAGTCCCTTAGTTTTTTGAGCTATACATTTCAAAATTTTTGTTTCTCCCCAAGAAGCTACATATTTGTCGAAACCACTGATATCTTGTATTGAAAACTCTAAAAGATGTCTTCATGAAATTTGTCATGGATTATATCCAAGTTAACGGTATCATCTCCGAACGAACGACGTTCTTTCTTGTTTACATCTCATTTCCGTCAAAGATCTGAAAAGTATGTATGTTCCAACTTGCCAAGTACAATATGCATACATATGTACATATATGCCTCTGCGTTTTGTCGTCAAGACCCCGCTGAGTACACAAGTAGCTTTGCTTTTTACATTAGAAAATGAAATAAATTTTAACTCTTGAAAGTGTGTTTACAAATTTTAAGTTATTCTTATATATCATAAGCAAAATTTTAAGTGTGCCAAAAGTTTAAAAACATTCAAAAAAAAATATTGAAAACTAAATAGCAAACCTTTAGTGGAGAGCCCAATCAGCGAGCATCGCGTCATTTTTTTAGTTTATGGAAAGCGCTTTCCATTCTACACAGCAAAAGCTAGAGGATCAGCATATTGAGTCAGGTGAAGGGGAATATTTAAGCAGCAGCGCTATCGATCAACACACGACACAGAATAGTTCGCAACGTTTGATTCCGCTGACCCCACAAGTGGTTAACGCTATGATGGATTTTAACGGCTCCCATTCAAGCACTAGCGTCTCGGAAAAAAACTTCTACAACACATTCTCGATAACTTGTTTGGTGCGCGAAGAAGTGCAAAACATTTTGCAAGAACTATGCGTTACCGATCAGTTTATACGCAAAGAAGAGATCGACGCACTTATAGAGCGTTGCCTGCGTGAGAAAGTGCAAATCGAGAGCAAAAGCCAGACGGTTAGTGCAGAATCTTTGCCGGAAGAAAATCAAGAAATTGAAGTCACTGTTGAAATGCTAAATGAGACGGACAAGAATAAGTTGATCGTCGAGAATTTCCAAATACTCGAACAACGTATTACCAACTTGGAAGAACGTATTTCTACGGTATTGCAGACGGTGCCAAAATTACGTCACTTGCAGGCGAAGAAATTCAAAATCAATACAGAAGTTATACGTGAGGAGTTGCGCAATGTTATGCAAAGAATGGTCATCGATGATGCTACAAAGCCAGTAACGACCAACGATGCAAAGACCACGTCGGCGAGTGATGTCAATGATAAGAGCACTTTAGAAACGTTAAGTGATGATAAAACCACCGAAACGATTTCGGAAAACAAAGTGAATCCCTACGATGACATGTACTACGCTGAGCGTCAAAATGTTATGAATATATTGAATTACAAAAAATCCAAAGCCACTATGGAACTTAATCGCAGGCCATATTTAAGTCCACATATAAAACCGATCATCCGAGAATTGGAGAATATCAAATTTAAGCCCAAACAAAAGGCAGCATTTATCACAGAGTAAAATCGCTATATACATGTGTATGTAGATGAGTGAAGTTTCGGAGATGCATTTCATAAATCAAATCAAGTCGAATTTTTATTACATTAAAAACAAATCTTAGTTTATTACCAAACAGTTATGTGGAAAGCGAAATATAAAAACTGCAAACCGCAAAATATTTAAATGAAATGTGTCCATGCATGTTTTGTATATGTATATGTATGAATGTGCCTATGTGTGAAAAGTAGTTTATGAGTATTTGACTACATTGTAACATCATTTAGTACGGTATCACTTATATCAAATAAATTATCATCATCGGCAATTATTTGTGTCGGCATTTGCCGAGCCTTGGGTTGAGCACATTTCGGGGTATTAACCGTATTTTGATCGTTTTCACCATTTAATTTCACGTTTCCTGCATTCTCTGTCACGAGCACGCATCTGGAAGACAACTCCAACACTTGCACAGCGGCCACACGCTCCTCAATTTTCTATAAGTATAAACGATTAAAGAGGAAGTTAGAATAAGATATAGATGCTTGTCTATTTAACTTAACACTTTCGGTTAAATATATTCCGAAATTTTTAATAAAATAAATAAATGTGTTTGTAGCTGGCTTACGTCAACGAAAATTGTATTTTCCTGCATTGTGATGTCGTTCAATTTGAGTCTTGGCGTATCAGTGAATTCAGCTGGCGTCGGCACGAGCGCATCTAGTCGTCCAGAAGGACTTGTGCTCATATTGGCGATATTCATAGAATCTCCTTGGACTTTCTGCACAGCTGAAAGTCGTCTAGTGTACAAAACTTTAGCTTTTGTCCCTCCTCCACTCCCACTACTACTGCTTATAGCTTCGAGTAGTTGTGTGCGTGCGATACGCGTCCGCTCATTGGAATTAAAAGGTGTGTAGGGTGAAGCACTGGTATATTGTCCACTAAGATGTTGAATACTATTCGCAAGGTCTACTGAGCGGTCGACGCTTATATTTAAGTTATTAGATTGGACTGTTTTTTCTGTCAAAATAACTGGTTCAGACTGCAAATCCTTATGAAAGATATTTTGACGTTCCCGCCAACTAGTGCTCAGTAGAGCTTTGGACGTAGACGTATTATCTTGGGTTTTTTGATGCTGTGCACGCAAGCTGCCCTTATGAATAGTGCGGAGAAGCTGTGTGGAGTCAATAATGCGCGACTTGTTCATTGTGTTATTCAAATCGATCGAAGTGTCTTTAATATTTTGTTTTCTTGCAGAACGGGGCAATACTACGAATTTATGATATATTTATTGAAAACAATTCTTATTTCATTTAAATCTGAAAATACCTGAAATATTACCACATAATGAATCGGTGGCAATTTTAGCTTGTATATCTGCAAAAAGTGGTAAACGCATACTATCCAAACGGCCAGAGCTAAGCGCTTCCAGTTTGATTGGTGGCGTGCAAACATATTTCATCATTAGCGAGTTGCAGTCATCGCTAATATGTCCAGGTGTTTTCTTGCGATGGTTTGAACGTTTTTTCATTTGTGAGTTCAGCGATAATTGGAAACCTGTGACTTGCATTTCTATTTGTTGAAATTCAGTTTTGAGTGCGGTTAACTCTGCTTGCACAAGTTCCCCAGAAGTTCTAGTTTGTTCCACCTCACCGAAAGCATTTTCTAATATGGGATGGATTAAGTTAAACGCAATTATGAGTTCGTTTAACTTGATATCATCTAAGGCATTCACACTGGGATGTAAAAATACTTCTGAAAATATTAATTAATGATATACTATATATGAAATTTTAAGCAGAAAACTCTCAACAAACAAATAGAAAAACATACCTGATTGTTCCCTATTTTCGGCCGGCAATGCGTCAGTAATCTTTTGAAGAGCATGCCGCACTCGACCTTTATCATATTTCATTTCCGCCTCTTTCAATTGAAATTTATCTATCCGTTCTTTTAGTTCAGCAAGTGGTTCTTCCAATTTCCGAATCATGGCAGTTCCCTTAACAAATTTCTCTTGAAACACTTCTCGATTTGATTTTTCAAATAGTTCAATAAATTGTTCGTTGCATAGTTCATTTTTACTGCTACCCGTTTCTTGTGCAAGCGTATTAAATATTGTCTCCAGTTGCTGAGTTTTCCCACGTAATTGCACTATTTGCTCATCTACATTGCTTATATAGGCTGAGGCATAATCCTTGAAAAATGAATTTTGTTTTCGCATACGCTTCAGATTTAGATCAGCTACATGTCCAGCTTCCACATCGGCACCTAGTAGCTTTTCCCGAAAGCGTATCTGCTCTTGCACAACAAATGCTACCAAATCCAAAAGAAATATGATGAATTTCTTACCTCCAGGCATTACAACTAGGTATGATTTAATATCCCCCCATTGTAGTTTGTGTTTCTCATTTAGGTGTTTCAAGTATTCAACAGTGCTTGTGCGGAAATTCGCTTCTGAACGTTTATCTGTGATAGGCCAATAGAAGCGCTTTTTGAACTCAGTCGGATCCAATAAACAAAACAAATAATGCATTACATGAAAAAATGCCTGAGCATTTGGTTTAATGAACATTTCTTCGTTAAGACATTTTCGTAGTTCATCTGTTTGCGGATGCAATAGACCCAGCCCGCGCAGTTTTTTATACAACTTTTCACTGAGTTCTCGTTCCTCGGCACGCTGCACAGCAATTATTGTGCGATCCATGGTATTAAACAGTTGATCTACACATTAAAATTGCAGCTTAAAACAATATTTTGTGAAAATAATGACAATATTTCATTTAATACATTGGACGATTTTATTTTTCGCTATGACACATATGAAAACTGAGAGCATTTTCAAATTGGAATTGACTTAAAATTAGTTCACAATACAGTTATTACTATTGTGAATATATGGGCTCAAAGAAGAATCGTAAAAAATGACGAGAGGATCGTAAAAACAGAGAACGTCTATCATAAAACGTGCGTTTATTAGTTTTAAATAAAAGTGTTGGTTTATTTAATAGCTGAGGATAAAAGTGAACGTTTAATTCTTATATATGTAGTATTTTTATTATATAATACACTTTTCGAGATAATTAGAATATTCATATATAGTTTTATTTGTTTTATATCCGTCAAGTGGCAGCATTATAAATATTTTGATCATCCTATACACCCTATGTATTTTAGTTATTATTTTTGAAAGATAAATTGAATTTCTGACCTGCTACTTTAATTTAATGAATAAAATTATGGAAGAATTTAAATCTGCTATCAATGAAAAAATATTATTGATTGAAAACTTCATAGCGCTAAGTTTACGTCGTGGAAACGTACACAATGTTTCGTCGAAATTGATGAAAGAAACCAAGGAGCTTCAGAAACTTATGGATCAAGTGAGAAAAGCGATTAAAGAAGATATAAATAAAGTGGATGAACAACATGGTCGTTTATTAATTCGAATGCAAAGGCAACAGGGCGCTATTTTAGAATATGTGTTGGCGGAGCGTCGAAGAAAATTTGAGGAGGCACAAAGGAGAGAACATGAAGTGCTAGCCGCTTTCAATGCTTCAAATGTCCCGCGAACTGCAGAAAAAAAGCCTATAACCGCATTGGAAAAGGGATTCGATTATCTAAATTTACATACTGTAAGATTATTGAACTTGTGTTTAAGGAATTGATTCAATTACTTGGCCTTTACAGAATACTATAACACCCAAACTTACACTAAGCAGTTACAAGGAATCACCATTGGTAAAGCAAAGAAATATTAATCCAATACCTTTCACGTTTCTGGACTTCGAATACCGTATAACACCGGAACAGTTTGAGGCAATACCAAAGTGTGTATTAAGGATAAGGATAATTTTTTAAATTTTTGGTTATGATCTTGAAAGAAATTGTTCATATCGGAGCGCTATAGCTGCCATACAAACTGATTGAGCACAATCAAGTTCTTCTATGGAATATTTTGTATTTGTAAAGGCTATTCTAGCTTAGGTGCAACCAAAGTTAACGTATTTTCTTGGTTCTTAAGAAAAAACTTAGGTTTTCTTTGCTATCTATAAAGACTTAGATTTCTTCAGATGTTCTATTTATAGAGTTGACTTCTATTCTAACCCCAATAAAGTAAAGCTGGGTTTGCAAGTTATTATTTTATGTGAATATTAAATCTTAATTTTTATATTCCCACTTCAAATTTTCAGATATATGCGCGGCCGTGAATCTGTTGATGATCTTCGGAACTTTTTAGACTCCGTCATAGTTCCGTGTTTTAATAAAAAGTATCAACTAATACATCGCCAACGAAGTACGGTGCGTAATCGGCATGATTTAGAATTATGGAAAGTCTACAATCAACAGTCCTCTTATGTTCCAGGTAATTGATAATAGTGCCTGCCTTAAATCGCTGATATTTAATTTTTAACTTACACATTTCAGGCCGCAATTTCATAACGGCGGGCGATATTTCGCAACAAATTCATAAGATGCTAGATAAAAAGCAACAAAATCGTATTGTGATGCTACGTCATTTAGGTATTCTACAGGAACAGCGCGTGCTGCAGACTGTATGTTATATATGGAATGCTGATACCCATTGAATGTGGTCATGTACATATTTTGTAATTATTCTACGGTTGCATTATATTAAATTGTGCGAGTTTGCAATTAAGTATTAAATGTGTGGTCAGTTTTTATACTGCGCTTTTTCAGAGGTGCAATGAAATTGAGGTTCTTTATGGAAATAACATGTAAGAATTGATCAATCGAGTTGAACATTAGCTTTCGTAAAGTTGAATCAGTTGAGACTTCTAGATTTTCCTTTAATCAGTTACCAACATTCAAAATTATAAATATAAAATAAATAAATACTTTATTATGCTAGACTATAATGTACATATGATTTTTACATATGTATATTCGTTATTTTTGTTAATTCTCCAACAAGTTTGCACTGCCTCACCGCAGCTTCAATCACTCATTGTCAGTCGTGTGTTCATCTTTTTGGTTCTCATTAGACACTTCAACGGACGAAGATACTTCGAACAGATCGTCGTCGGCTGTCGCGTTGTCGTTTGATGTGCTCGCATCCTCGACAGTTCCTTTTTTGACCATATCAGAACGCTTTTGCAGACGCTAACAAAGTGAAAGAGATCACAGTACCAAATATTACTTAGAAAATATTGTTTGACCTTAAAAGGTATCTATAGTCTTCAATATATGCATAACTTACCGCTTCACCGGCAGCTTCATCGTCGGGCACGAATATCCGCAGTGGAGTGTCATCGCCAAGTTGCTGTTGGACTAAGCGTTGGTGTTCGTGGAAAGCGGCAGCTGCGGGATCTAGCGACTGTTGTTGATGGTGACTCTGCTGCTGTTGTTGTTGTTGACGTTGCTGTTGCTGCTGCAATTGCTGTTGATGCAGCTGATGTTCTTGTAGTTGTTGTTGCAACTGTTGTTCGTGTAATTGTTGTTGCAACTGTTGGTCTTGTAGTTGTTGATGCAACTGTTGCTGCTGCTGCAAATCTTGTTGTTGTTGCAGTTGATGTTGTTGCTGCTGCTGTAACGCCAACAAATGCTGCTGCTGTTGTTGTAAGGCATATTGTTGCTTCTCTTGTTCCGCTTCGATTTCTAAACGCTGCGCTTCCTCTTCAGCATACGCTTGCAGCAGCTGAGAATTATCAGCCGGTCCCGCATTGTCATAATAATTGGACACAACAAAACCGCCCTCAGGCGACGCCGATGTGGCAGTTAAAGCGGCCGCCTGTGGCTGCAAATTGTAACGACCGGCCGAGTGTTGCTCACCCAAGACCGGTGCAGCAATGAGTGCAGCAAATTGTGGTGCGCTATCCAACACCGGGTGGATGTTGTGATGTGGATCTTTGGCGGCCTGCAAGATTTGACCATCACTGGCGATTTCCTGTGTAAGATCGGCATTGACATAAGCGCCATGTAAGACGCTGGCGCTGGGCTGGAACAGCTGTTGCTGGTGTTGCGTGTACAATTGATTGGACTGTGTGACCAGATAGGTTGGATCGTATGCTGTATGCACGGCAGCGACATTGGCGCCCACAACCGGTTGAAGTTGGGCTTGTTGTGTAAATTGAATAGGATAGATTTCGGGTGTGGCCACCTCTTGGGCACCGATTATCTGCACCAATGGCTGGGCCGGTACAAGGAAATTGGATTGCACATCGACCGGCAGTGGTTTGCCGTTGCTCGGCTGATTGAAGGGCTCCGTGGCGGGACGCAATTGTGCGACTGGTAGCGAAGGATCTGGATCGGGTGCGAAGAGTTTCTGCGAGCCAGAGAGTGGGTCACGTATAGTTTGATCATTGGTGTGTTCTTCAGTCACCTGATACTGATTCTCGATGTTGTTGTGATTGGTCAGAGTATGATGGTAGGTTTGTGATTGTATTTTTGGTGGTAGATATGATTCCTGGGGATGATTTTCAGGCAAGGAGAGATTAGGTGCGGGTATTGTGTGTATGGGTGCAAAGTGATCATATTCATGTTCATGCTCGGTGATGAAATCGCTGTGTGTCTCCGTCTGTAAGTGAAGTGATTGTAGTTTCGTGGTTGAGTTTGGTTTTTGTATGCAAGTGGTTTTGTTTGCCTCCACGAGTATTTGTATTGTGACAAAAAAAGAAGTATGCCTCAAAGTCGAGGACAGAATATGAAGGAAGTTTGTAAATAATAATGCTTGCTTTGGTTTCATAAGCCAATTTCGGGATGTAATCGGATTGAAACACGGACAATGGGAATGAGGATCTATGCGAGTTCAGATTCTGCGTAATTAGAACGTCCCAGCTTAAATGCTTTTAGTAGAGAATTTCAACGCTCCTCTTCGGACATTTTTTCAACCAAAACAAACATTATACGCCTATAATTTACGCTCTTCTTCATATTTCAAACTTACCGGCAGTTGCTGCACATCATTGCCCAACGGCGGATACTGGATTGTATTTGTCGCAGGCACTTCAAAGCGGAATGGCACTTCGTAGCTAGTCGCCGGCTTATGCTTCGGCTTACCGTTCGCCAACTTGATCTTCAACGGCTTACGCTGCAGATGTTTGTGTCCCAGCAGTGTGGATTTCAAGTAAACCGGGCCGGTTAGCTTGACGGGGCGTACGCCACGCAAATGATTTGGTCCATGTCGCAGCTGCTGGGCATTGCGTCCGCCCTTCAGCACGAGCGGCACAGGCTGATCGCTGCGGATTTGTACGACCAATGTACGTTGTTTGGCAGCAGCGAGTGCGGCTTTGTTGCGGTTGAGAGCAATTTGCTTGGCATTCTTACCGCCCCACAGTGGGTAGCCTAACGGACGTTTGCCGATGGGTGGCTCGCCGTTAGCGAGCGCCAGAACGGTGACGAGGATGCAAACTGATGCGAAAATCTAGAGGGAAAACAATATTTATTATATAAAATTGTATATATGCCTACAAATATACATATATGTACATTAGAGCGGGTCCGTTTACAGGGAGCCAAAAAAAATGGAAAATTTATGTATGCGGGGGTTGTTTTAGGGATCATTCTGAACAATTTTGTCTAAGAGAGTAAGGTGTAAAACCGGTTTCGAGTCAGTGAAAGCTTTTTAGGGATCTTACAAATTTGTTCCCGGTTTTTGAGATATCCGAATGAAATTTAATACGAAGGTCCTCTTTGACATTCTATTGATCATTTTGATCAGAGTCGGTCAGACGGGACAACTATATCACATATTTCTCGCAGAACCTATTATTTAGATTTTTTAAACTTCGCCATAAAAGTCGCTAGCTCGAAACCCGTTTTAGACAGTCTCTCGCAAAGCAAAGTTGTTCGGAATGTGCCGAAGAAGATTTTAACTTTTTTTATAGAAAAAAAATCGACCCGCTCTAATATACATACATATATAAGTGTACGTGTAGTTTTTACTGATATTTTTTATAATAATTTTGTACTTTTCCTTTCCTTCCGTTGACTTTTTCATTAAAATTTACTTTTATTACAAAACTCTAAAGCGTAGCTATTAAAAATTTCTATTGTCCAGACGTGTTGGTTGCAATTAATATGTGTATGTATGTATATGTGCGTGTAGCGGCGCATTTAGTGTAATTAAGTGTGAAATGTGCGCATTTTATGCGCGAATTTCCGTTAGTCATCGCACTTTATAATGCCATTCTGATAGCGCGGCCATTTACAATTATTGTCCATTGACCAATATCGAGACCTTTGCGCATGCGCAGAATGAAAGTGAAATGCGCCGGCGTACAAGCGTGCAAATCGTTCGATTGCCTTTGTGTTTGGACAAGTAAATGGAAATACCTGTGCATGCACGTAATGTATGTATGTATGTATGTACATATAAATATTGAACAATGTACTTCAAGAGATTTTTGCTTTTAATGTTTTTATAAGTAGATATAAGTTGTTTTATGTTTTCTTTTTTTTGTTATTGTCAATTACAATATATACTACATGTATTGTTTAATTATTTTTTTTATAAGGATTTAATTATTTTTATGATATTTCTTGTAAAAATTTTAATAAAAATTTCAATATTTATTTATTTACATTAGAAATCAGAAAATTTATAATCATTTGAGGGAATTCATATTTCCCACACAACCGATAAAAATCGCTGGCTCGAAACCGATTTTAAATAATTTAACCCGCTTAAGGGGTTAGGGGTAGTTAGAATTTTCAAAAAATTAATTGCATTTTTTGCATTTTCGTTAAGTGTAATGTCTTAAAAATATTCCCTGAAAATTTCATCTTGATTCGATAATTAGTTTTTGAGTTATTCGAGAAATAAGGAAGAGAGTTCGGGCACTTCAAAGCGCTGGAGTGAAACTTCAAACGCGTTTTTCTCAAAACTATGTTTTTTGAACCGGTGACAACTGTAACTCGAAAACCGTTCAGTAGATTTTAGTGAAATTTATACAGCTTTTAGAATTCATAATAAACTCGGGCCTGATCGAAGGATTTTTAATTTTCGAAAATTTCGATTTTTTAAGACCAATTAACTGTTGATTTTTTCGCAAAAATTTAGAAAAAAATTTCCTGAGGTCGCCATTTTGTTAATTTTGAAGAAAAAATAAAATCCTTCGATCAGGCCCAGGATTATCTATTTATAAAACAAATTTTTTCCGTCCGATTGTTTTTAGATGAATCTCCAAGGACTGCTTGTCACCGCAAGTACCTTTTTTTGGAACAGGGTCAACACAAACAACTATAACTTTGGAAATTATTATTTTTTTTTTGAAATTTTCCTGACTTCAAGTCAACACATCCTATAATAATGCCATATTACTACTTTTGTAAAATATCATAATTTAGTAGCGAAAAAAAAAATACTGAAAACTCTAATTTTTTCGTGCCTCTGACTACCCCTAACCCCTTAAGATGCACTTATAACATGAAACTCCAGAACACCTGCTAATTGATTGCATAGCAGCTTGCTATGGCAGAATAAAGGCCTTTGAATCCATGCTTCCAAGTAGTGGTCGCCTCTGTAGCATTTAGTATATTAAAATTTATCAGTAAGCTGGAGTTAAGTGAGTCGGTGTGACTTAGGAGGGGGTACAATAGACCTTAAGTTGCGGTGAAAATCTCACTTGTTTATCTATCTATCTCTTTAAGAGTAGAATTCTTTTAGCTATATGAAACTTTTAGCTATTTT
The DNA here is from genome assembly GCA_037783105.1 of Bactrocera zonata. Classification (NCBI taxonomy): domain Eukaryota; kingdom Metazoa; phylum Arthropoda; class Insecta; order Diptera; family Tephritidae; genus Bactrocera; species Bactrocera zonata. The sequence continues at coordinate 27,744 of JBAWJQ010002779.1, read as the reverse complement.
TATAACTTATCTATACTCATGGAAAATGTTCAGTCCTTGGTACAAGTTTTCATTATAGAAAAAGCTAGTAAATCACAACAATATATAATATAAAAATTAATTAATTCTTTGAACTATACAGGCAAGGAAACAAAAACAGTCCGGTGAGGCCACATTTGGGCTGTAGGGCGGCTGCGGATGCGTTGGGATTCCGGCCTTGGTTAGGTAGCTGTTCACAAAAAGGCGGTGTGAGTCGCGGCGTTGACGTGGTGCAACCTCTAATCGGCTGCGATGTCTTGTCGCACCCGATTGACCTTTAATTTGAGTCTCTTGAGGATTTCCACGTAAAACTTGGCGTTGACGGTTTGTCTAGGAGGAACAAATTCATCGCATTTAATGTGAAAAAAGACAATGAGCATCGTTTTCACTTTGAATTTGCTCGGTCTTCATCAGCGAACTCTCCCCGCCCTCCAAAAATACCTGGTGCCACCGAAACACACCACTTCTTGCTTAATCAACATCTGGGTAAGCCTGCTTGATCATATCAAACGTCTCTGTTGCAGTTTTATCGAGTTTTACACAGACTTTAATCGCGTACCTCTGGTCTAAAAAACGCTGCATTTTCGGCTTGCACCACTGTCAGAAACACGTCGCGTGAAAATGTTTTTCCTAACTCTCCAGGTGCTCGGCGACAAGACCAGCCGTTCGTTTGTTAGCTAGTAACGCCCTCTACCGAATCCAGACGGTGCGCACACGCTCCGAAGTACAGTCGCGGCGGAAGAAAATCAGTCCTATTACTTTCCGGAAAAATCCTGTATTAGTTAGTATTATTCAATTTAGATCAAATATGCAGCATTTAGCTAGATACATTATTGTCATTTTGAAGGTTATTTCACAATACCATTTTTATAAAAAGCCTCTATTCTACAGGCAATAAACTGAAGCAATTGATTTGCACAAGCTTCTCTTGAAGTTTTTCCACTAGAAAAATGATTCGTCACATTCAGGAACAGGTAGTATATACTTGGTTCGAGGTTCGAGCTAAAAGGTGGTTCCAGCCTGAAGCTCCTGAAGCTTTTGCCGAATTACTATCGATGTGTATGGCTAGGCCTCTTCTTCCATTGATCAAAGCTGGTCACTTTTGATGAAGTATTCAGAAAGTAGAAGTCCGAATTGAGATTTGGGCCATAGGAAACCAACGCCAATCCCAGCAAACACATAGCAAAAGCTTCTTGGTCGAAGTGGTCTTAGAGGTTTCTTGAGTTAACTAATGTAACATCTATACGTATACCTGGAGTTTTTTTTTGTATCCAGCCTGATTTAAAAGGTTCCAAACAGTTTTGTCTTCAACGCTTATCTACTGTGTAATACCAACTGAGCTTACATGTTGCTCAGGTTCGATGATTTTCAATATTTTAATGAAATATATATATTTTTTTTAATTTTTATTATTATTTTTTTTTTTAATTGCCCGTGATTGTTTGCTACAGTATGGTTTGTACTTTCCCCTTTATCGAAGAAGAACTGTAAAATATGGAATATTTTCTCTTTGCTGATGTCCATCTTTGACGAGTAGAACTGTTTTGATAACAGCGCCATCTACCGAATTAGATACTATTTCTATTGATTTTTAGTAGATTTTCGATTTTTAAATATTTAAACTGTACATTTTCAAGAAATTTAAAATTTAATTGACGGGTTTGACCTTGCTTTTGTGAATTTTTGGCTTACGAAGTTGCACCTAACTAACAACTGTCATTTTCACTCTTTATTTCACTTTTAGTCGGCTTCACTTTTTGCATAATTTTCTAAGTGAGCAGTGATTTCGAGGGCAACTAACGACGATTCATATAATTATAAAAAGGAAAACGTCAAGTGCAGGCAGCATTTGTTCAAATTCCTTTTCTCACACTCACATTCAAACACATACCTTTAAGTATGAATGTATGTACATATGTGGCAACTGTGGTGGCTTATTGCAGCTGTCTGAGCGCCTGTCAGCGGCTCATTAGGCAATTACTGCACACTGTAACGCCTGCTCATCATCACAGCTGTTTAACAATTACTCACATATATATTTATGTATTTATGTCGAAAATAGGCAGAAGTAAAAGTACAAAACATCAAATAGCAATAACAAAGGTGAAACTTTGATGCGCGCTGATGGAACGTGTGGCACATTTTAAGTAGCGCTTGTCAGCAACAAAAAAAGCAACAATAAAGCAGCTGCGCGACTACAACTTTGGCCACAAACATTCCTTATAAATGGTCGGTCACTCTTCCAATATGCTGGCCTTAGTGGTGCGCTATTACCGTTATTTATTGTAAATAACGCATATAAACTTATGGCATTGCGTATTCAATATTGTTCGACGACTGGCTCAATTTTCTATTTAATTAAGTTAAAAGCAACTACTTATTAACCTGTTCAGTGAATTACGCGGCTGCTTCTTCTATTCACCGCAGAAATTGTGAAAAGTTTGTGGCTGAAGTCTTTTGTTGGAAAGACAGAGAGTGCACGTATGTGTAGTGTAGCGCTTTGAACGCCTTATTGTTACTGTTTTTTAACATTGTTGCATAGAAATTTGTTGAATATGAAAAAGAAAATATTATTGTTGATATTCTAAGCATTCTTTTTTATTTATACAACAAATTACATTATGATTTAAGAGTAGAAATTTTGTAATAGTTATGCAACAAATTGTAAGTGCTTTAATAAAGTGGCCAGTTATTTGAAAAAAGTATTGTTTTTGTCGATTTTGGTTAGTTTTTCAGTACTTTTCAAACAACACATATAAATCATAAATACTGTAAGTCTATATTTGTCTTGTTTGGTGAAGTGATATCATTGCGGATTCTTAATTCTAGTTGTATGTTTCTATTAAGTTGCTAGTAAGTCTCACCTTTAATAGAAACATAACGATTTAGAAACATTTTTAAATATACTTTTCACAACCTACAGTCTGCTATTATCCTACTTGGGGCACTGCAATCCGAGTGTTTGTTAACCAAAGAAGAGAATTATTAAAATAATAGACTGTGAAATATCAAAAGTTGGTTCTTAGGAGTATTCTACTCTAGAATTTGAAAAATCGAAATTTTTTTCATAATTCGATGGTTTTGATATTCAAAATATCTCCAAAGGTTTTCAAAACTCAAATTAGTTTGAAAGTTATAGCCATTTTAGTGACCTGGCATCTAGACCAGTTGAGCGAATATCGTATAACGTAAAACTTTAAACGCGTTTTTCTCGAAACTACTTTTTCCACACGGTACCGGCATTATCTCAAGTTCTATACAACCGATTTACTTGAAATTTTGTGTGAACCTTCTTTATACATATAATCCTATATCGTTCTTACCACCATCGTGTCACAATTTTTGTTTTTAATATTTTAAAAAAATTTAGGAATTGTCAGAAAAAGCGTAAAAAATGATTTTTATTTTCATGTAGTCGCCATTTTTCAAAACAAATTTTTTTCCGCTGTTCCCTGAGGTCAGAGACTATAACAGCATCCTTACTGATTAAGAATTTTTTTGATTTTTTTGTTTCAGACCACTAGCAGAGTCAGGATCAATGTCACCAGGATGCACCATTTTTTTTTTACACCTGTCTCCCCCCTCTAATTATTTTAATTTTTAATAATTTTTTGTAACTTTTTTTTCTGTATGCTTAAGATATCAATAAAAACACCATAAAAAAATGGATACTAAAAATATTTTTTGTTTTTTTTTTTAAATAAAATTCAAAAAACTGCCCAAAATTTCATTTCTAGACTAGAATACCCAGTTAAACGCCATTTAATTTATTTACTGTAAGTAAATGTTTTTTTTAATCAATTTATAATGACCCTTTAGATTATTTTTTCAATAGAGACGCTACAAAAGTTGGCCAATAGGGACAGCAAATGACGCCAAATTTGTTCTTCCCGCTCTTTTGACAATCCTCTTTAGTAATGTTTGCCTTTTCATTGTGGAAAGATGTACGATCCAACAGCGAGTCGAAATTATTAAAATTTACTACCGAAATTCGTCCGCTACGTCCAATTTGTGGTCGCCAAAATCATCCTGCCAGATCAACAGTTGAGCATCAAGTGGAAAAATTTGAATACACAGGCACAATATAAAATGTTCCAGTTTCTGTGAGACAAAGAAGAAGAGTGAATATTCTCCCGCTAACGCACGCATCAATTGAGGAAGACCTAAATCAGTCTTTCACACGTCGTTTTCAAGCGTTGGGCATCGCTGTAACGTCGTCGTGCCGAATTTTGCGAAAAGATCTTGGCCTCCATCCTTACAAGATCAAATTGACGAAAGAACTGAAGCTGATTGTTTCTTGCGTGATGAGTTTCTTCCGTGATGATCAAGACCGGCACCTTAATGTGCGCTCAATGATAACCGAATATTTTTGGCCCGAATTAGATGATATGGACTTGGACAATATATGGTTTCAACAGAACGGCGCACACAGCAAATATGAACATGCAAAAGAAATCGAGTTCCATACGTAATGAGGATTCTTAAAGTTTTAAGCCAGCGCCAAGCTACTAGTGGGTCTCCAAAGCCTGCTGAGAGGCAAATACTATTAGAAAATATGTTTTTTTTTTTCTTAATGAAAAATCTGTGGAGAGGTATTGCGTACTTTTATGAACTACTTCCACCAAATTTTGTTAATGCGAAGATGCTTCCTTTCCCATAGAATTACTTAAAGTTTTAACAGATCACTGTACAATTTTTTGTTTGAAAATATGTTTCTTCTTGAAAATATTGCGGTTAGAGATAGTGTCTGCCTCTATCTATTTATCTACTGAGTTGACTACGTCATTATTTCTGTTATCACATTAACACAAATTCATCTTGCCGACGTTAAGAAAATGTATATAAAAATTTGGATAATTTTTTTTATTTAGATGGTTCTGCACTTATCAGAGTTTTTCACTTTTGGGAGTCATTTTTAGTTAAATAATATTTTATTTACTTGGAAGCTTTACCAGAAAATATTGAGTTCCAAAGTAATTAAAAAATACTTGTGAAATTATATCCGTTGTCCATAATCAGCGTGATGAGCTGAGTCGATTAAGTTTTGTCCGTCTGTAGTTCTGCCGTCCGCATGTAGATACACAAACCAGGTCCTCAGTTTTGAGATATCGATTTGAAATTGCACAATTTATTTTTCCACTAAGAAGCTGTTGGAACCGCTGATATCGGATCGCAATAGCACATTACTGCTATATTAATTGATCCATCACATTGACAGATTATTTAAAAAAAAAATGCCTAGGTTATTATCCAAGACAAGATCGAACCACTTTAACATATAGCGAATTGACCGACGAAAATCACGATAAATATCTTTTTATACACTTTTATGCTATAGGAAATGTACCTGTGAATGGTGACAGAGCTTACCGAAGTTAACGACTTTTCTTGTTTTAACAAAGTTTAAATTACTTTAGTCCGTTTTTATTGGAAAAAAATCGTAACTATCCATCGCGGATTTCTTGATGATGTTACGGAAATTGCACATATAAAACTTTTTGAATTGATGAACTTCAACAGCAGCACAGGATGGTTCAAAGAGGACATAAAACGGTGAGGGGACTTTAATCGTGGTGGTTTCAGAATGGACTTTCTAAAGGCCCAGTTGCGAACATTCACCCAACCTACCTACTTACACAGTGCGATTGCACATTTGCCTAGAAAAATTTGATGGCTTACACTTTCATTCTTAGCTTGAAAAGTGAAACTTGCCAGTGACAGTAAAGGATCAGTATTTCATACGAGTTATACATGTATTATCTAGATATGTACGAATGCAGTTTAATGTCTACCATGTTCGCATGCACATCTACTTAAGTCTTGTATTTATTTGTTTAAACGTTTTACTGGTTTGCTGCAACCAAATAACGGCAATTTACAAGTTGACGAGTGACGTGTTGCCGCCTCGCAGCGGTCGGCCATAACAGCAGACAGCAATTTATTGCTAGTTAGCTGCTTTGTATTATATATGGAAGAAATACCGCTAGTATGTAAGTGTATGACAAGTGTGGAGCACTGTATCTTGCTTAAATCCCAGTTATAATACCCGACAGGGCAAGAATGAATTTTTACTAAGGGGCAGCTTTTAATAAGATCCACCATATCAAGGTGTTGATTTAAGGACCTATGAACCTATATTTGTCCGATTGCATGAGAATAAGCACCACAAATAAGACTAATACTTGAGACAAGCGTGCGGAAAAGGCCTAAACGCAATAGTATAAAGTATTAAAACTCTTTACTAATCATCGTAACCAGAAACCAAGTCTACCTAAGTAACTTGCGCTTTAGTTTTGTTGCACTGTCTTAGTGCAAAAAGAAAGTTTTATTTGGCGCGAAATTTGTTGTTAATGACGTTGCCATCTTTAACGTTTTCGCAGTCGAGTGCTCACGTGTGGGCGAGGGGAAAATGATGGGGGCAATTGCAGTGTGTTTACCTAGCAATTCGTTTTCGAAAACGCTGTTCAGTAATAAATTATCACTGAGTCATTCAACTGTAACTTATGTGCGGTTTATTTTTCTGCTTGGATTTTGCTCGGATTTGGGAGTGTGTTAATTTTACTCATTGTGCCACAAGTGGAATGTACTTCAATTCACTGATGTGTGGAACTTCACTATATCGTTTTCAATGATGAGTGGAAGAGAATATGGAACTCTTGTTTTGAAAGTTGTTTAGAAGATTTCTTTAGAATATTCACATATCTTTCCCGTCGATCTTGATGATCGAAGTTAGACTCATATTGTTTATAAATGGAAAAAGTTAACCCCGGTTTTTTTTTAATTTATCCTGAAGGAAACGACGAAGACCGCATGAAGTATATACATATATAAATGATCAGAGTGGCGAGCTTAGTCGTGTTTAACCATGTCAATCTGTCAGTTCGTCCGTCCACATGGTTACACATAGACTAGTCCCTCATCTTTTGAGATATCGATCTGAAAATTTTCATACGTCCTGTTCTCCTGCAGCTGCTTATTTGTCGGAGCCAGCGATATCGGACCACTATAGCATATAGTATATCTGCATATGCAAAAAGACCGACCAACTGCTTCATCCTGGCTGAAAGAATCGCGGAACTCCGCCCCGATTTCCCAACTGAACCAGATTTTTAAGCTAATGGGCGCGACACCTTACGCCATGCCGATCCTTGTGATCTCCGAATAAGGGATCTCAATTTGGAGATTCGGGAAATGATGAATCAACATAAGCGGACAAAATGGATAACGCACCTGAAGTCTTGCAACGTCTTTGCCTGCGTAAGTAAGCTTTGGACTACTGTCAAGGCTTTGTCTAACCGAGGTGAAATTCAAATGTATGGCCATGCCTCTTCTGACCCGGCTTAAACCAAAAACCACCTTACTAGAGGACGATCCCCGTAGCGCTGGACTTGTCAAAAGCCTCTCACATAGTCAACCACACAACGATATTTGAGAACATCGCAAATCTAGCCGGCAGCACATGGGGAAAAGCAAAGAAATATTGTTGGCAAAATACAAAACAATTGGCCGGCCGCTCCTTAAGTACGCCGTATCAAAATGGTCATCTGGGCAGTGAAACGCAGAAAAGAAAGCTACAGACATGCCAGAACACTGTACTCCGGTCTATAACGGGATGCCGCTTCATGTCTCTGATCGAGACACAGTGAAGCACTTATGCTTCCAGTTAAGGAACATAATGAAATCCTATCCAAGCAGTTTCTGCTGGGGTGTTTACGTAGAAACTATTCCCACAGTCGCCTGCTTGAAGCGGAACCATTTTCCTAAGAATATCGAGAGGTCTTTCCGCCGACGACATAAGACCATACGCCGACCAAACTTCAGGCGCAGCCAACTTCAGACGTATACTAACCGCCATTCACAGTGCAGCCATAAACACTTTCACCGATTCCCTCTCAGTAAGTGGCTTACTTGGAGTCAAACCATCATCTATTGTGGGCGACGGGCTCGAGTTGCCGCGAGAATCGAGAGTGACCCTTGCGCAGTTTCGTTCTGTATACTGTAGCAGGTTAAACTCCTACTTATCCAGAATTGACCCCGACAACCGAATATGTGTCCAGCATGCAACGCGTCTAACCATCTCTTTGCATGCCCACCTAAACCTACACATCTGACACCCTTTTCTCTATAGTCCGACTACGTCAAAACAGCACCTTTCCCTGGCCTACCGTTGGATGATTTCGATGACAACTTATCTGAACCTTAATACCATAGCAGGCACTATATAACCGTTAAAACAACAACCGACCCAAAACAAGTCCTCGTATGGAAAACTTTTTTATTTAACGGTATATCTTGGCGAAACTCCTGGAACAAAAGTTTAAACCGGACTACTGTAGCATATAGCTATTGTCCAATCAAAATCAGGATACAGATACTTTTAAACCCTTTTATGCTATAAGAAATGCACCTGTGAAGGGTTTTATAGCTTCAGTTAAGGTTAACATATTTTTCTTTTTAAAAATGCAAAGGTTTCGCAATGAAATATTTGGTTTATTGGAAACCCTAAGCATGTCCTTTATATCATATCACATTAATTCGCCATATAATCAATGACAAACAATTTTTTTATACAAAAATTGCATTTAATTGTGATCAATCGTCGAGTAATCAAACAAGTAATCCTTTTAATTAGAGTGAAAGTTTTTCGTATTTTTTGACCTCTTTCCCGTTTGGTAATAACTTTTTTAACACTCACCTTCATTTTGGTTTCTAAATTTTTATTTAGCTGTGCTGATGTATCCAAATTCTATATTGTATAAAAAATCTATTTTCTGCTTCTTCCCACAAACTTTATTCCAAAAGAATGTATAGAAAGATCAAAATCGAAATGAGGTAAACAATAACGTCCAATAACTTCATGACCGTTAGCTGGTCTGCGAGCTACACGAAATCCTTTTGCTTTTTGCCAAAAATATTATTTAATATTTTTTAGAAAGAGAAAAAAAGCGAATATTCACTACTAAACACACGCGACACTTTTCGGTTAGAAGCTTAATAGGCGTGGACACACGAGGCTTTCGCGCGTCGAGCGAATCAGTCAGGCGCGTTGCAAGTTTCAGAGTTGACTGAAAGAAATTTCGATGCGCAAATCAAACAAAAGCTTCAGTGCCGCCGTCGAACGCGTTGCTGTTGGCGTGTCCGCGACTATTGTTGTTGTTAGCGTCGCTGCACTTGTCATTCCTGCCTATGCGGCGCTATGTGCTCTCATATGCCACCAGTTGTTGTTGCTTCTGCTTTTTCCCTAAGCGCAAAACAGAGTCGCATGCAAAAAAGCCGCAGCGAACCGTACCGAACCGGCGCTGCACATTGGCAAGTCAAATAGTTTGTCAACAAATTGTTGTTGCTTTTTGCAGCTTTTTCCACTTTTATTGCTTTCCAACCAATTTTGGCATTGCCGATGAAAGTGTTGACGTTCGTGTTGCATGCGGTAGTATAACAGTATGTGTGTGTGTGTGTGTGTGTCCGCCGCTGCTTTTTGTGGCGTGGTCAATACATTTTTTGCTGTTGTTGTTTTCGCTGTGGCTCTTGCTGGCCATGGCATTGGCTAATATTCGATCAGCAACAGCAGTAACGGTAATTTGTGATATACTGCACGCTTGCACACATGCATATAAACACACTTACACATAACTAGCGCGCTCCCCACACCATACCCTCTCGTCTTCGTCATACTGCCGTAACGGTAGCACGCGATTTTACGCATGCGCAGCGTTAGCTGCTGATAACTGCATGGCCATAAAGAAAACTCGCGCAGTGGTTATATTAAATGCAACAACAATAGCAATAACAAATACATAGATTAGCAATAATAGGCATGCGGCGGCGTCGTAAACTCGTTGAATACGCGCATGAATGCGTCAATAAAGCGACGTGATTCCACTGTGCTAGTGGGTCCACTTTCGTTAGGCACGCGCCACAGAGAATCCAACGGAGCGTGGTAGCTTGTCGTTTTCACAGAGAACCAGAAATAGTGAGTTGAAAAAAGCGCGCTTAGTTCGTGCCGTTTAAATGAAGAAAACATATTTCAAATTTTATTTGAATTTTGTGGGGTTTTCAAATGTAAAATTTATAGGCTATTTGAAAATAATTATGGATTTTTTAGATGTTCGTTGTCAATAACAACAAATTTTTTTTCATCGCACAATTCTGCAAAGTGTTAACAAAGCTAATACTAATAACCCAAAATTTTTTATTAAGGAATTTTGCTAATAAGCCGCCCATATTGATCTGAAGTTGACTTCTTCTTGTTCGGTTATTTACAAAAAACACAGTCTATACCTTTTCTATCTTCGAGTCATTATACAACTAAAAGAAAACTCGTGCCAAAGTCATATTTTGTTAGAAGAGAAGAAAAAAATTTTCGAATATAAACCCTTTGTTTCCATTACATAGCCACAAAAGAAAAGCCACCCTATAATTTTTGGGATATTTTAAGGTGCACATCTAGTAAGTATAACGGCCAAAAAAAATTTTATTTTTGCAAATTTCTAAGAAAGAACACAATCAAAAATTTTATACTATTAATTAAATATAAAATTATAAAGGGTGATCCGTTTCAATGTTAATTACTTTTTCCAAGAAAAAATACAGAAGTTTAAAATGTTGTTGGGGAATGTTAATTATCATTTGAAAAAAAAAACATTCTTTGTTATTATCATCGTTGAGTCTAATTTCTGATGACTCGTTCGAGCATTTCGACTGGTAACTGGCGAATAACACGCGTGATATTTTGTTCCAAGGTCTGAATCGAAGTGGGGTTGTCTGCATATACTTTAAGCTTTATGTATCCCCATCGGTCGAAAAAAATCGTATATTTTTCCTAACACTTTGGTAGTTCAGTATGATGAACTATATACTGTGATCAAATTGTTCATTTCATCTCCTTCAAAGTAATCCCCTCCCGCTGCAATACACTTATGCCAACGAATTTTTCAGTCATCGTAGCATTTGAAAAAATCCTCCGTCGTAATGGCCATCAGAGCCTTCTTCGATTCAGTTTTTATATCCTCAATTGAATCAAAACGGTGTCCTCGGAGTGGTCATGTGAATTTGTTGAAGAGCCAGAAGTTACACGAGGCTAAATCAGGTGAATGCGGTGGTTGCGGCACGATATTAGTCAAAAATGTGACGAAATGATCACGAATAACCAATGCATTATGAGATGGTGCATTATCACACTTCTTTGTTCAAAAAATTCAGACATAATAAAAATCGAAGAATTCTCTTTTAGACCTTCACAAAACGATGCGTATCTCAAATACTAACGAATATTTTGACGTGAAATTTAGCATAGATGTAACTATTGTAAAATTACTACCAACCTACAGAAAAAAAATTACCGATTCGAAAAACACGCAAAGTATAAATTAAAAATTCACCTTTCAATGTGATCTACATATTCCTACTGTGAACAAATTTAATGCAGAAAATTCGAAAGAGAAAAGCAGTTGATTAAACGGAACAACTACAATTAATAAGCCTATGGCTCAAAAACTATTTAAAATATTAATATAAGTATATTATTTTTAAATCCATCTATATGCAAATGAATAGATTATTTTTTTTAATTTCAGGCTACTGTCATATTGATGTACAAACAAAAGACTTAAGAAAGAAACTTGGCAAAAAACGTTACAAATCAAAGTAAATATTGGAAAAAATCTTAAACAAATTAAAAAATTGTAACAAATATGAAAAAAATAAATATAAATTAATATAAAATAAAAAAATACAATAGCATATAAGTGCGCCTCGAATGTCAAATTTTTGAGAGAACTGAAAACTTTATGCGAAAATTCACTGTTTTCATATTAACAAATTTCTGCACCAAAACAGCCACAAAAGTAGTTGGAAAACCCTGTTTACATGACTATCCCAGCTTGTACAACATTTTCCACTCAAGCAGAAGCACCTGTTGTCTCCTGACTTCAAGCCAAATGTATACATATATACATAGGTACATAGTATATAATGATGATGAATATTTACAAAACTAGTTGCCTGCTCTGCATTGACCATAAAAAGGCATGAAAACCAGGCGAACATAACTGGGCGAACGTGTTTCTTTCACCTGATTTGGATCGGCGACAACAATCACCGTGCCGCAAGGCACATCTTGCGGCGCCTCGCCGTGAACAGACACACAACTAATGCTTTGTGGCGCTCGAGATATGCCACAAGTTAGCGCCACATAGCCAATATCACAGCATCTCAGCGCCAATAAAATATTCTTTCGCAATCTATTTCCTCGTAGACACTTGTGCGCTTTTCGCTAGCAAAGTAAAAGTGGAGGCAAGCTAAAGCACACGCGCCGCGGAATGTCTTGCAGAGGTGTTATCGCTAGCTTCCTCGTTCAGGCGCACCGCTATTTCGTGTCTGGCGCATGCTTTGTAAATACATACCAGCATTGTTGTTGCTTTAAATTGTATGATTTTATTTCTGTACGCTTGTCACTTAGCTGGTTATCCATATGGCCATGCGAAAGTGTTACGCCGAAATGCTTTTACACGTAGGAAGTGGTGTCTACTGCAAAGTGAAAAACATTAAAAAAATAAAAAGAAATTTTCGAAAATAATTTATTTCGAAATATTAAAAGTAGGCATTTACGTTTTTATAATTATGGTACGTGATCAAATAGTGCTACCTTGCTGTGGATATGACTGCCTTAGCGGCTAACCGCAACCACATACCATGTTTACTATTTAATTTCACTCTCACTATTTCAACCGTTGTTTGCCTGAAAGTGTCACCGTATTAGAAGTTCCATTACACAACAACCAAAGCGTGACCACCGAACAGCAATCGATTGATTTCGGTGGCAGGTAAGCCATCGAAGGCGTTGTTCGAAATCAAATTATGAAATTCCACGCATTTGCAATATGCACCCCCTCATACAAATGCACTATGTGTGTGCGAATTATGCATAACTGGTGTCAATCGAAATTGACATCTGTCGGTTCGCCTTATGGCTTATACTTATGCACATGGCATTTTAATTATACTCGTATTTCATTAAGCCTCAAAATTCAAAGTTTTTTAGTAGTCTCTTCAGGCGTATGCCTTGTTGCTATTTGTGGAATTTCAGTTATTTATGGTTAGTGTAAAATATTGATAAAGTAAATATTACAGACCAATATCTATTGGGCAATTCAGAATCTTGCGCATCTGAGTTTGCAAAATTATGCAATTGCAAATATTTACCATCAACAATGAACGTCTAGTGGTTTCTGTGCAACCCTTGCAAAGACCATTAATTCACGGCTGATCGGTAAAGAAAAACATTTTTATGTAAACAAAATTTTCGCACAAATTGGAAAATATGCCGAAAAAAAGTTTTCGGGAAAAATTTATTGAGCTTTATTTGATGAAGCTGCTGAAGAAATTATGGACATTGAGACAAGAAAAATTTTTTGCGGCACATAGCACAAATTTCAAATTTCTTGATTTTTAATTTACAAAATTTACAAAAATTTCTCCATTTCTTCTCTTTGTTTACAATGTTTATATTTTTGACAGCAGCTGATAATTTGCAAACCAGTGTTGCAAATAATACAATGGCGTTTTAGTGTTGCTTATTTGCAAGGGTCTAGCAGGTGCATCGCTATACATTTTGTTAGTGTAAAAGAAAAATATGCTCGCTAATTTGCAATTGCAAAGATGCAAGACCCTTTGCACCAGATTCTGAATTGCCCTTATACTTGTATGTTCTATTTTTTGAGTGAGTGACTAAACGGCGAGTGTTGCTGTATTTAGTTACCTGAAGTAGAACTAAAAATGTCGATGAATCACAAAAATGGTGGCATAAGATCGCAAAATTGAAAGTTAAAGTATATCGAAACAGCTAAATGTAGAGAGTTGCCATACAAAATGATCGATTACAATTTAGTTTTTGTATTTCCATACAACTTTTTGCTTTGATGAGATATTTTCAGAACCGAATATCGAGAGAGCAAAAAAGGCATCGATTGTCTAAAACTTCTGTAGAGGAGCCATTGGCAAAAGGTGAGGTCTCTCACCGAAAGTGGTCCTCTGACTCTACGACATTATAGTCAAGTACATTATGTTCTACGGAATCGTTATGTGGTGGAGATCTTTAGAAAAGACCACACATGCAAGCAAACTCGAGCTCATTAGCATGTGTGGTGCACTAAGGTCAACTCCAACCAAGGCATTTAACGCCATCTTGCGAATATTACCCGTAGACATCGTCGGACAGTTTATGGCTGTGAAAGTTGCTGTCAGATTCAAAGAATCTGGGTTCTTAAAAGAGCACATGTCTGAACACTCGGAAATCCTCGCACATTTTGACTTCATACCGGATCACTTGGACTTGGAGTCGTCAAACTGAACCCTGGCGACTCCTTTTTAGGCCGTTGGAAGGCCGTTGGAGGAAAAGATTGGTGTAAGGGTTTACTGTCAGGAGCTCTCTATCAACTCTAGCTTCAGACTACCTAACTATTGCAGTGTTTTCCAAGTCGAGGTTGTAGCCATTAGGGTAGCAGTGTATGTACTGCTCTCGAAAGCGGCCTCCATCAGAGGAAGTTATACTAGCCATGAACTCATTAACAGTGCGTTCAGGGCTAGTCAAGGAGTACCTAACCTCGCCATCAATAGCATCGAGGGTCTTTGTCATAAGACTGGTATGGGTGCTAGGCCACAGCAGAATTGTAGGAAATTCTAAAGCTGATGAGCTAACAAGAAAAGGCACATGGAACCGCTTTTAGTGGAATAGGAGCGGGCTGGGCCTCAAGGGAGCTTGGGCAGTGCGGGGCCACCATCGGTACATGCCCTATGTAAAGCTAGATTCTCCCTAGTTTTTTAATAGGCCACTACCTTATTGGCGTCCATGCTGTAAGGCTGACAATCTTACACCATCTGTAGAAAGTGTATGAAGGAAATGAAGTAGAAACAACTCAACACTTCCTTCTTGACAGTCATGTATTCTTGACCTCTAAAATACTTGGGACCGCATATCAACGAGCAGGCGGAAATGGAAATTAAACGCCTCTGCAAATTTGTGTTGGTTACTAAGCGTTTTGCTGATTTATACGTTCGAACACAAGAGTTCTGCATTTCTATGGCTTCACAAAAGACTGGATATAGCAGTCCACGAGCGATCTGTCTAGATCTGTTATCTAACCTAACCTAACCTACACTGACAAAATGTCATCAACTGAAGGCATATGAAATTCTCGAACAGACAGATTTTCGTGCTAAAGAAAAAGTTTTTCATCATAATTCTGCTTTGATTTTATTCTCCCACGATTGACAAGTCACTGTGATAAATTCTGTACAAGAGAGTATGCAAAGCTAAAGGGGTTAGATGGGTTTGAAAATTTAAAGAAATCGATTTTTTTGTCTTATTAAATAGTCCAATATGTTTAGAATATTCTCCTAAAATCTCAAATCGATCCGAGTAAAATTCTAGGAGATATATCCTTCGGAAGTTCCGCCGATTAGGCTACGTCAGCGCAGCGCTTCGCAGGTATACAGATTTATCTCAAAACTCTATTTTTTAAGTCGGTGGACACGATTTCTCGAAAAGTTATAAACCGATTGGCTCAAATTTTGCACACATCTTTGGAATAACATTATCTACTTAATGAACGATCATTTTTTTTTATAATAAATAATTTTTTTGAGCCAAAATATGGCGAAAATTTAACCAAAAAATGTGTTATTTTTTTCTAAGTCTGTCAAAAATTCAGATTTCAATATTATTTTTTTTCCTTCGTTCAATAAAGAGATTTATGCATATACTAACGAAATATTTTAGGATTTTTGATTTAAGATAATCCAATTATGAGTTATGACGTCCACGGCAAGATCACTTTTTTTGAGACGTCACGGGAGATGAGTTGTCAACGGCTGAGTTTTCAGAATTTTTACATGAAAATTTCACAAAATAGTCTTAAAATATGTATGTGTGTACGTTCGATATGCTGAATTGTTTTAATGAAATATATGATTGTATACATTAAAAAAATGATCACAATACGCTTATTTTTAGCCTCTGAAACCCACCTAACCCCTAAAGTAATATGTCAACCATTCAAGCTTAAAAAAAGTAAATTTTTTTTTTGCTTAAATCTCTTTAAAAATTATCTAAGGATATGTCTCCAAAGTTATAGATAGGAATTCGAAATATTGTTGAAGCTAGAAGGGAAATAGTCACTGAGCGTCTAGCAGATATATGAGCGCTCGGACAGAAAGCGAAAACTTTGACGGGGGATTTCTCGGTTTTTAATTTTTATGATTTTGCTTAATTGGCGGGCAAGTTAGAAAAAAAACTAAACGTCGTATGGAATTGGGGCAAAATTTATTATCTTTGGCATTAGATTATCTTTTATTTAAACTAAAAAAAACTAGAAAAGTCAAGTTTTAACATATCATAAAGTAAAACTTTTTTGGTCAAAAACCCCTTTTTAATTTTTTATAAATTTTATAAATTTCACACTTTTTTTAATTTTCTTAGTTTAACTAAAATATAATTTATTACAGATATGAATCTCTTTGAATTTTTTGTTTCAGATAGAAAATGCGACCTGCATCCTGCCCGCGTCCGACAAATGCACATGCCAAATGCATCGGGCAATTGCTTCCCAAAGGCAGAATATACTATAAATGATTTCCAATCCAAAAAATTTCTGGATGATGTTTAAATTATAACTATAAACCCTAGAAATTTCGCTTTAATTAATTATTTCTTTCCCTTCCAAAAAAATCCCGAAAAATCGATTTTTCGAAGCCTCTAAAGCAGGCTCCCCCCTAACCGGCGCTATAGAAATGGATGAAATCGGATGATAACTTCCCACAAACACGCCAGATACATTAAATTTTACAACTGTGATGATACAAGAGGGCTTTGTAAGAGCCGGGTTCAATAATGAACGATGGTCGTGGCACCGTTTAAGTTTCGGTAAAAAGCCTCAGGACATTCTCTACCGATATCGACCAAGTTTGGCATATAATGTTATCTTGACATTCCTAAGTTCCAGTATGAAAACAAACGAAATCAATTGCGAGCTTTTTACGCAAATATTGGCCAATAATTCTCTTCTTATAATAGTATACCGTCACCTAAAATGCAAAACAATGCATCATCAAAAAAATCATAACTGGGTTTTTATTGCTTACAATTCACTACACTATGGTACATACGAGATTTGACAATTAAGTGATGAGACTGATTTTATTGCCGCGCTTGTGGTAAAGCTGTGACCTTGAAATTCCCTTTTTATTTTTTCGGCATCCCTCCCCCCTTCATTGATATATATACCATCGCTCTGGCTTGTTTAGTTCGCTTGCTGCGTCAAGTTGAGTAGACGTGTGTTTGTAATGCTCGTCACGGAAAAACGAAATTAAAAGCAACGCGTCGCGATAAAATTTTGCGCCAGATTGGGTGAAACAGCTTCGGAAACGTACTCTAAAATTGTAAGAAAATGCGCCCAGACATCGCTCGTAACTGGATCCTTCATCACGACAACGCGCCGTGCCATACCGCCCTCAGCGTATTCCCAGTATTTGGTATCTAAAGGGATCGCCGTGTTGCAACAGCCGCCTTATTCGCCTGACATGTCACCCTGTGACTTTGTTTTGTTTCCTAAAACAAAATCGGTGTTCAAAGGAACCCATTTTGAGTCGATTACGGTCATCCAGGCAGCCGTGACGAGGGTACTCGCGGACATCCCAGTCGAAGCGTTCCAGAAATGTTACGAATCATGGAAAACGCACTGGAATCGCTGTATAGCTGCCCAAGGGGACTACTTTGAAGGGGATGGCAGAGTTGTAGAATAATTTTCAAATATACGGTTTTTATGGAATCAGTCTCATTACTTAATTGTCATACCTCGTATGTATATGTGGCATACAATTTTCAGCTTCCGATGTTAGATATAAACAATACATAACCTATATATTACTATTATATAACCGTTTTGTAACCAAAATTCAAATTATGTAATACGAGTGGTTTCTATTATATTGCTTTTCCTTCGCCCGTAATCTTATGAAAAGTGGTGTTACATTATTTTGCATTTTAAGTGACGATATACTGCATCAATGAAATTAATCAAACTTTTTTCTTATTTTTCGCTTTACGTTTTTAATTTATTTTCTTAATTTTCATTAAATATTTTATTTTAAATAGCTTTTCTTTATTTTTATTTTTAGTTTTTTTTTTAATTTTTTAACAATTAAACATTAACAACATAATTTCATTCTGATTCTTTGTTTACATTATTTTTTTGGTATTTTTTAAATTTAATTCGCGCGTTACAATTAAGTTCGTGTATGCCTTTTATTTTATGTTATTTTACGCATTTTGTTCTTGGGTTTGGAGGCATTAGACAAATTTTAAAATTTCACTTTGGTATTAATGCATTTACTTCTTTTTGTGTTTATATATGTGTTTTTATAAAAATTTTCTCTCATATTCGTTCTAAGACTAATTGCTTTTTGGGTCTGTCATGGCAACGCTGTTTACGATTTACGTTAATTAATGCATTTATGTAGCTTTTTTGTGTTTTTACAATTAATTTTTATGATTTGTGATTGTTGCGGTAGTCTAAGCTGCAGCTTGCATGCTAATTTATATTCTTTAGGTGAAATTTGTTTGTTGTAAATATCATACATATTGATGTATGTATGTATAAATAGTGTGTACAGTTGGCTTGTAAAAGAATATTGCGCCAATTACTGATTTCGATTTTCTAATGGCTTAGAGTCATGCATATTTGGGTTGCCATATGTAAATATGTTTAGCAATAATAATAATGCATTTGGAATATCAAATAATAGTATTTGTATACAAATCATGTAGTTGTATATTTTTGCAATAAAAATGTTTTTTTATTGTTAAAATAATATGCAACAATATTTTTTGATAATTTTTTTGTTTATCTTGCTTGTATTCAGCCAAGAAATTTTATTTATATTCATATATGTAGTTATGTATGTACATATTTAATTTTTTCTAAATATATTTTTCTATTTGTTATACATATATTTTAATGCATTTTATAAAAAAAAAGTTCGCTAACTACCGGAAAATGCGGCCGCAGCTGCAATTTCTCGTACATTTGCTTTTCTAATTTGTTTTTGTTTTTATTTTTTTTAGTTACCAATTTTTTTCTAAATTTTTTACTTCAACTATTCCTAAGAAATCTTTGGTGGTTCATACGAGTCAATGAGAATTTTTTTTTATAAATGTGAGTCAGTGTTAAAAGTGTGATGAGTGTTTGTGTTGAGTAAAAAAAAAATTACAAATTTAATTTTATTTATTATATGAATGTATATTGTGATTTGCTATTATAAATGTTAATGAAATTTTTCAAAGAGATTTCATCAAGTTTCACAACATCGAGAGTTTCTGTTTTTATATTTTGCTTTGAATATCATATCGATCTCACCTTAAGTTGGTAATTTTAAAACTATGTTTAACTTTTTGTGTTTATACATATGTACTTAATTTGTTTATATTTACTATATATCGTTTATTTCTGTTTTTATATTTATCGTTTATTTATATTCGCTAACATTATTTCACTTAATTTCTGACCTTTATGCATTACAATTTACTTTGTCTAACGACTAACCTATTCACTAAGCTGCTTGGCTTTGGCTGGCTGATTTACAAGAATGTTTACGCTGTCTTTCATGTGTCGCAATGTTTGATTGTTGTTGTTATGAAATTCAATATTCTTCAATTCGTTTGAAATCAGTTGAAAACAAGTTTGAAGTAAAATTATGTATTATTATGTATGAAAATAAAATTACCTCTACGAATGTATCGAAAAAGCAAAATATATGTAAAAAGAAAGCTTTTGCTTGTGTGAAAGCTTAAGCACGAGAGCTTTCACCTAACATGTTGCTAAATGCTCAAAATACGAATTTTGTTATCTAAAGTGTTAAATATGTAAAAATAAAGCGTTTGCTTATGTTTGCATGAAAGCTTAAGCGCGAAAGCTTTCACCTAACATGTTGTTAAATGTTCAAAATACGAATTTTGGTACTTAAAGTGTTAGATCGATAATTTGAATAATGAAAGTCGAAGAACTTCGAACTTAGAAATGCAATCCATTATATCTTGCGTGCTTAAATTGTACCATTTGAAATGTCGACCACATTGATAGGCTTGTTTTGGATCATAAATTACGTTTTCGAAATCTTGACGCAAAAACGAAACTTTCACAAAAAATTATTTTAATAATGCAGTCGCTATATAGGCTGAGTTTATAATCCTTTAAGCTTTCATGAAATTCATGAACATTCGATTTTCTGCTGAAATTTTTTTATACACGAAAGCACAAAATCCTTTTTTACCGTTTTGTATCGAAATTTTTAAAGCACAGCACTTCTTAAAAAGCTTTTATGAAATTCTTTGTATTTAGATTTTCTGCAGATATTTTTTTTTACATGAAAGCTCAAAAGCTTAATTTGAAAATTTTACAGGCTTTAATAGAGATATGCTTTTGTGTAATTAACTTTACTGCACTTTGTGTTGAAATTCCCCGTTTCATACTGAAAAGTTTAAAGAACAGCATTTCTTAAAGAGCTTTCATGAAAACTTTTGTATTTTCTGCAGATATTTTTTTATACATGAAAGCTCAAAAGCTTTAGTCAACTTTTCTGCACTTTGTGTTGAAATTTGAAATTATTTTTGTGATCTGAATATTTGTTAAATTCAGCTCAAATTTGTTGAAAATAAACTGTCACTAATTAACCGTACTTAACTGTTGTTTTTTAAATGATTAATGCTTTGAACTCGTTTGTGTTAGTTTTTTTATTTATTTTATTTAAATTAATACTTATTTCTACTTTTCACATCTACATATACAATAAATAACTCTGAAGGCGCATAATATTCACAATTTATTTTTTCCTATTTTTCTTTATTTTTTTAATGCCAAATTTTATGTTTTTCAATTTAATTTTAGTTAATTAGTTGTTTATTTAATTAATTACGTTTAATGACGGCTTTACTGTTCAGTATTTTTTAAAAGTTCTTTTTTACTAACAATTTGCTATCATTTGCTGCTTTTACTTAATATTTATTTATTTATTTAACGCGCTGAATTTCATTTTAAATTCTACTCTACACATGAAAATAATTCGTATTTTGCCTAGCTTACCCTTGTCAATATTTTATGCGAATTTTATTTTTTTCTCATTTTTTTAGCATTTTTCATACTCTTAATTTGTGTGTTAATGTTTAGTTGATTAATATGTAAAAGCTCGAATTCGTTTTGCTTGAATAACTTTTTTGTTTTATTTATTTTATTTTATTTATTTTATTTCTTGGTAGCTATTTTTCATTTAAATTTTATTTCCTAACAATTTGCCATCATTTTTATAAATCTTTATAATTTACAAAAAGCTAAACTAAACGTCTAGTTTCTCATATTTTTTGTTTTGAATTTCGCCAATTTTTTGTAGTGATTTATTTATTTACGTTAATGATTTATATTCTCCATTTGATTGTTATGATTGTGATTCGAAATAATTCCTTTTTTGGTGGTAAATACTTTTTGTATGTATGTATGTATGCATTTTTCGTTTGGTTTTCAAGATTTTGAAGTTTTGAACGACGCATTCGTTTAGTTTGTAAGATTTCTTCTTATGCTCATGGTGGGTTCTACGCTTCAAGTATATTTTAAATTGGTTTACAATGTGTCTAAGTAAGAATTGTTTTCAAAGCAAAAATCGTTCGAATTTTCATTTTTTTTACTTTTTGCTTCTCCAACTTTCGTGAATCTATTTCATAGTTATAGTATAAAGAATTTATAAGTTTCTGTCAGTCGTTGACAACCGTTTATTTTACTCCCAAGTGTATAAAATATTAACGAAACACAACTTTCTACCAAATTATTGCGCTAAAACACAAAATACAGCTTGCCGAAAGAGTAATCTTCATTCGTGTTGTGCTCGTACAACTGAGTCTCAACTCGAAAGCTATGATGACCCATAGTACCGCTATAACAGGGATGATGGGAACAAGATGCTCTTCTAAGTTAGGTTAGTAGCATCAAGGTGCCAGGCCACAGGGGAATCATAGGAAAACGTAAAGCTCATGAACTAGCAAGAAAAGGCACCTTAGAACCGCTATCGGTAGAGTGGGAGCGGATCAGTGCCATCGTATTCTCTTGTGTTCTACTACTAAATAGCTGGGGTCGCGGTAGCTTGGTCAGGCGAAGGGCCACCATCGGTACATACGCTTTGCAAAAGTCTTTTGGCCCAAGATCGATCGCAGGAGATCTAGTGATCCCTCAGTAAGGCTGGCCTCTCTCTAATTGTGGGGCTTTTAAGGGGCCAATGATATATTGGCGTCCACGCAGTTAGGCTGGGAATCCCACCAGATGCCATCTGCAGAAGCTGTATGGAAAAAATTTCCATCTTGACTGACCCGTGTTTGGGAGGTCAAGACTTAAATACTTGGGAGCGCATACTTTCAGACATTGTACCGACCTGGCGAGTATGAAAATTAAACGCCTTTGCAGTATTGTATTGGTTACTAAGCGTTTTTCTGATTTATAGTTCGAAAACAGGAGTTTCTGTAAGTTAGGTTAGGTTAAGTAAAATGTTAAGCTTTATTCCGAACGACTTTTTTCAAAGTCTCTTTAAACCAAGTTTATTTGGATGAAAGCTAACACTTAAAATTTCTTATTTTCTTATAACAGCATGGATTTTGTTTTTATAAAACTTAAACGTTAGAGCTCGAACTCGAGTTCATAGATGAGCTCTCTAGCGTTAAACAACGAGTATCTTAAATGCCTAAACCTTCGGGTTTTCATGTTACGAAGTGTAGATTGTGGCTTTTGGGATATTTTAAATCGAATTGCTTTTAGTATACCATTGGTTGCCATTTGAAGCGAATGAAGAATTAAGAATATTGTTGAATACTTCTCGGCGAAATTCGTTAGACTAGCTTTATAGCGGCTTAACTTGGGTAGCGTGCGAACTCCTATAGTGCAGGGCGTGTGAATTATGACAAGCAACTTACGTGCGACGAACTTCGTAATAAATTGTTTCAGTTTATACATCCTCTTCAGCCAGCTTTTCTGGAGCTTAAGACTCCTTGGAAAGCGTAAAAATATGCAAGCTAGCAATTCAGAGTTCATTACTAAATCATTATTATAATTGTGGTGTCTGTTGGTATGACGACGAGGTTCTTTACTCACTTGCATGCTTGACAATTGCGTGAAATAAAATATAATCATGTTTGGAGGACGTTAGGGAATAGCTCTTTAGTCTCCTATTACTTCAGAACTATATGTTGTTTTTTACATACCTAACTTTCCTACATACATACATACTACATATGGGTGTATTCTGCGCCACTTCATTTGTGAGTTGATTCATTTTAATTAAATTTTTGTTTTAATTAATTTGGCAGTGTTTCTTATTTTTCTAAATGTCCAACTACACACATACATTACTTGCATTTTTCATAGACTATAGACTATTTGGTGATGCCAACTATTTTCATTCTATTTTCTTTGATTCCATTTATTGCGTTTAATGCGATCTGCTGAGGCTGAACTATATTTCGGAATGAATTCTATTTGCTTTTTCTGTATTTATCTAAAGCACATACATACATACGTATTATTATTACTTTATTTATTTTTTATTAAATGTTTTGCTTTTGTTTTTGTTTGTTTACTCGTTACGTGTTTGTTGCTATTGTTTTGTATAAAAACGAGAAATGTTTTATTTAAATGTATTATTAAATTATAGTACGCTTATTTACAAACTATTTACAAATCATTTCACAATAGACATTATGCAGCTTAAATTAGCATATAAACTTACCGTTACATATGTATGTGTAAATGTGCTGAAGTTTATAAAATTTGCGTGCAGAAAAAAATTCTGTGACTTGTGTGTGGCTTTGTATTGAAAAATATGTATATTTAGTCGTGTTGTGTTATTGATCGAATAATCTATACATTGAATGCCAAAAGCCATATTTACAAATATTAGCGCGTGTATGTGTGTGTATGTCAATGTGTTAATAGTAAGATGAGCAAGTCAGTAGTTGATCTTAAAATAACTATTGTTAGCCACTGCCGTTGTACTCAAGTCCTGCTGTCCGGCTACAGCTTCCATACGAGTATTTTACATATTTCAATTTAAATATGTCTAAATAATATTTATAGTAGGTTAAATATTTTTTGAATTGGTTAGTTGGGAGGCTAGAGACAATAATTGCAACCGAATGTAGGCCAAAAACCGGTAAAACTATTGTAATTACTTTTGTTTTATATAAATAATCAATAGTGTATGTAAACTTTTTTGATATGAATTTGGCGCATTTTAAGCTTTAGTACTAATTTTTTTTATTTGTGTAAAAAAAAAAATATTTTGATATGCTATACTTAATTTTAAATATACAAATCTTGAAATTGATAGAAAAAAAACATAAAATTTTTTATTTTAATAGAATTAGGTGTATGTAAACTTTATTGGTCCACTGTATATACAAACTCGTAAGCATCGGACTTGCTTCAATAACAACAGCAAATAGCATTTGTAGCTACCAGTTCTTACTCTTTTCAGTTTCATGATAAAGTTGAGATTATTAACACTTGCGCAAATTTCTCAAATGATAACATATATATAAGGTATATATGTAAGTTTTACCTTTTTAGTTATTTGTTTGTTTTGTTGGTATAGTTTGAAGTACGTTTAGTTATAGTTTTTTTGTTTTGTCTAGTACAAGTGTTTTGTTGTTTTTTGTTTTTTTTTTTAGTACATATAAACATATCTATATTGTATATTACAATTGTTTAGAATCTTTATTGCAAAGCAGTGTTGCAAGCTTACGCTTTTTATCAGTTACATTTTCTGCGCAAAAGCATAGACCCACCACCGCCTGCTGCCATCATGGCTTATACTCATACTACACTCTTCACCACTACATTTTTAGTCATTATGTTTGCTCGAATTTTGAGATGAACTTGAATCTCGATATAGTTTGCTTTTTGAACTTTATCTATTATGCAATTTACTTGTAATTTTAGTTTTTACTGCGTTACTCTACTAAATTTGGTGTTGATTGTTGTTTGACTTGTAGTTTTCAGTAGGTTGTATAGTTGTAGTTTTGTTGTTGCTTCGTTAATTCTTTGTTACTAATTTTTTCTTCTCTTTCGCTTAATTCCTTTGTTTAATGTGTAGCTAACCTCACTAATGGTTCCCAGTTGCTTACGTCACACCATTTGATTTTACATAAAATTGCTTGTTGTACGATATTTCGTCGTTTGGATGAACTTATGAAACTCAAGGATGACGATAAACGCTTAACGTTAAACGATTATTGAAGTGAACAGAAATGAACGTAAGAGTTGTTGTGATAAACAAATATAATGTATAAACGTAAAGGCGTAAAATTATCGATAATTGAAATGTGCATAATTCTTTTTTGTTACATACTCTTTCTCATTTGCCATGTGCTGAGTTATGAGCGAACTTTTTCGTCACCAATGCGGTGCGCAACGATGAAGTAGTACGAGTAAATAGGTCGGCATGAAAAAATGCATAAACATCAGTGAAAATATAAATATGAATGATATATGCTATGTATATATAAGATGCTAGACAAATGTACAGTGTATGTTTGTTTAAACGAAATTCATTAAAGAACGGTATTTTTCGTTGCATACATACCTCCCCCGATTGCCCAACACAATGAGTTTACAGTAAGTGATGCATTTTGTATGTGAAGCTAATGAATTATTGAAATGTTTGATACGAGCTACGGCGGTGCTTGTACTACAACGAAATCGTAAGGTCGTGAGGCCGTGAGGCGGTGTTCAAAGCTGCTTATAATTTGCTAATTTGCATTGTTGTTTCTTTGTTGTTTAGTTTTTCAAAGTGAAAAAGTGAAATGAGTGCAAATGTGCTTATTGTTTGAACTGTATGGGAGTGAGGAGCGGGAAATATGTGCGTTATGCCATTTAGTGCTCGGTTTCTTGAATATAACTTCTTAACAGTGAACAATGAGTGCCGATTAATTTGAGAATAAAGTTGTGAGAACAAAAAATACATTTTCTGAACTTTTAAGTAAAGTATTCTTTCCAATTATGAATACTAACTAATGGGTTTTTTTGCTAAATCAAAAAATAATTAAAAGAGAAGCTAATGATATAAAAAGTTAATAATATAAAATATACAAATTTGAACCGACGAGCTTTAGGCGACGAAATATGATAAAGTATACGAAAAATATTTAATTTTGAAAAATAATCTGTATTAAAAAAAATATACAAAAAAGAAATTGTTGTACAGTTTTTTAACCTGTTAAAACTTTATTTATTTAACAAAAAATATTTCAACTAAATAAATTGTTTATAATTTTGGAAAAATAATCTGAATTGACAAAAATTACAGAAAAAAATTTATTACTTTTAGCAAAAAATTTGTTGTACACTTTTTTTTAACCAGAAAAAGCTTTTTTATTTAACAAAAGATACAAAATCCAAATAATTTTTTTATAATTTTGGAAAAATAATCTGTATTAAAAAAAATATATACAAAAAAGAAATTGTTGCACAGTTTTTTTAACCTATTGAAATTTTATTTATTTAACAAAAAATATTTGAACTAAATATTTTTTTTATAATTTTGAAAAAAAATCTGTATTAAAAAAAATATATAAAAAAGAAATTGTTACAGTTTTTTTAACCTGTTATAATTTTATTTATTTAACAAAAAATATTTAATCTAAATATCTTTTATAATTTGGGAAAAATAAATCTTTTTTATAATTTTGGAAATATTAATCTGTATTAAAAAAAATTACAAAAAAATATGTGTTACTTTTAACAGAAAATTTGTTATACAGTTTTTTTTTAAACCTCAAAAAATTTATTTATTGCACATAATAAATTTTGTATAATTTTGGAAAAATAATTACTTTTTTTTAAGTAAAAAATTAATAATTCTGACAATAAACTGAAACCCTATCTTTTTTTTTTACTAATTTTTGCTTTTATAAATGACGAATAATGACAGAACGTAAGAATCCTTTTTTATAACTCAGAAACTTTAAATGACGAAAATATTAATACTTTGAAACTTTCATATTTTTTATGATTTTAGAAAGTTAATCTCTATAACAAAAATTATAAAAGAAACAAAATTTGCCAGTAAAAAATAAATAAAAAACATTTTTTTTACAAATTTCTAAATTCATATTTTAAATTAAATGTTAAGAATATATACATTTCAATTAAAATAAAACAATATTTTATAAACAACAAATATACTACTATGAAATATATTGAAAATATATGTGTTTAGCTACACTTCTAGAACTAAAGTTTTAATGCACATGGAAGATAGTTTTCCTTCAAAATTTGCACTCAGTGTTATTAATCTAAAAATAATTAAATTGAAAAAAAAAAACACTTGAACACTGAATGTGATGCTTGTAGCAGAGAATTTATTATTTTACTCAGCTTTTAGTTTAATGGCCACATGAGGTTTGAGACTTCACTAAAGTATTGGGGTGATGTCAAGGCAATGTTTTTTTTTCGATTATTATTACATTTAGGGAGATTTTGAAAAAATTTATAAACACATTATTTGAATACAAAAACGATATTTTAAATTGCCAAGACAATGTTTTTCTTTGTGTTTTTTGATTATTATTAAATAAATTTCATTGTTTTTCTCAGCTTTTAGTTTAATGGTCATATGAGGTTTGAGACTTCACTAAAATGTTGG